>JAWZYV010013894.1:0-365577 GCA_038373885.1 Cheiracanthium punctorium
TTTTCCCTTTCATGCTCAGCACTGCTTCCGAACCGAACTTCTGGAGCCCATCGCACGTTGAAAGCTGAAATTTTCTTGAAAACTCTGCTACATACAAAACATTCGAAAAACTTCTAATTTTTTAAAATGCTTTTATTTTCTCAAAACAACTTTTGACAAATTCTTTCGAACATATGTCAAAATATGTTCGAAAATGCATTAAAACCTTAATTATAAATATTATATTTTTTAATCGCAATTACTTCCAGCTAGTTATAAAACAAGGTAATCTATTTTTTTAATTATTGAACGTGTTGGCCGTTCAAATTTTGCACTCACATTTCTGCAAAGTTTAGGTGCAAACGTCCACTTATCGCATGTCGGAAATTAGTACAAAGGAATGCGTTAAGAATTTCTTCTGAAATTTAAAAAAATTGCATGAATTTCACAGTATTCTAGAATTTGTGTCATGTCCTGTGAATAAATTTCCAATCTTTGAATGAAAAGAACGAAAATGTGTGACAGCTTGAAATACTTACCCACTTAACTTGAGGTTTCGCACAGTCTAGTTCAGCATCAGACATGTTAGCAACCTTGCCCCAATCATATTCCTGAAACACATCGAAATTATTAAAAAGTCTTAATCAATTGTATAGTGTTTAATACCGAACGTCTTGAATCTTTTATTTGTGAAAGAGCTGAGCTCTTATCTTTTTCCCCAAAATCAGCAACGATATAGCTTTGAAACTGACAAGCAGTACAAAGAGATTAAAGATAAAATTTGAGCTAAAATTCATGTGAATATCACGAGACTATCTTGTCTATTAAATTATAGGGTAAGGTGGGTTGACATGAGTTGAATACGGACATTTTTTTTCTTTATTTATTGGCTGTTTTAGGTTACTAATAACACTAAACATGCAACTTTTTTGTGTTGCTTTTTGCTATGCATTTAACAACTTCAAACATGAAAAGATTTTATACAACACTGTATTAGTTTTAAATACAAAAATATTAAGCTTTATTAAAAGCTGTTTTCCCATGAAGATGAGGTACAATGGGTAACAGAATTAAAAAGTCTCCCCCCCAAAAAAAAATAATAATAATAATAATACACATCATCAAATTTTATTTCCTATCATGACTTACAAAATATTTAAATTTAAATATACTATTGGTAGAGCTGTTAAACATTGGTTTTAGATAAATATTACATTCCAACTACTCATTGTTGCAGGGAAAGGCAAGGTAAAATGCGTCGGCATTTCTTTTCTGATTTAAATTTTAACAGTTTGTTTCTAAAGGATTTTTTTAGGCTACAATTTCAGACATTAGCAGGCAACATTTATACTCATTAAAAGGTCTATTGGGAGCATTTGGAAACATAATATTAACTAATTATGTAAACTAACTGCATGCCCATTATCCCTCACCACACTAAAACATAAACAGAAAGAAAAAAAAAAATTAATTCTTACTTTTTTCAAGTATATCCTGGTTAGATCTTTTCTACTTTGAAAGTAATCACAAACCTCAAAATTGCAGTGATGTATTAGTTTCTTGAAAGATTTTGGAGCAAGGAATGGCCATGAATTCAATAACCAGACAAAAGCTAATATTTTGTTTTTAAATGTAATTCATAAACTGTCTAATGAGTATAAATCTTGCCAACTAATGTGTGAAAATAATGTTAAAATCGAAATATCATTCAAAAGGAACTTATTTTTGATTAAAAAAAATACCTACCCATTGTGTCTCAACGTACGCTAATATTTTTGAAGCACTGTATTCAAACTTATATCATTTGAAAAAGAGATACAATACTTCAATAACACAAAAGTTTCGCTTTTTCTCGACAAGCTGAATTAAGTTTTGGAAGCATTTTTGATCCAAATTCAAAGATATTTCGCCAAAAGTTGGCTAGATTGGCAACAGCTAGGCAACGTTTGGCGAAATATCGATAGACTTTAGTGTGTTGAGTCTTTTGGGATGCCTTGTAAGAAAACTACAGAGCCTAGTAGATCGAAATCAGAAAAAGAGAGACATACGCAAAACTATATGTTACAATAGTTCTAAATACAGATTTCAACATTCTACGGTTAATCATTTTCGAGTTTTGTGGAATAGATATATTTGTATATGCAGACGTGCGTAAGGAAGCCAAAACTAGCCAAAATAGATTGACAGTTGATCAATACATGCATATGTATGTAACATATATGCATATATACATACAAAGGTCCAATGGTAACTTGTCAGAACACATTCAGTCTGTAGCGAAATTTTCCTCGTAAAATATTTCTTTCACTCCGCGCGAGAAAGTAAAAAGGAAAAAAAAAAACTAAATCTAGCAAACGACAAAAATATACAGTACTTTTCAAGCCCAAACAAATTTACGCATTGACGTACGAAAAAGGGTAGGGGGAGATGGGGAGATATTTTCTTCCCCGTAAACGAAAAGGGTTAAACCTTTTTTACGGTTAAAGAAACGTTTACTTTTAAAAAAAGAAGAAGTTTTAACCAGTTCACTTATGTCATAGCGAAGGTGAGCGCTAAACGACCGTAGATGACCAATCATGAAGAAGGATAGTACGCAAGACTGAGCCACAGAAGAGGAATTTTTACCTTTCCATTTTTGTAACGATGAAAGTGAACAAGTCAAAAATTGATTTCCCGATTAAAAGAAATTAGACATTACAAAAAGGAGGAAATGATTTTAATTAAATCTGCACACGCACTAACATGAGACATTTTAACTAATATAAGTAGCAATAACTTAACAGCAAAAACAGAGTTGCACTAAATATTATTTTTAAGCTTTAAAGTTTATAATATGATAGTATTTTATTTTTTTTTAATTTGTAGGTATAATGTTGTGAAAGCTGTACTCATAAGAATTTTACCACTCAGCTGCCACAGCGAAAACAATAAACCTAAAATCTCCTGGTAAATTTCTTTTTAAAATTCAACAAATTTAACTGTGATCAATGTTCATTAAAAAAAATGGGATCAGAATTCACCTCGGATAAAGCGTCAACAGCATTGCTAATAGCTTCTGATTCGTTCCATATTCTTCCAATAGTTTCGGTATCGAGATCGAAATACCGCAAAATTTCTTCCACCAAGTATTTCCGCCAAGGCTGTTCTTTACATAGAAAGATGTTTTCGCTTGCATCTATTTCCTAAAGAGATAGAATATTTACAGTTAATGTTTCATAAAAACGGAATATAAGATTAAACGTAGAATAGCTATCAAGAAAACACATGATAATACAATCTATGCACGAGATAGTTAGACAAAGCACGAGATAATACTCAAAGAATTGATTTTAGAATGCCTTATGCTAGAGAACATGTGTGGGAAAAATTCTCTAACAACAATCTTTTAACTAATACTTTATTTCAAATATGCATTCAGAAGAGCTTTATGTGAATTTTTTGCATGTTGTTGTTCTTTACTAATACGAATTACCTATCGTGACGTTGGGATAGTAGGTCTGAGGCACAGAACTTTCAATGGGAACTAGACTGAACTCGCATTTCATCTTGAGCCAGCTAATATTTGGGAACAGATTTCCTGACTCATTTTAACAGAATCGAACTTGAGCTTTCACTGCCACAGCAATATGACGTTAACTTGTAGAAAGCAACTTTTCCAGGAAAAGAAACTATACATACTCACAGTAGTAATCATGAGCTTAATGTCTTCGAAATTATTAAGTAGAGCTAGGACCGAGCTAAATATGCTTAACATTCAAAAAAGGTGTGTATAAAAGTGAGGCTTATTGTTAAGGCTAGAAAAGTTTTGAGGAGTCATAAATGCCTACATAATACTACGCATTTGATAGTCATCATCAGCATCAAGCATGAAAACAACTATGATCGTATTCCACTAATGGCGCAGGCTGTCAAAAAGGAATTAACGACGAATACCTAAAGTCAACATGAAAAAGCAAACCACACCCAATTAGATACGAGCTGGAATATGGAATTTTGAGAAATAAAAGTGTTTGCATGTCTAGGGTGATCTCTTTATTCTTTTCTCGTTGATGATAGATCCATTGGTATAAATTGAGGATAATGAGAGAAAACTTGATGACTCCAAACTGTATCCATAGTAGTGGCATGCTCATGCGCAGATTGGCAGCTGCTTAAATGATATTTGTTTTTTCGATTGCTTTAGAAAATCTTTATCAAAATAGTACTCATATCTACACTCATGTCCATAAATTAAGGATAATGAAGTTCAGGCAAAGAAAGAGAAAGAAGCAAAACAAATTTGACTTATTTGTAAAGTCTATTTATTAAACAAAAAGTAAAGAGCAAAAAAGATGCTATATGTTTGACATAATTAATAAAAATTGCAAGTTTTACTCCCTTGACCAAATTTCAAAAAAGAACCTATTTACAAAAAACAGTATAACATAGTTAGTAGGATGGTTAATACGGAGTATGTCTCCCGGACGATGCAATACAGGCCTGACAACGCCTAGGCATGCTGAGTATCAAATGATCAATCTGATCTTGGGGAATATTACACCACTCATCAAGCAACGCACTCCGAAGTTCCGGTAGACAGGTGTGAGGGGGTTGACGGGCTGCAATTCGTCGGCCAAGCATATCCCACACATGCTCTATTGGATTCAAGTCCGGTGAGTATGCTGGCCAATGCATACGGGTGATATCCTCCGATTGAAGGCATTAGTCTACAATGTTTGCACGGTGAGGACGGACGTTGTCATCCATAAACACAAATTCAGCACCCATGGCGCCCCGAAACAAACGTACATGTTGTTCCAGAATGACATCCCGATAGATGTGGCCTGTCATCGTTACACTCTGAACATGCAGGTCAGTTCTGGAACCAAGAATAATTCCTCCCCAAACGAGCCATCCTGCACCACCGTAACGGTGTCTTTCAATGGTGTTCTCTTGGTGGTAACGGGTACCTGGCGCTCCCCAGATGAATGTACGGCGAGAATCAGACTCCAAACCAAACCT
This sequence comes from Cheiracanthium punctorium, assembly GCA_038373885.1. Classification (NCBI taxonomy): domain Eukaryota; kingdom Metazoa; phylum Arthropoda; class Arachnida; order Araneae; family Cheiracanthiidae; genus Cheiracanthium; species Cheiracanthium punctorium. The sequence goes on from JAWZYV010013894.1 coordinate 4,981, forward strand.
GGACTCGTCGGAAAACATCACGCAAGACCACTGTTGCGGTGTCCACAATGCATGCTCTCTACTCCAGGTTAATCGCAGGCGACAGTGAGTTGCGGTAAGTGGAACACATCTGACAGGCCTACGAGCATATAGACCAATGTGCCCTAAGCGTCTGTACACGGTCTACCTTGAAACTGTCGTACCGGTAGCTGAAGACAGCTGACGAGACAGGTCTGATGCTGTACTCCGTCTGTTTCTTTTGGCAGTAACTGCCAAATAGCGGTCCTCATTCGGCGTTGTAACTCGGGGGCGACCTGTGCTGTAACGTCTACTCACATTACCATCATCTTGGAATCGTTGCCAAAGCCTGGAGATGACACTCTGGGCGATTCCAAGTTCCAGCTGGGTACGTTCACATTCCAGTCGTCCGATAATTCTGCCACGTAAAACATCATCCAAATGCCTCCTTTGTGCCATAACTATGCGGTTTTTGCACTGAAAGGCTTTCACAGCGCTTGTGAACAGTTTTACTTCTTTGCCACCATTCCTTATATACCCCTCTCTTACACTCTCGTCATTGTGACGTACCATCCACGCCATCTGGTGGTTTCCTGTAATTTGCATATTCTTCTTCAAGATGTGTGTGATCATTCCACAGGTGAAATTTTTATTTTAGAGATCAATTTCTGTGTGATTCTAAATTATCCTTAATTTATGGACATGAGTGTAATTATTTTTTCTGGAATTTATTCAATTTTCTAAAAAAATACAATTCATGTTCCCTTTTACTACTACTACATACCGTAATGAAAATGGGATGCATTTTTGTCTTTAAGAGGTACACAGTTAGGAACATGCATGCTCATTCTAAGTAATCCTAAATCTGTGCATTCGCTACTTATACTGATGCATTCTCATGCGCGCCTGGTGGTGCTCTACCTGGGAAGCAAAAATCTCTTGCCTGTTTGCTTGTAGTGCAAATTATTTTGATATTTCTGTGCTTAATCTCAACAGTTTATAAATGGCCGTCAGCAAGCTCCACAACTAGGGGTCCAAACAGAGCACGTGCCCAGGACGCCCTGCTGGAGGAGGACCCTGCGTTTAAATATTATTTAATATTACTAGGTAAACAGAACTTTCGAATTTTCAGAACAGAAAAAATTCAATTCCTATCCAGCAAGCTCGAAAGGACTAATGTTCTTGATCTTCCAATACTCTGACTGCTTAATCAATAACTAATCTTCTGTACAATCAGCGCTTTGCTTATTTCCAAAGCGCAGTCTGTAGGCAGAAGTACATTATTAATATATAAAATGCTAAAATATAAAATAAATATAATTCGAACCAAAGTTTGCTGTTACTCACGGTAGAATTGATGTGCTCTTCAACCATATATATATTCCTTATCCTCTCAAAGTTCAAGAATCCGTATTGCTGATACGCTATGAAATGACTCAAAACGCTCAAGCGGCTTGGATCATCAAACTTAAAATCTGGTTGGAGATACGGCCATCCTGGTATTCCGGACTCAGACAGGAACCGTAGGACTGTTGGGATAGTTTTTAATTCTGAAGAAGCTGCGAAACAAGCTATTATATACTATTACAGTAAAATATTAATATTTCTTTATTAAATACATTTTAAAGTGTATAAAGCACACATAGAACTGTAAATTGAACAAATCAGAAGAGACAAAAAAAGATTCTCCCTTCTCAGAAGCGAATTTAACTAGCTTTAACAACATTCGATACAACGATAAATCCTCTATAACGATAAAATTTTGAGGCACTGCGCTATTTCCATCCAATGTAATCTCCCATTGATATAGCAATACATCCCTCTAGAACGATAGTTTTATTGGGTCCCTTAAATATGATTGTATCGAAGTTTGACTGCAGCAAAAATCTGGAGTGACACCTCTAGAATTTCCGATCACTTGATTTTTACCAAGAGTTTGAATAAATTTGCTATACTTAATTGGATGTAGTGTTCAGATGCTTGTGCACTTTAAATACACTGGGGTCTAAAAATTAAGGTACAACATGTTTTTGAAGCTCACCATAAAAAAATGGCAGTAACAATAAAACTCATATAAATGATAATAACCAACTTTTAAAAAACAAATGAAAAAACGATAACTTCCACTTTTATTTTTTAGAAAAAAACAGGTACAGCTGCGGAAAAAAAAAGGCCCACTTGTACATTTTTCGGCCGTCGTTCGTCGCGCAGCAAAGTTACAGATACCAATCTTTTACGATTGACGCACACTTTAATTTGCTATGCATAAAAATTGCATAAGGGGCCATCTACATATTAAAATTCGCACCAACTTTTTTTTTCTCAATAGCAACGACTAGATTTCACTTCATATTTCAAAAATTTAGCTTTTTTTAACCCCGGACACCAATTTTCAATAAATTTGGACAGAAAATGAGTGAGTTATGAGCACCCAAAATCCCCCTCCCCCTATGTTAAAATATTTTTTCATACTTCAATTCATATCTCATATAATATTGGTAGTAAGAAGCTGATTTTTATTCGTACTATTAGAACTAAACGACCCAAACATAATTTAATGTTATTATGATTTTTAATAAATCAGTAATATGAATTATGAATTATTAAATTAATATTCAAAAAAATTATGAATAGCGACCTAGCCAAATTTCGATGGAAATAGATGCAGAAATTAATATTACATGGCTGTGCAAAATTTCAAATTTTTACGTTCAGTAGTTTAATTTATATTAAATAAAATGTGTTATTTTCATGAGTTAAGGGACCATATATAAATTTATTAAGTGAAATTTTTTTGAAAATTGCATAAAATAAATGTAAATTAGTTTTATTTAGTGCAAAAACACAGTAAAAGATACCAGTATTAAAAATATCAAATTTTGAAAGCAAATAAATTAGAGGTTTTTACAGTTTGTTGGGGATTCTATAAAGCGTGTATTGTTGCGTCCGCTTCCATATTCCCCCAAATAAAATATTTTCCAGCTATAGAATTAGATGCAGTAGATGTATGTCTTCTAATACAACGTCCTATTTCTGAAAAACTAACATCCTCAACTTTCCAGGCATGAATGTGACCTTTTTTAATATCGGAAACATTAGGTCTTTGGAATTCCCCATACTTTATCAAACATTCAAAATCACGTTTTTCTGTAAAAAAATGTTCATCTAACTGTAAATTAAAATACCGCCAAAAGTCTTAAGAATATTGCACATTGCAGGCGATAGTATTAAATGAAGAAAGTGAAATAACAAACACAATGATAATATTGGGTCGGCAAAAAAGTAATTGCGTTTTTTACATGAAATTCAAACAAATAAATTTTCAATCATGAAACCATTCTTTAAGTTCGACCATAGCTGAGTCGAGCAATATTAATGCTTGTAGTCAGAAGAGCAGGGAGCAGCCTCCAACTCCTGCCAACATTTCAGCTGTCTAAGAGAAACGTCAAGGGAAACACTGAATAACAATTTCAAAATTACAAAGATTTTCAAAATCCTTAGCAGTCATTTTGCATTTTCCCCTTAAATCATGTGTACGAACCAAGGAAGTTATAAACTCACGGGTCATTTGGACCACAGACTAAATATTCTATTCTACCCTTGATATTCTCAGTACAAAAAATTTTAAGAGAGATGGGAACAATATTTTCCTTGAAAATAATATTAATTTCTTTTAATTTTCGCGAGGGAAATAAATGAAAGGCGAAAAGTTCGGAACCTACAAATAGAGTTTTTCAATTTGCAGAAAGTCCCTTAAAAACGCGCAAAAATGAATTCGCAATATCTCCGGAAATTATCGTAGAATATTGGTGAAAATTTATATTTAGGGTAATTTGAAGGTTTTCTTTCGTTTAATAAAGTCAAAATATGGGGTTGCTATGGAGAAAAACGAAGTTGATGCAGAATTAAATATGAAGACGGTCCCTTATGCAAATTAAATTAATAGTAAATTAAAGTACGCGTTATTTGCAAACGAATGGTATATATAACTTTGCTATACGACGAACGATGGCGAAATAAAGAGCAAGTGGGCCTTTTTTTTCCGCAGCTGTACATATGAGTGAGAGAAAAATACTCAAATATCAGGCTTTCGTAATTACGTGTGTGACTTTTGTTGATTTCCAACAGTTGTTGGTAAATTTGTAGAAGATAGGCAGTAGAGTCCAACAATGTCTATAGGAGAAGCCGTTTGCCCGATTCTTTAAGGTGGTCGAATGAGTGAAAATGGGGTTATCAGAGGCTAATGCTGATTGGTGTCTCAATGTATCCCGCAGTGTGATCCAATGACTGCGAGATCAACATCAGTTCAAAGATTCTGTGCTCAGAAGACATGGCCCGGGCCGACCACAAACTATAACACCTGCAGAAGACCGTTTTCTAGCTCTTTTGACCAGAAGGAGAAGAAACACTATTGTGCCGCAGCTTGTTGCAGACCACTTTGTAGCAACAAGAAGAAGCTTCAAAAGTGTGAAGACGTCTTCACAATGCAGGTCTCTATACAAGGCGACCAGCTGTGTGTGTTCCCTCCCTACCGAAGGACGACAGCCAAGGGCCCCTCTTATGCTGGGCAAGAGAACACATTTCCTAGACCAGACAGCGATGGCCTTCTGTTCTCTTCACAGACGAGTTCAGATTCACACTGGAGAGTGATTCTGGGAGTCTGCTGATCTGGAGGGAACAACACATCAGATACCATCAATACAACACCGTTCAAAGACACAGTTACCGAGGTGGTGGATTCATGGTTTGAGCAGGGATCTCAATTGGTGGTGACATTGACCTGCACGTGTTCCATGGAGGAACTGTGACTGGTGTAAGATATCGGGATGAGATCATGATCCACATGCCCACCCATGCCAGTGCTATTGCCAGTGATTTTATTCTGATGGATTATAATACTCCACCTCACCTAGCTGTGATTGCTGAGGACTATCTTGAGGTCATGGTTCGCAGCGAATGGAATGCCCAATTCAATCTCCAGACCTGGATCCGATAGTGCATTTTTGGAACTATCTTGGCAGACAGATTTCTCCTTTAAGTCTTCCTCCACGATTGTTAGATGATCCGGAACAAGGCTTACTCCGTGTCTTGTCTTCGCTTCCCATATTGGTGTCCTTAGTTGAAAGCTCGGAAAGTAGATGTCGCCAATGCATTCAAGTTAGGGGTGAATATATTCCTCATTAGAACACATTTTTGTCATGTTTCTATAACATTTTATCACATAAAGATGTGATGTACAGTATTTCTTTTAAATGGACTTTTCTACCAAAATTTCTTTTTTGTTGTAAATGATTCTTGCCTTTAACTTATGTAAATTTCTATGCCGCACTCAATAAATATATGTTTAGAGCACACTTCCTCCAAATTTGTTGTTTCTATATTCGTTCATTTGCAAATTAGACGAAAAAAAAAACCAATTGTACTTTAACTTTTGGAGGCCAGAGTAATTGAATATAAGTAAACATTTTCTTGCAAACGAATTTATTAATATTTTATTTTCATTATTCTTACTCAGCTATCTATAAAAATATTTTTTTTTTTTTAAATAGCAATTATTCTTCATCTTACCTCTCTTCATGCATGAATCATAAACCATTTTTAATTTTCCGGTTGCACTGTCGGGTTCTGCTTGAATGCTATCTAACACAGCTTGGGAGAAAAAGGGAAAGAACAGAAGTAAGGTAAAATTAGATGCATATTTTATTTATTTATTTATATATTTTTACATTTTTTAACTACTCTTCCTTTTTTAATCGTTTTAAGCTGCCAAAAATATAAATTAAAAAAAAACTCTGTTAGCAGTTCCACGTTCATGGTATAATGTAATCTAATATTTTATCAGTTTAATAAAATATCACAGGGTATTGTTAAAAGAAAAATTTTCAAGAGCTATAATTACAATACTAAAAAATCTGGAGTGGCTCCACTCGACTTTCCTAACACTTGACCTTTACTAAATGTTTCAATAAATTTCATTCAACTCTATCGTATCTAGTGTTCAGGCTCTAGTGCACTTAAAATGTTTTGAGTTTATAGGCCGCAGTGCATAAGAATACTTTTTTGTGACCCAGTCAAAAACTGTATGCCGTACACTCGCTAAAATTTATGCCATATGTAAGATAGTGACTTATAATATGCGTACCTAATTTGCGGTCAATCGAATGCACCATTTAGACACTAGTTCACTTTAAAAGATCTTCGTCGCTAGGCCGTAATGTATAAAAATTAATTTTTTGCAACCCTGTGAACAAACTGTCGCTACACGTACCAAAATCCATATAGATAATGAGACCGTGACCTATAATATACAAATCCAATTTGAGCTAAATCGAATGCGACGTTGAGACATTAGCGCACTTTCAAGAATTTCCGTCCATATACGATAATGTAAATGAACACTTATTTGTTGCCCTGTCAGAAAACTATAAGTCCTGTACTCAATGAAATCCATGGATGTTGTGTGACGGTGATCAATAATATGGATACCCAATCTGAACTTAATGCACCATTTAAACACCAGCTCCTTTTAAATGATTTGCATCCATAGGCCGTAATGTATAAGAATTATATTTTGCAACCCCGTGAACAAACTATCAACCCTACGGACACCAAAATCTATGCATATCACGTGACCGAGACCTTTTATACACATAACCAATTTGTGCTCAATCGAATGCATCTTTTAGACTCTAGCGCACTTTCAAAAATTTTCGTCCATAGTCTAAAATGTAAAAGAAATATTTTTCGTAGCCCTCTAAAAAAACTATGGTTTTGGTAAGTTTTATACACACCAAAATCAGTACCGTTCGTGCGGCGGTCATCTATAATATATATATACTAAATTTGAGCTCAATCTAATGCACCCTTTAAGAGCTATCGTGTTCCCCCATACACACACGCATATACACACACATACATACATAATCTCCTAAAAATAGCATAAATGAATTTAGAAGTCCTCAAAGCGTGTAAATACATCAAAATCTCAATGACGAGTTTTTTCATGATTACAATACTTTCCTTACATGGTGAATGTTCGGAAGGTAAAAATTACATCCTATCTCTTTCGACAAATGAATTCAAAAACAAAGTTGTAAATTTATGAAATTATAAATGCTCCACGTAACCACCCACCAGAAACCAGGTCGTAACAAACGGGAGGTTTTAATGATGGAACCCCTCAAATGCCTTTCTACTTCCCGTCTTAAGGATTAAAAACTTAATAACAAATAAATAAGTTTCACTTTGAAATTATGTAATTTCTTTTCCTTTCTTATACACACATATTAAGATGCATAACATAAACACGATAATATCAAAGATCTGCTTTAAAAAATCAATCAATAAAAAAAAATTAAATCTGAAACTATTTTATACTTTAAATACGCACTAAAGTGCTATATATTAAAAGCGCATCGTCATCCTTGCGCCGTCACTGTTTTTCTTCCTCATTCCATTAAATTGGAAAGTGTATCATTATTCATGAGTTTGCCATATTTTTCTTCCTTGTTCCATGTAACACATCTTTGGAATCAAAATCTATCTTAAGATCGCCTACTAAAACTTTTTTACAATCTTCAAGCATATTCTAACTATACTTCACCTTTATAAATACCATTTGGAAAATGTATCGTAATCTATGAGTGTACCGTATTTGACTTCCCTGTTCCATAAAACACTTCTTTGGAGTTAAAACCTGTTAAAATCGCCTACTAAAAGTATTTTACAATCTTCGCCAGGCATATTCCAACTGTACTTCTCCTTTGTAATAAGTTGCCGGGTTTGCCAGTTTCCAGCCAAATTTGGAAAATATCGCCAAGCTTGGTTCGGTTTCGAAGACTTACTTTTTGGCACCAAACTTGGCGATCAATTATCGAAAATTGCAAACCTTGTGCGGCTTTCGACATTTTATTCCCCCCCCCCTCCTCCGCATTATCTGACAAACACATTTGGAAAGTGCCTCGGAGTGACAAATCGTGTAGACAAGTTTTATCGAAGCTAAAAAAGATCTGCCTGAATATTAAATATTCACATGGACATGAGACAAATCACAGAAAATTTCGGCGTACCAGAACAAAATTTTGACTTTTTTCAAAATCTTCTTACCTTTGAGTTTCATTCTCATCTGTGACATCAAATGAATAATTCCGGTCTCGGTTCTGTCGGGGTTAAGTCTATCGAGGTGTTTCCTGCATGCGAATTCGAGGAAATTTTCGCAGGGATCAACAGTCGGATCCACTCTAGAGAGCAGCATATTCGCTGGAAATGCATTTAAAGAATCGGCACAGATTAGAAATTCAGAAGCGATAATTTCACTTTTTCTAGCAGATTAATACTGCATATGTTATATATATATATATATATATATATATATATATGTATATATGCTTTCTACCACTCCAGACTGGTATGTCGGTTTTTCAGAGCTTTTTATATTATTTTGATATGTTTTTGTTTTCCTTTTTTGCCCTTTTTTATACTAGGGTAGAGCCTAAAACGTGTGGAGTGAATATCTCTTTTGACATGCCACACAACCGAAACCTTACTATTTTGTTTGTCTTTAATTTTAATCCACTGGTTATGGCTCCTGACGATGGTGCCAGTGGTTATAATTTCCGTTCTATTCTATTATCACATTGTTTATTGTACTTTATATGGCTTAGCTTCTTTTTATTTTTTTCCCACTTGTGGTTTGTAATTCTTGAATTTGCTGTTATATCTTTTCATTCGAGGTATGTCATATTTGCAGTATATATTGTGTTTTACTTATTAGTTATTTATATATATAATATTTATAATTTTCACTTTTACTACCTAGTTATAAAAGGTTGAAAGGTGTTTGCGAGACTTAAAAGTAAGGAGTGCTAAGGAGTCGTCCACGTGAGTGTCGAGGTAGACAGGCTACGGTGCTCACATTTTGACCACATCCCTTTACACCCGAAGAATGATGTGACTACGGGAATGTGATCATCTTAGCCCGAGATAACTGTTGTAAGATTGTCACACCCACTAAGTCACATGTCTCTTCTAGTGCAAAAGAGTGTAGACCAGGTATGGGCAACCTTTGAAAAGTTGAGGGCCAAACTTTAGGATGTTAGCGAAGTCGCGTACCGTATGATGGGGAATTATATTAGATTTTGAATTGTTTCTGTGGGGTTTTTTGGAGTTTTGATAGGTTCCATGAGCAGGATTAAAAGCCGGCGAGGGCCACATGCGGCCCGCGGGCCGTAGGTTGCTCATATGTGGTGACATAATGTCAGCACCGCAGCTTGTATATCTCGTCAGCCACGAGACCTCCGCAAATGATTTCAAGCTTGGGGGAGGGGAGCTCGTGAAATTGTAACAGCTTGCAACAAGGGGTTGGGAGAAGTGTTCAAGCAATCACAGTATTATGCGCCTAAATAAAATTCTTTGTAAAATTGAGTTTTATAACTTTTATAAGGTAGGTACTAAATTCCCTATATATTTAGGTATACAGCCTTTCATGCACAGAAATATGGTTTCACTTACTAAATGGAGTATGTTTTTAGATAAGAATTAGACTTGCTCAGAGTGATATGTTTCTCGGAGTCATACAGTTATATGACCTAAAATGGGCAATCCTATAAAATGATCTCTCTGATGAAGAAAATCCTCTCCGGGTCTTAGCCACCACGGCAGTCCTTCAACCGCTCTCAAATTGCGCGACAACCCCATATCTTTCTCTTTTAGTCCACACGTTATATCCAACAGTTGCCAAAGAAAACGGAATCAAGCAATTCTAGAAATAGAATAGACGGGAAGAACCATTTTAACCAGCAGTGCTTAACCCATTTGTGCCTGGATATTTTTGCGACTTTCTTCGATTTTTACTGATAACAGAAATAATAGATAAATTTCTGATGTCAACTTCTTGAACAAGGGATGATTTCTTTTAAAATCATTATGCATAAAAATCGAAATATCAACATCCTACTTGGTCATGTTAAAATATTTTGTAGAGTTGAGGCTCAATACTCATGAATAAAGGCTAGGAAAAACGAATTACGTTTTCGACTAATAGCGAAAATGCCGTCCCAAAAAAGGGACACTAGGCATAAATGGGTTAAAAATTAACTGATCTCAGTGGCGGATCCAAGTAAGGGGGCTTGGGGGGCTCAATCTTTCCCCCAGAGCTAGATATACTACTATAAATAAGGGAAGTTTAAAAAAAAATTGTAAATTTTCACATGAACTTAAAATTAAAAAAGTAGCAGTGTATATTCAAAAATGTTGTGCAAAACTTAAGCAACAATGTAAATTTTAATCAGATAGCCATGAAATTGCAGAAAAGGGGTTCTTGCAATCAATACAAAGAACACGCAATTCCGTTAAAAGGTCATGCGTATGCAAATGTCAGGAACAAAGCGGCAGAGACAAAAACGTGAGCGTAATCAAAACACATGCGGTCGGCCCGCAACTCAAGACTACAATAAAAAGAAGGTCGGGGACGCAATTAAAGACATCCTCTACACGTGCAAGTGAGTTCTTTCGTGAAATACGGCTAGAAGAAATCAACTGGACAACTTCACACAAGGAAGAATGATCGGAAAGCTGGAGGCGGGGCATAGTGTGACCAGTGTAGCTAAAGAGTTCGATATCAACAGAAGTTTCATTTCGCGCTTGGAAAGCCTTTCAAACCATAGGTACAGCTGTTAGAAAGGTTGGTGGCGGCCACCCCATTAAAAAAAAACTGGAGTTTATGACCGATATATCGTACTGCGGGTGAAAGGAGCCCGAAACTAGTCAGCATGCGCCATTGCTCAGCAACTGTGAACAAGCAACGGGGCGACAATGGTTGGGGTTTACTTTCTCCAGAAACCTTCCCAAAGGTGGCCTATCCGCCCGCTGTCCTGAACGCTGCAACCCTTTGAAAGTTGGCCATCGGCGCCACCGTTTAGAGTGGTGAAAAGGAGCACAAAAACTGGACATCTCATCAATGAGAGTCGTGTCTTCTTTGCGGATGAGAGTCGTATCAGTGTCACAAGCGATTCTCGCCAGTCGATTTGGAGAGAGGTCGAGACACTGTTTCATCCCAGTAACATCACGGAAAGAGACCGTTACGGTGGTCCTAGAGTTCTTGTCTGGGGAGGCATTATGCTGAACAGGTGGACTGAGCTCCACGTTTTCAACAGAGGTTCTGTAACCGGAGATTGTCAAGAGATGCTCCGAGGTGTCATATTGCAGCAGACTTCTTTTTTATAGATGACGATGCACGGCCACACCGGACTCCTGCTGTTCAGGAACTACTAGAAAGTGAAGATATCACTCAAAAGGATTGGCCAACGTACTCCCCTGATTTAAATCCCACAGAACATGTGTGCTTTGGGAAGACGCCTTGAGGCACGATGACATCCTCCGGGGAACACCCAACAACTGAAACAGATGCTGGTTAAGGAGTGAGCACTCTTACCTCAAGAACTGTTAGACTATCTGGTACTGTAAGTATGGTGAGACGGTGCGAAGCAACCACTGCAGTAAGGGGAGGGCATATCCCATACTAAGGAACATCTGCTTATTATTCTTCCTCTTGTACAGACAGTCATGTGTAAAGATACTATGAGTTTAATGAAGCCTTTTTTGGTGAATTCCATACTGTATGCATTGCATTCCTTTTTGTGCAGCAATGCTTTCGTCATCGTTTAAATACAAAATGCTATCCCTCATTTCTGAATTTCATGTCTCTCAGATGATTTATCTTGGAGTAATAGCAAAAAGAACACCTGTGTCTTAAGTTTTGCACACCAGTCTATATACAGGGTGTCCAGTGTTAACGGTCTCCAATGATTATTTCCTGAACCTCTAGTCAGAAACTCATAGTTCCAGTTGCAAAAATCCTTTAAATAATATAATCTATTATATCAGAAACACAATCGAAGTCAGTAAATCAATTCCTATAAAAATTACGAAATTTAAATTTTTATACAGTCCCTCGGTCTTATCTGTTATGCTTATAAAAATTTTCCTTATGCAATTTCAAACAAAATTTGAAAAAGATCGCCCTTTTACGACCAAAATTCTCCGACTTATAAAGCAGTACATACAAACATTTTAACTTAAGTCACTTTTCAAAGTTTAAAAATGACGTCTTACGGTAAACCGTTAAGGGACCATATAAATATTGAAATTTTAAATCACAGATTTTAATTTCATTTTCTGTTATAATGCGGAGAAAGAAGCAAAACTAATTCTGGAATACTAATCTTTAAGCAGAGGGTTATGGTCGAGCTCTATAAAAATCTATCCGGGGAATTTTGATTTGAATGATTGACCAAATTCATGTACATTAATTTTTCGCAAATTCATTCTGCATTCAACCCCTATTTCTCAGAGCGAAAACTGCTCCAACTTTAAGCGGCTGTAACTCGGTGAATTTTGGTCTTAACCCTTTAACGCGCAGTGTTCCCGCTCTGGGAACACCGAAGTCTAACGTTTTGACTGTTGCCAGTCACGAAGAATGGATTTGATTTTTATAAAAGTAGTTGCGGGTGACATAGCTTCACGGGAATCCTTTAGTTTTTAGCACGTCATTTCCCGTAAAAAAATGGTGACGACTATTTTTAACAGCACTGACATCTGCTGAAAAATGGAAGAATGCGAGAACAGCTGGATAGATTGCCCAATGCTGAAAAAAGGGCAGCCGTTGCCATCGCTCGACTTAACTACCAGCAAGATGGCGGACGATCGAAACGTTCAGCGCGTTGCCACAGATCTAGAGACCCTTTTTTGACGCAGCTGGCTGTGCGGGGTCTCTAGATCTGTGGCAACGCGCCAGCTGCGTCAAAATAGGATCTCTAGATCTGTGGCACAGCCAGCTGCGTCAAAAAAGGGTCTCTAGATCTGTGGCACAGCCAGCTGCGTCAAAAAAGGGTCTCTAGATTTGTGGCACGCGATGAACGTTTCGATCGTCCGCCATCTTGCTGGTAGTTAAGTCGAGCGATTGCAACGGCTGAACTTTTTTCCGCATTGGGAAAGGGTTGAGCCTCAAAGGGTTAAAAGGGCGATTTTATTATAACTATTATTATTATTGTGCATGAAATTGTATATAGAAAGTTTTTCTAAGTGTAACTGATAGGGCCGGGCGACCGTATAAAAATTTAAATTTCGTAATTTTTCCTTGGAGTTAAAAACGGGGAGCTTCGCGTCAGGCTGACCACCTGGACAAGGAATATATGCTTCTGCGCCAAAGAAGCCGTGGTCGTGAAAGCATGGTTGGGAAGTGCAGGTCTTGGACGCGCAAGTAGGCTGTTAGGCCAATGCTTAACTTTTAATATGTACTCTTTTTTTTTTTTTTTTTAAATAAGATAGTTAAAAACAAATTTCAAAGATTTCAATCATTTCACCGCCATCTTGCAGTTGCTAAAGTAAGAACTGGAGCGAAACTTTTTCTTTACTTTCTGTCATACGTCATGCCACGTCCTCTTCGCTCTTCGATTGTCCCTGTACGTTTTGTCCAAGACCTTGGTAACATTCTTGAACGTTCCCATTTAGTTCTAAAACAGTAGTAAACGTCAATAAAGTGACCGTCGAATTCGACAGGTTCCAGCTAATATGCTATAAACATCTAAAGCTAATATAGCTGACTTTTTTTTGGATTTTACGTTACGATTATATGAACTTTCATTTCACGAGCGTTGAATGTGCATTTTGTGAATCAGTAGTTAGCTACATTTTACGCTTTTGGGTGACCAAGTTCTCAGTGGATTTTCAATTTACTGAATTATAACAGAAAAGGGAAGATCATCATCATTTATAGTACGCGATCCCGTTAAAAGGTGCTGGATTTTTATGAATAAAGAGTTCAGGGTTGACGGAATAAACTATCTGCATCAGCATAGTATAAAAGAAGGTAATAAAAAAATGTCTCCGTTACCACTGCTATTATTGAAATGGTTTAATTGTATTTTGAAAGGAAAACTTTCATTGCAAACTTTGAATGAAATAAAATACTGTGCTTCTACTCACATTGGTCCACACATTCTTTTGAATCGCAAACAGAGATACATTTGTTCACTTCTACGAGCTTTTCTGCAAAAAATAAAAGGGTCAAAGAATCGAATCACAGCCTAGAAATTTCGCTATGAAACACAATAATTTTGTAATGATCGTTATATTTAACCGTTACCTTGCTTCGGAAAAGTTTCTTGGGGTGATTCAAAAAATCCATGACTTCCTAAAACAATTAATATTATGAAAGTTGAAACTGCATTTTAATACATAAATTAATAGCTGTCACATAAGGTGTCCCATAATGGTTGCTACAAACTCTAAGAGGAGGTAGGGTTTTAACCAAAAATGTTGGGGGTGGGAGGTGTAAAGTCAAAATTTGCCCACAATATACACCAATATGCCTTCAAAAATATATACCAATTTTACCTGTCATTTTTAGTTTAACATATAAAATAAGCTGTAGTATTCCATTTCATTACGAGTAAATTGTAAACTGTAAATCACTATTCAATCATCTCAAAATTCTTCAATCAATCCTGCTAACAAATTACTTACATCGCTACACCTATTTTTTGTTCATGAAATTAGTGGTTAGAATCACTAAACATTGGGATATAGGTGAAGTGCACGTCCAGGGTTCTGGACTGTCGCGCAGCCTTAGTTCTAATGGTCTGGAGTTTTGGGTGGTTTTCTCCAGATGTAGCGTGAATGTGCATTAGCTCCCCTTAAAAAGTCCTTTGCCCGAGGCACCCTCACCGGAATGTGCAGGTTTGCCTTTAATATTACACTGATATAATCTGGAATGAAGTTGGCTTGAGGGGACAAAGGGGACTTTTTTACTGGCACGTAAATCACTAAAATGAAAAAATGAAAATCGTAACAAGACTATTGTTAATGATATAGTATAACTGAAAATAAACTGTCAGCAAAACAGGTAATTTATGCACATAACACTTAACAGATTGGTGGTTAAAGCTCAAACTTGCCGACAGCCATTTGACAACTGACGATTTTGCCGACAAAAGTACTTTTCATACAGTTGGGGGGGTGACACCCCCCCATGAAACCGGTCCTGGGTAGGGCGCATACTAAGGAATCAGAATCACACAGCAGTGTGGAGTCCACAATCGCCTTTTTCCTTTACCTGTTAATAATCACTTTGGGAAAAGAGTTGTAGTGTTTGTCTAATTTCTTAACCAAGTTCCATAGACAATGGGCTTTTCTTCAAAAATTTCATCAATAAAATGAAACACAATTTTTAAACTAGTAATTTTAGTCACATGTTTTCTGCGAAACATGCATAAGTTCTTGACAAATAACGGTCGGAAAGTTCAATATAACTTCAACACTTGTTCCAAAGTAATTACTATCAAGTTACATAAAGACAAGTTTCCGCCCTCACATTTCAATGTGATTCTGAATCCTTATTACGTTCCCTACCTTCCCTATAAGTTTGTCCCAATCATTATAGAACACCCTATCTAAAACAATATTACTTATGGCAGAAAACCTAATAAACAGTATATTCATCCTAAAATTTTTGAGATTTTTAATGAATAGCTTTGAAGCGATTAAATGAGTTTGCAGCATTGATATAAAAGAATACTTACCGAAATATAAAGAAACGTATCCAAGAGCTGAACAACCGAGAATTGTTGCAACCACGAAAAATGGCCATAAGACTTTAACTGGCTTCACTGATTTTCTTAGATTAGACGTAATCGCCATTTTCAAGAACTGATGTATCTGAAAACATTTGTAACATCAACATTTAGTGAATTATAATATTGTTTTATGTCAAATTTATTTCTACCAGATGCTCCAAGAAGCGTTCACCAATATCTAAAAAGTCTAGTTCACGCTAAAACGACACAAAATCACACAGCACAAAGGATCACAAACGAAGCCTTCATATATAAGTTAAGAGAGTCCAGATGTTACTTAACAATCTTTATTGGGTTTTGTAAACTATTGGTTCTCTCTCCAGAAATCGTATTCTAAAATTGCTATAATTTCTATATTATTAATTTTAGTGAAGTGATATTGGCGTAAAGTAAATTACTTTTTCTAAGCTTTAGTCGAAAATCTTATCTAATAAAATCCGAGAGTGAGCAAAGTTTGTAGCTGGCTGGCTATGTAGATAATTTTGTAACCTTCGATCTTCTTATATATGTCTGTGGTCGTATATTTGCCAAATTTTGTAGCTGACTGGCTATGTAGATAATTTTGTAACCTTCGATCTTCTTATATATGTCTGTGGTCGTACATTTGCCAAATTTTGTATACGACTTCGGCTTCACTAGGACTTTTTCTAAACTAAAGTCGAAAATTAGGATTAATTCCTAAACATTTATTTTCAAGAAATAATTAACCTTTAACATACCAAAGGAGGTCATTGGAGGACCCCAGAGATAATAAGTAATGCTTAATTAGCAGTGTTGGTGACGCAAGCTTGGTATGTTAAGGGTTAACTGGTATACACCTAAAGCTAGTGATTCCATGCTGTTTTGATGCACTCCATCTTTTCGAGAAGTTTGCAAACGATTTTTTGAGGCTCTCTAGTTACTCAAACGCTGTTCAGACATATATATATCACAATGTGTTTGCTTTAAATAATCAGTTAATCGTATTCTCTATACTATAAAAAAAAACTGAATCAACTTTTTATTTTTATTATATATTGACAAAAACTGACCGTTAGTAAATGCTTCATAAAAAAATGATTCACTAATGGTTAACATATTTAAGTATTTGCTTTCAATATTAAGGAATTAATAAAATCTTATTCAGTATGTACAGGGAAAATTATATGAATCTTTGTGTACAATAAAGCAGAAAAAAAACTAAAGCTAACATGGATAAAATTATCCAATAGATATGACAAAATAGCATTTGAGCTGTTTTAATAAAAATTACAAGAGTAGCGTTTTATGACAACTGACGATTCTCGATGGGAAAAAAATAACATGAAATAAAAGCCTTAAAAACATATCTAAACATTATTACTGACTTGTTTATAGATATGAGCTAGTAAATACTAAATCACATGTCCTCTTCGGAAACAGCTAGATGGAAATCTTCGCTGATATTTCGATTTGAAATATAATCTAAACGTACAAGAAAAATCACGTTTATCAAAATGCTATCTTCATTTTTTAATTTAACTGTTACTCATTTCAAGTATCTATAAAAACTCTTATTAAATATGCAGCACGTCAAGAAAAACGGAGCGTTTAGAAGATAATAATCTTTCAAAGCCTGATGTCAGGAATAAATGTGTACTAACTACCTCCAAGAACGCGTATCATATTTTGACATCAAGGTTGCAATTTGAGAGAGCAAATGTAATGCGATTTGTTTTAGAAGGAGAAACTGCAGCAGAAAATAACATTGAAAAAAAAAATCTTTTTTCTTTCTTTCTTCATTTTCTGGTAAATTTCCAATTCAAAATGAGATTTTCGAAGGTTCCATAATTTTACCCGATTCACAAAAAACTTCATCCTGAAATTTAAACAATAAACAGAAATAGTAAAACATAAAAGTTTCTTAAAAAGGACTGAAAATGGTAGATGGTCGAAGTGTGGAGGTCACGCGTTCAAGCCTTCGTGCGATTGTCAATCTAAGGGTCTGGAGTTTGGGGCGATTTTCTTGAGATGTAACGAGAATACGTATAACTCTTTTAAAAATCCTCCACCCAAGGGACCCCGCCCCCTCGTAGACACTGAAAAAGTCCCTTTTCAGTTCCCTTTCTTTAGTGAGACGAAGGGCTTTGACTGAGGAAGACCGAAAGAATTTTTGGTCGAAACGATCGTATAGCTTTATAAGTAACTTTTTATGCGTGTTTTTTTCACAAAGTTTTTATTTATTTTACAGTTTAACACCAGTATTTTGAGTGTTTTTTCCGTACTTTTACAGTAGGTTTATTTGGATGAATTATGGGTCAAGAAACAACATCTTGATATTTCTTAAAGTAAGAAAGTTAAAATTATTTAATTTGGTATGAAGTAAACTTAAATAACTTAGAAAATATTCAAATAATCACTTTATCTAAAATTGAATTATTATTTATTTTATTTAAATTATTGAGTGACCAGGAATTGTGCCTAGGATTTGGGAAATTATGGGTCACATATGGGGTAAATTTGGGTCACCCTTTTTTCTATAGTAATGGATATCAAAACTAGATAATATTCTAAATTATTAAAAAGAATGTATGAGGATGACTTGGCATAGTTTAGCTGTCTTGTAAAAAAGAAAACATTTAATGCTATAAAGTGAATGACCATTGTTTGCCCGTTAAACAGATTGACCCTTATTTAACCAAATATGAACTTTTTTTTTTTTTTTGTTACATGCTTCACAGCGGCGTCACTAAACATGGTAGTAACAGGTGCGGGCGCATCCGGTGTCACCCCCTCTCCCCCCTCCTTCTGCAAAAAACTGTTTTATTTAAGAGGTCTTGTACCTTCTAAAATTGAGGGAAATCGCTAAAGTTTTGCATGAATATATATGCTCCTTAATTGCAAGTCTTTTTCACCTCCAAATCAGATCTTTTTTTCCAATTAAATGAAAATTTTAAAACCAGCAATATTTTGGGTTCCACGCCCTCTGCTGAGTCACCCGGTGCATTCCGCCCATACACTCCGTTTTTTGAAGTGCGCTAGTGTCTAATCACAGTATTCGAAGGAGTTGAGTCACGCTATATTTTTCTTCTTTTCCTATATTTACAAAGTTTTATATTCTAAATAACAAAAATAGTATATATATTTTTTTTATTTTATTTTATTTTATTTTTCTTTTTTTGCTGTGTAATTCCCAGCTTAAATCAAGCGGGCTGTTCAGTAGATGTGAATTGTACTTATAATTCTTATTGAGTATTATGAATCATTACTCACAAAAAAAAGGTAGTTTCAAATGATATTGCTTTCGTGGCACTCTTCGTTTCAAAGTCTGTCCACCGCGACAAGGTAGTGCCACATCGGATAGGAAAAATAATCGGTTTTTAATTGTCCAGGGGACAAAAAACCGTATAAAAAGCAAGTACATTTTCGGTTTGAATTGTATTGAGCCAAAAAACCGCATAAAAAGCAGATATTTGTTCGGTCTTAAATTGTCCTGAGCCAAAAACCGCATAAAAAGCAGATATTTGCTCGGTTTTTAATTCTCCGTAGCCAAAAACCGCATAAAAAGCAGATATTTGCTCGGTTTTTAATTCTCCGTAGCCAAAAACCGCATAAAAAGCAGATATTCGTTCGGTTTTTAATGTCCAGAACCAAAAACCGCATAAAAAGCAGATATTTGTTCGTTTTTTAATTGTCCTGAGTCAAAATCCGCATAAAAAGCAGATAGTTGTCCGGTTTTTAATTGTGAGCCAAAGACCGCATAAAAATCATTATTCTTATACATTTTAAAATTTAAAGCAACAAAAAAGGCGAGCCAAACGTTCCTTAATTTTTTTGCTTTTGGCCTGCTGTGCATCACTGGAGTGCATTAAAGGCTAAACGCTCTGAAAAAGCAGTCATCCAAAAACCTTACCATCAGATTTCGTGGATACTGTGAAGAGTATTCGGGTTGTGCCAGAGACAGCGAAGCAGCCGTAGCGTACGAACCGAGCGAGGAGTTGGCGTCTGCAAATTCCTCGACATCTCCGTCTCCGGTTCACTTTGTGAGACGATGAGACTCGGAACTGGTGAGACGGATATACTTTCACCACGCCTCGCATATAAAAATGCGGCGAAGAAGCAAGCCGAAATTGAAACAGCAGAGCCGTCATTGGCGTAACAGAGGGGGGGCTAGGGTGGGCTTAGCCCACCCTAGGACTACAATTAGCCCACCCTAGAAAAATGTTAACCTTTTTCCGGTAAGTGGTAACAATTAACTAGTTACACCAAAAAATTCATTAATGTGAAAAAATTGGAAAAAACAATTGCAAAAGGTCATATTGAAAAGTTCAAACTAGCTGTTCCACTTCTAGCAATTTTTTCGAGAAAGCAAGTTAAGGCTATTCCACTCCCCATACTGAGACTGTGGGCCAGAGGTCAAGGAAACTCTCTTCTCGGGTCCATCTTTTTATTTTTTTCTCTCTTGCTGACCGGGGGTGGGAGACTTTCATTGGAATGACGGAAGAGAGCGGTGAAGTATGGTGTCACACACACACACACACACACATCAATGAGATATCTACATCTACATCACTTTGCTTAGAAGACTTTTGGTATGTACGCATGCTTACCGTAAATATGCTTTTACCAGGGTTAAGAATAGGAGTATTGTAAGCGTGGCCTGATTATATTTGCACCGAGTACCACTTTTCAAATTTTAGGCACCTGTATACAGTTGCCTCAATTTTTGTGCCCTTGTACATAGCTTTAACCACAATTTTTTGGCCTATTTTTGTGTGTGCCCAGGGCACGTGCCCTAAGTGCCCATGCAATAATAGGTGCCTGTTTGTAAGTTCCAAAAGGAGGTAGTGGGTGAAAATCATCTCTGCGGTCATTAACAGTTAGCGAGAAATCATATTTTCGTATACTGTCTATATTTAGGAGTATGTTCTTTCTGCAGGTGAAGAGATTTCGGCACTGGCAGTAGCGTAGCCAGGATTTTATTTCAGGGAGGGGGCTGTACATTAAATTGAAAGCTAAAGTTCAATTGTAAGCTATATATAAAACTGTAAGCTAAGTAAAGGGTCCTATTTCGGTGGAGGGGGTAGGTGAAGCCCCCTCAGCACACCTTCTGGATTTGCCCCTGGCACTCGGTAGTTAGAAAATAGCAGTGACAGATACAGAATTTTTTTAGGGTAGGGGCTAATTTATAAGATAAAACTCATTTGACCTAAACAATATGTAAGAAAAATGTAACATTAAACCAATATAATTTGCTTTGAGAAGGGCTAATTGTAGCTTTTTTGACATACGGAAAATGTACAATAAAGTAAAATGTTACATTTAAGGGTTTTTTTGGGGGGATGAAGACCCCCCCCCCTTAGCCCCTCCCCTGGACCTGACACTGGAAACTGGCTGTTCAGAATTTTTGGTGGTTTCATACTAGGATTAGGTTTGCAAGAAAAGTAATGTATGCAGGATTAGGACTAAATTATGCACTTAACTGTATACGAGTTACTGCTATGATTTTGACCAAATTAATGGTAAAAGTTGAAGGGGTAAAATCCAACTGATAAAATTTCTGATACTTGCCAGTGTGTCACCAACCATATTGAACATCTTCCAGCGGGAATTGCAGACCAGCGTCTAGATGTGTATTGTTGCTGACAGAAAACACTTTTAGCATAGAAGGATAAATCAGTTTAAAGTCAGATAAATGCAGTTTTGGAAAATTCGACCAAACAAATGTGCGTTTCATGCGTAGCATTATTGTGAGAACTAATGAGAAGCACGTACGAATTAATACTAAGGTGTATTTTCTTACTAAATCGATGATTTTTAACAACTTTATAGATGACTTTTCCCGTATCTCTGATCGTTTTTGTGATAAAAACGTTAACTCCGAAGTTATCCAACAAGTAGCGCTGTAAGCGCCACTTGTTGCGCCTTGGTTAGCCCAAGGCAACTTTACTATACCTAGACCCTACTTTTATGACTATAGCTCTTGCCGTTCAGAAATTATTGCGGTGATAGCGGACTTTAGCGGGCACACTGTATATATATGTATTTGCTTAGACCCTCATCAGACGTTTAAGAGATTTCTAAACGTTGGTGCCCATTGAAAGCTTCTAATTGGGTAGAGGACTTTTGGAACCATTAATTTAAGATGCACACATTAACCACCTGTAAAAGGTGGTCTTCGGTGCTAGGTGGAAAAGCGAACGCGCGATCTGGCATTCAAATCACAAATGATATGTATTTTTGTGCATTCTTTCCAACATCAGACAAAAAGAGTAATCAGTAATTTTAATATTTTAAATTTGAATTTTTTTATTTTTACAAAACCCTTCCAGAAATACTTTCTCTCCTTTCCCTCACAAAAAAAGGGTTTAAATTTTTTAAACCCAAACCACCAGCATTAAGAATTTAAAAAGTTTTAAAAGAACTGTAACTAGTTTATCATGCTCAAATAAAATCTGTTAACTTCAGGCTTCTTTTTCTAAGAATTGATAAATTTTATAAGAACAAAATTTCTACTGCTTAACGACAGTAGTGATGCTTCGAAATGTTTTTATTTAATAAAAAGTAAACAAGTAATGCTTTCTCTCCCTGTATGGTCAAATTTTTTAACCGAAATTTTACTGGTTTTAATATTACTGCAAGAAAATTGAACAACTTACCATCTAAACATTAAATAAATGTACAGACGTGCTGTTAAATATGAAAACTGTTAAAAATCGCTAACTTTAGTTGGTAAAAATAAATTAACATTCCTGATTGTTCTGAGAAAACCAGCATTTTAAAACTAAATCAAATGTACAGATTTTTGTGTCAAGAAGAAGGAGGATTTTCTTTTTATCAAATTAAAACTTTATTGTATAATTAAGTGTGATAAACTGTTACTGTTTCAAATGCCCTTTAGCAATCGCGGAGAGGTGTGCCAGATCCCCCCAATAGGACGGCGATGAGCGAAAGGGAGCAGTTTCCATTTTAATGAGCTCCAGTGGGCGGAAGACTGATCTTAACTCCGGGTCTCTTAATTTTTAGCCAATTCCAGACGAGATATCTAGCCCCTGAAATCGGCACCCTCGGAGGTATTATTTGAACCTAGAGGACTTTGGATCCATTAACAGATTTTAAATGCACCAGTTCAGTGAGTAGTCCACTGCGTAGGCCCGCAGCCAGATGATTCAACAAAGGGGACAGTCCCCCCAGTATGAGTATGCATTTTCAATTGTTTTCTTCTCCCCATCCTCAGGTCTTTTAAGTGTTATGAAAGCATGTTTTTGACTACTTTATTTTTTTTAATTATTTTTACTAATTTGCGTGTGTTAATAAAATTTCAGTGGTGGTAGAATATCCTTAACAGTGAACACGCTCAATGTTTTCTGCTTGACTTGATGTTTCGTTATGAAATTATCGTTATATCTTACCTATTGTTAGTGATTCTGATGTGTTTTAATACTTTCAAATAAGGCTAAAGTGTGTATGATTTTGGTTTGTCTGTATATCTGTTCTATCTGTCCATCTATGCTCTAACTGCCGTAAATATGCATCGATTGCTACAAAATTTATATATGTTATATAATAGAAGTTGTATATAAGATTGATAACTTTTTACAGGTGCACTCAAAAGAATTTGATAGATTATATTCTAAGGGTAGTCGCAGGGAGCAGCATTTCAGTTTTTCATTTGGGGGTGCAAGATTCGATAGATTAAAATCCAGAATATGGAATAAATAAAATATTTGTTAAATTTGGGGGGGGGTAAGACGGCACCCCTTCGCACCCCTTATTTGCCGCCCCTGGGTAATCGCATTCTTCGAATCGTACTTCAGAGATGCTCGGCTGTTTCAAATGAAACAAAATTGGTTTATGTCATTAAGGATTACAGAACAAACCTCTCCATTGAAAATAGTGTCTCCCTCATTCATAGTTCTTTTACTGGAGCACCCAAATGTACAGTCCTTATGGAAATTCGTGAAAGGGAAATAGAAATCAATGCCACCTGAAATTTCTTAAAAAAGACCTTTTTTATCATGAAAATTGCGATGTTGACATATTATCCAGAAAAGGGGCTATCCGATAGATCATTTAAAATAATAGTCTTTACAGGGTTCCATGAAGACGAAATTTGGGTCCGTTTCGCAGTCCCTTCACAAAATTACAATCAATTAAAATGGCCCCTTCGCAAACATACAATATTTAAAACAACTTTCTATTGGATCTTTTGATTTGTTTTGTAAATTATTAAGAAAAAAAATAACTTTTACAAAAATTATGAAAATTCACAAAAATAGACATTGAAATCCACAAAAATATATATTGAAGATCACAAAAATTAGCAATTTTCACAAAACCGGGACCCTAGAAAAATTCCTGAATCGACCCCTACTTTATGGTTGATATTGTTTTAAACATCATAACAGATATTTTAAAATTTTAAACATCAATTATATGGCCTCGAAATCAAAGGTGTAAACACCCTTTGTTTTTACGGCAGTTAGAGCAGGGACGGGCAGACTGTCGAACTTATATCATAAACACTTTTCAGCTTTGTTGGAAAGTACTGAAGACAAATTAGAATCACTAACAATATTTAATAAATTACCAAAATTTCTTAGTGAAAAATTCAGTCAACCACAAAAATTAGGCAAAAAAAAATTGAGTGTGTTCAGGTCTTTTTGCCATCACAATCAGTTAACTCCGGTTATAATGAACTTCTGGGGACCGGCAAATTTCGTTCACTATATCCAAAGTTCGCTAAAACCGATGTCTCCCCAATATTAAACAATAAAACTTAATAAAAAACTAGAAGATAGTATTTTATACAAATACTGTATGTTTATTAAGTAAATCAAACATAATTGATTGCATTTATGGTTCTAGAACTATTTGTTAAGTAAAATGAACACAATTAATCCCATTTATGGTAATAATGTGCATTCCATTTAGTTGGTTAAAGATGCTGTCGCTTTTAACCTGTGATTGAGAACGGAAAATGAAATCTATGGTCAAGAGCGAAATTTCCACTTTTGGTTCACTTTCAAAATTACTCTGCTTTTGTTCATGAATACTTTTAAAAATTAGAATTCATTGCAGCAATGAAAAAAAAAATATGACCAACTCCCGCCCCTTCCCCTTGTTTATTTAAGTATGTTAGCAAGCATAGACACTGGCAATTCACAAGTATTTCGAAACAGGTTCTGGTGATAATTTTTCTCTCTACTCGAACACGAAAGAGACACTTCGTAGAAATCGAACATCAACCTCTGCCGTCCAGAAATTTTTAAGTTCAGTATATCTGAAGCCATGGTTCACTAAACCCGAAAAATGCTATGTACATTTTTAGTGCATGTGAATCGGGACTAATGAAATGCGTTCACTATAGCCGAAAGTTCGCTCTATCCAGGTTCACTCTATGCAGAGTTGACTGTATTTTAGTTGAATTTCAATTTTCATTTAATTAATATTTAATTTTATAACTATTCAATTTGTTTGACGAAATAAGACTAACTTTTAGTTACCGCTACCAAAGAAATGTGCAGTAACACGGCACATTAATTTTACTTACTCTCTCTCTCTCTCTCTCCTTTATTTATTTATTTATTTTTGATAATGTGATTCTTTTTTAAGTATGCTCCTGAAAATACTCCAAGTATTCTAAAACCTAAATTTGATATTTCGCAAGTGAAAATGCATTCAACACTCAGTTTATAGTAATTCTACATTTATTTAACGCTAGATACGCAATAATATGATGCGTTCATGCAACAATGTAGGCCATTCGCTTGCCCATGCTGACAAACCGGTCAGCAAAATCATATAGTCTGAGATTTTTAGCAATACCTTGGTTAAATGCAAGTAAGACTATCTTCTTTCCGGTCACGTAATATCAATAATCATTGGGGTTTTAAAACTTGGTTTAATGTTGGAAATACACACCTGTCGTACATCTGTCGTTGGAAATACACACCTGTCACTGGTAGTAAAGTAGGATTTAAGAACAGTTAAAATAATGTTTAAACTTTTGAAATTGATTTTAACTTTTTTATTTTTTCAAAATACTTTTCTGTCTACTTTGCAAACTTGGGAATAGGGCAAAATTTTTCCAAAGGGGTTTTTTGATGGGGTGGGGCAAAATTTTTTCCTGGGGGGGGCACTGGCCCCCCAAATGCACCCCTTTGGGTATGGGCTAGCTATTGCGGGACGTATATAAAACTAATACTAATTATTAATAATATAGTAATGCTAACTTTTATATAATATACTATCGCGAAGATAAAGGGGGCTGCAGCCCACCCTAGAAAATCAGGCCAGTTACGCCAATGAGAGCCGTATGCGCCATCAGATAGAATTTCTGATAGTAGCACCAAAACCAACGGTATAAGGAACATTTTGCACCAAAATAATCAAACTACTTAATTCAAATGCTTAAAAAGTATAGAAAATACCGTTTCAAGCACCGAAATAGAGCAGTTATACAAGGTAACGAAGGAATCCAAGCATCCGTTCCAAGAGCTTAGATAGAAATGATTTATGTTGCTTATTGTTGCAAATTTTTCTCATTGACAACAATATACTTCCCTGGTTTAGTTTTGAAACAGTAACTTGGTATTGCTTACAACAATGTAGTAGTTCAAATATTATTTTATTGGATTCATTGTTTGTAGAAATTTTGCGTGATATTGCGATGAGATGTTTTAGCAGCTAAACTTTGTTAAAACATGCATTTAGGGGGATACTTCCCTATTCAGTGGTCATTTGTCTGACCCAGACATCAGAGTGATTTTCCAAATTATAGTATCACCGAGTTTTCATTAGTTTACGTGCTTAGAGAATCAAATAGATGGCTATAATTAAACTTCCCCTACAAACACCATTGTGCAGCTGTAACCGGGGACCAGATTGCTACCGAATTTGGCATATGGACTGTACACGAGATGCGCCCAAAGGAATTTTTCAGAACGTTTAGTTAAAAATGTGTCCACTAGATGGCACTTTGCATGGTGAAATCGGCTCTTATATTACCCAAATGAGTGAATAAATGCCCAAAGGCTGTTGAATAAATGTTAAAATTGTTTGCATATTTCGAATTACCCATTTCCATCATTGAATTTGCCGTTTTTCATGCAAAACGTCACCTAGTGGAAAATTTTTGAACTATATATATATAGAATACTATCAGAACTAATAACAATTAATACTTGAGTAAAATTATTATTATAATTATTATGATAATTAATGTTAATTACAATATTTTTTCCCCTTAACTCTTTTTTTACACTCTTTCCTTAGTACTTCCTAGCTATTAAAACTCGTACTACGTTGCTCATAGGTTAGCTAAACTCAAGTTGTTGTTTTTTATTATTATTATTATTATTATTATTTACTATTATTATCATTATTATTTAATATTATTCTTATTTCCCCGTCTCCTTCCATTTACTGAATTTCTTAATAAATTTACATAGTTTTAGCAGCATTTTGTTTGTTTTTATTTCTCATAGTTTTTCTCCTTGGCTCTAGCTGTTTCTATTTTTATTTTTGTCGATTAATTTTCTCGGTTGGGAACGATTTCTAGTTTTGTCAGTTCTTCCTCCTCCATGTTTGGTTAGCATTCATGCTATTTTTTTCTTATAGCTATGGTCGTACCCCCAGGTCACGTAAAGCGACTTCTTTTGTCAGGTGACCTGCAGAAACCTAGCTATTTTTGTTTTTTCTTTAAATTGAAATGTGAGTACGGTGGTACTTGATAATGGAGTACTCCATCTCCACTTCATTGCATGGCATCGAACAATTAGGCTTACGCCCACGTGATCTTACTTGGGTTGTCCTCCCACTTCTCTCTAGCTTTGACAGCTCTGTTTTATACAATTTCTTGCCTCTGGATTATCAATTTTTATTTCATGTTTTCAGTTTTTCACTACCTTTTTGTTATCATGTGCTACTACTTAATGTTTTACTTGGGATTCCATATAACGTAAGTTTAGCTATTTTATATTATATATATATATATATATATATATATATATATATATATATAACTAACAAGTAAAACACAAAACATACTACAAATAAGACATATCTCGCAAAAAAAAAAAAAAAATAACAGCTATTAGCAAGAATTAGAAACCAGAATTTGAAGCCAAATAAAGTGCAAGAATTATTGTGATAATATAATGGAACGGAAATTATAACCACTGTCACCATCTTCAGGGGCCACAAACAGTGGATTATAATTTACAGCAAACCAAATAGTAGGGTTTCGGTTGTGTGGCATATCAGAAGAGATATTAACTCCACACATCTGGGCCCTACCCTACTATATAAAGGAAAGAAGAAATCAAAAAGATAACAAAAATTAGAAATAGGAATATAATTTTACATACAAGACCTTGAGCACATGTAAATTTCATTTGAACAAATGATATGTGTTGCCAATGTTAAGAATTGTAAAAAGTGAAAAAATGGTGTTGCCACTAAATAAAAGTGTAAAAGTGGAAAGAAGAAAGTATAGGAGTTGCCAAATACTAAAAGGTAATATTATTAAATTTTAAGAATATCCAGGTATATTAATATAATAAATATATATTGAATAATAATAAATTAAAATGATTGAATAAAATAAATAGTATAGCAAAATTAAATATAACATATTGTTTAAAAAATATAATGAATATTATTATTGACAATGTATAATAAGTTATTGTATGACAGAAGATTAATCTAGTAAATAAGAAAAAAATAAAAAATAATGTTTAGGACAGAATAATCACAATATAGGAACCCCGTTTTTTTTTTTTTTTATTCCTCCAGATATATATATATGCATGCATATACACATCCAAATTGTTTTTAAACATGTTACTTTTTTTTTAATGAGAAAAACTTCCTCCGCCCGACCCAACCATCCAATTACAACCTTAAAACCAAAACCCCACCCAACCTCCAGTAAATTAACAAAGACATTAGACACATCATTATCAAGAATTGTATATAATAGATTTTAGGAACTTAGTGGGATAGTTGTATTGTCTAGCTGACAGAAATAGAGATTTAAAATTGGAGACTTTAAAATCATCAGAACATAGAAACTTGATTCTACAGCAGTGATTATAGATGATATTGCGAAATACAGATTTATGTAAGCAGGAGGAAAAATGAGTAAAGCTATTTACTTTAAAGCTAAAATCTTTACGCTTATCATATATATTGAAACTAAGGCTATTTCTAGGAGTGATGGAGATACTTAGATCTAGAAAACTAACAGAGTTGTTAAGCATATCATTTTTAATTAATTCCAGAGCAGATGGATATTTTATGGGGAAGATAATGTTATTATTATTAGTAGTGTTTACAAGTAAGATATCATCTATATATCGTTTAAGAATGATGTGAGTATTAGTATATTCTTTTTCATAGTAATATAAGTAAAGATCTGCAAGGTAACTAGATGCTGAACCACCTTGTGGTATACCATGATTTTGTAGATATATTTTATTGTTATGTAGAATAAAATTATTATAGATAATAAATTTAGATAGACAACTGAAATAAGTTACATCAACATGGGAAGGGAGCTGAATATGGTTAACACAAGTTTCAAATAATTCATTAATTACATTGTAAAGGTCGTCAAGAGGAATATTGTTAAATAGATCTTTAAAATCATAGGTATATAAAGAGGTAATATTACTAATAGTACATATTGTATTGCGTAGATCATAACTATTTCCTATAGAGATAGAGTAATCATTACGTTTTATATAATACTCATGCATAACAGACAGTATCTTTAATAGAAGTTTACTTGCTACATTGCTATATGTGTTACATCCTATTGTAACAGTTCGAAACTTTAAAGGCGATTTATGAAATTTAGGGATTAGTACAATATAAGGATAGTTTAGATTATTATGTTGTAGGTTGAGAAGTTTATAGAAAGCCAGAATTTTTTTGTTACAAACTACAGTAGACAAATTAGTAGAGGAATAGATACTGTTATTTACAATTGTAGAGGCTAACAAGCTATGATATAACTATTTACAAATAAAAGCATAGTTATTGGATGATTTATCTACATAAGTAATTATGAAATACTGCTTTAAAAAGTCTATGTGAGTATGAAATTGACTATTGACAGGAGAACTATATTTTACATATTTAGCAATATTTTGCTTAAAGATTGAAAGTACTTTTACTTTCCAGGTAGTGAAGGCTTCAATAGGAGTGCTGTATTTTAAGGCAATATTATAAATGTAAAAATCTAAATCATAAGTGAATTGTGTTACAATGCCACTAAGAGAGTGTTTTGAAGGAATACGGTGTTTAGAGCCCTTCTGCATGAGTTTTTTTAACCTAATATCTTTTATGATAGCTAGATCCCCAGTAATGATGTGTCCATAATCCCTATTAATGAAGTTCCTATAGTGATTGTCATTGCATATACAGGGTGGTGTATCAGAAGGGTTATATGTTTTCGAAAAGGAGTTATAGTTAAATAGTTTCCTACCAAAGGGTAGGGGATATTTAAAGGACTTTTTAATAATGACATTTTTGATGGGAAAGTAAGTGTTATTAGTAGAAAATATTGTATTGAAGTTTAAGTTATTGATTGCAGGATTTGTGAAAGTAATTAATAAGTTAGAATTAGAATGTGTATTATTAATGTTATTGGTTAGGTTTACGGTAAGTGCAGTGGCTCGTGCAACAATGAGATCGAAGAATAGGTGAGAAAAATGTCCAGAAATGTTAATATTTGAAAAAATAGAAAAATACTTAACTAAAAGTTTCTTTTTAATGGAGTAAATGAAAGTACGTATATTAATCCAATTATAAGTACTGGTATAGTAATTATATAATTTTAAAATAGCAGATTTTATATAACTATTAGAATACTTAGGACTATTACTCTTTTTACGTTTACCTCTAGAAGTTCTAAGTGTTTTATTATATATAGACAAGTTTAAAGTATTATAGATTGGAGAATATTTGTTTATGTTAGTAGTGCTAGTATAATATAGTAATTGTTTATTATGAACTAATTGGTTTAGACCATACGGATAACTAGTATTATGAAATTGGATGAAGGAGTTTTCTAAAAATAAACGTTCATTATGGTTCTTCTTTATAGATAGAATAGTGATATTAATATTATTGAACCCATGCATATGAAAATGTTCATACTCAAAGTTATTACCAGAAAGATTACTAGGATAGTTCTTAACATGATTTCGATGTAGATTAATACGAAGGTGTAAAGGATTACTAGTTTGGCCAATATAAGCTATTTTACATTGATTACAGGTTAACATATAGATACAGTTGTATACTTTGCAAAACGTGATTAAATTAGACCCACTATTACAAATATTTGCAGTATCAGCAAAAGGACAAGTTTTACAGCGAGAAGATGCGCATTTTATAAATTTAAGAGTAGGCAATTGATGTATATTATTAAGTGATGATAAGTCGCAGGCTTTCGATCCAAGATAATCCTTATCATCATTAATTATCTCGTACCGAGCATAAGAAAAAGTATTATTTCCTAGTTTGCCAGGCGCTAATTTATTATAATCTACCATTCATAAAAAAGTGAGGGGTACATACTAAATTTTAAGTGACAAAACAATGCTAGCAATAATTTCTTATAAATGTAAACAAACACATAACAGTAAATTGTACGGAAGTCTGGAGTAGAATAATATATTTACAAAAAGAAAATTACATACACATGACAGTATAGTAGAAATATGAATTTAAAAAATAAATAAAAAAAAAAATACAGCGAAGAGTAACTTGAGTAAAATAAGAGCAAAAATATTACTAGCGGAAACTAGAATAAAATGAATAACTTAATAAGTATTAAGGTCTTCTAATAAAGATGGCTTATTAGCTGTACATTACATCAATGTCTAAGTAGTATAATATTTTTATATTTAAAAACGTCGCTGTGTGGTAACCAATAGTGGAAATAACTCGTAAGATTGCCAATAGAGGGCAGCACATTATAATAAAATACTCGCAAGCAAAGTAAAGTAGTTAGCAACTGTACAAATGTTAGATAATTGTAATTAATTAAGTAATCCAAATATACAGAAAATAGATGTTGATTTTTACACTGATTAAATTAAATACAGCTGCAGCAGCAACACCATAACACTAGGCAGAAGTAACTTGAACATTATTGTTGAAAATGTTGGGAAATTAAAATAAAAATAGAAAGGAGATAGTCTAAATAGATAGCTGTATTTTACAAAGTATTCAAAATGAATATAGATAAATCATAGATGCTGATTGAAAAGGAGTAACTAAAGGTAGTAACTAGGAAAATTACAAAACTATAAATGCGCACTTGCAGCAAAATATAGCTTGTAAGAAGATTTATAAATTATTAGCAATGCAAAAATGGCATATAAAGTCAATTCAAACATCCATAATTAATTATTTAGAAGATATCCTATTTGTAACGCGCAATTGCAACTATGACAAACAGAATAGAATATAACTAACAAGTAAAACACAAAACATACTACAAATAAGACATATCTCGCAAAAAAAAAAAAAAAAAAAAATATATATATATATATATATATATATATATATAACAGCTATTAGCAAGAATTAGAAACCAGAATTTGAAGCCAAATAAAGTGCAAGAATTATTGTGATAATATAATGGAACGGAAATTATAACCACTGTCACCATCTTCAGGGGCCACAAACAGTGGATTATAATTTACAGCAAACCAAATAGTAGGGTTTCGGTTGTGTGGCATATCAGAAGAGATATTAACTCCACACATCTGGGCCCTACCCTACTATATAAAGGAAAGAAGAAATCAAAAAGATAACAAAAATTAGAAATAGGAATATAATTTTACATACCAGACCTTGAGCACATGTAAATTTCATTTGAACAAATGATATGTGTTGCCAATGTTAAGAATTGTAAAAAGTGAAAAAATGGTGTTGCCACTAAATAAAAGTGTAAAAGTGGAAAGAAGAAAGTATAGGAGTTGCCAAATACTAAAAGGTAATATTATTAAATTTTAAGAATATCCAGGTATATAATATAATTCGAAATCCCTGGAGTGCGTATTATGTATAGCCAATATACCAATTTTGGTTACAATCCGTTCTCGCGTTTTAGCTATTGTAGCTGTTCATAGGGGAAGTTTAATTATAACCACCCTGAATAATACTCATGTCACTTCTTTTCCTTTGACTATTTTTTTTTAAGTAATGTATACGTACAAATGATAAATGTTACACGCCAGGGAAGTTATGGAGTCACAGGTCCTTTGGACAAAATATTCTAATTTCTACCTATGGATATAACTATATACAACACGAGTGTATTTCTAAATACAGCAGAGTCGTCGATACTTCAAGTCCTGATTGTTCAAGTTTCCCATAAATCCGAGGGAGTGAAAAAATCAGTTCAACTCCCAAATCAACTCCCCTCCATCAACACATACAAAACAGGTGAAAGAATTATTTCGCGCAGCAAAGTTCAAATACCTCGCGCTCATCAGAAATCCCCCTCCCAAAGAAAATGGGTGTATTCTTCTGATAGATCCTCCTGACAGACATTTCTGTGCAGTGTTGACATTCTGCTTTGAAGAAGGTGCGATATTGTTGCACGGAAATGAGTCAACGTGTTAACCTTTATTACAACAAGCTACACCATGTGATGTTCCCAATTGGGAACATCGAATTAAAAAATTATTGAAAAATTAAATTTTGTTAGTATTGACTTGAAAAAATTACCAGATATATAATTAAAAGTTGACTTGATTTTTTGAAATAGAAGTTGTATTTCTATCGTTATTGGGAAATTGGAAAAAAAAAATCATCAAAACAGTCATTTTCATAAATTTTTACTGAGCTATCTTGATATAACCCTCCCCCCTTTCAAACTTAATTCATATCTTTACTTAAATTTAAAAATAAATATTATTAATTCTGAATATTTCACTTATTATTTAAACTACCCATCAGTATGTACGGTTTTTGAAATCAATATAAAGTATAGGAAAAAAAACACTCAATATACAGGTGTTAAACGATAAAATAAATAAAAACTTTGCATAAAAAGCACACATAAAAGGATACTTATGTCAAGATACGATCGTTTCTACTGAAACAAGCATGTTGTTTGTTTATCTTTTTCAGTTCCCACTATTTTGTGAGTCGAAGGGCATTGACAGATGAAAACTGAACGAATTTTCAGTCGAAACGATCGTATCTTGACATATCATTTTATGTGTGTTTTTGTACAAAATATTCATTTATTTAATGTTTAACCAGTGACGTCGCTAAGCATGGTATCACCCCCCCCTCCTCCGTCCACATACCACAGGCCAGTCAAAGACAGTTCTGCATAAGAATACGCAAAATCGTTAACAGCATTGGAGGTATAATATTTTTTCTTTGTACACTACACAAATAATGTTTCATTTCTGCAAAAATATCACTATGGTTATGATAAGAAAGTTTTTTCAAACATTACTAGCCTAATGTCCAATTTTTCACGCCACCTAGGTATTGCACAAGGCGCGCAAACGACTTTTTTTTTACATAGAGTCTCAGGAGGCCTATCAAAACAATGAGCCTTGCAAAAGGCTGCTTATGATAGCATTGCCAGACTAATAAAAATCAGAGCCTTATTTCCGGGAGGACATTTGGGGCAATCGCCCGGGCCCGCAAACTGTTCTTTACGTTTAAAAATTTAAGTTTTCGAAAGACGGGGGCCCCAATGAAGCTTTTGCCCAGGGGCCCTAACTCGGAAATTTGCCCCCTGATAAAAAGATTGCATTTTAATTCAACTAAACGTTAAATTTTACATTCTTTTTGGTGTCACCCCTTTGCTGGTGTCACCCGGTGCGGTCCGCACCGGAGCCCCCGGGAAGGGAGGGGGAGAGTAGACAATTACAAGGCGAGCCTGGGTACTTAACGCGTGGAGGTGTTGTGACGTCACAAGAGAGGATGGACTTTTCTCCGTTAAAAGCATTAGAATCATACGGAAAAGTAGAAGAAACTAAGATGTTTTGTGCCTTTTATGGATACTAATAGTAAGTCAGCAATCTCTATTCTTAATACGACATACTTGATAATAGTTATTAAGCTATAGAGTACATAAAAATATAAAATTGCCGTATTTTGCGTTAGTTTTATTGATTTCTGTTCTTTTGTTCTAGCAATCATTATGCTTCCGTTTGCTGCGTCCCAGGCTGTAAGTAAAGCTAATTACAAAAGAGGAGAAAATGTAAAAGTTTTCACTTTTCCCAAAAAACGAAGTAAAGCGGGCCGAATGGACTAAAAATATTCCAAGAAAAAATTGGTCCCCAGGAAAAAATACGTATGTTTGTATTGAGCATTTTCGAGATGAAGATCTTTTAAAAGACGATGCTATTTTAAAATCAGATGGGGCACTTTTAACTGTAAAAAGAAAGCATTATAAATTAGAACCGAATGCTATCCCGTACATTTTTTCGAGCTTACCAGCCTATATATCCGACATTACCAAAAAACAAGAAAGAACTGATCCTACTAAAAGAAGAGAAAACGTTTAGGAAAAAGATATTGAGGAAACCGAAAAAAATAATGCAAAGGAAAATATAAATTCTTTTGTAATTAAGAAATGTATCAAGAGTTTCATGGCAATTCTATGTTAAGAAAATTTCACCTTTAATTATAAATTAAACGCAGATCCCCTTCCACTGCACATACCAAGTAGCTTAAGGTTCAATGCGGATCTCATGGTTGATTTATTTATTTAAAAAAAAAAAGAGAGAGAAATCTATTTGCTGGATACTTAGAAAAACAAAAATATAGAAGGTATTTATTAAAGAAATATTTCCAACTAAACGGTTTATCGGAATTTGTTGAAAATTCTGAAATTAAGTATGAACACAGATTTGGAAATTAACTCAAAAAAGAAAATGTATTACTGCTATGCTAAAAACAATAACAAAAAAGTATATGTATTACTGCAATATATTTCACATGAAAACCCCTGAGAGCATTTAGACAGTTTTACATATTCAAGAGTTATACTCACTAATTTTTAAAAATATTTAATTATGTATATTTCAAATGTCTCAATGTGATATTTGAAAGTCTTATCTAGAAAAAATTAAAGCAAACACTTGTAGTGCTTTCATGAAAAACTTTATAGTATTTGTAAGGTTTGGGTAAAAGCTTTTACTTTTTATTTTCTTGTTTTTGTGCTTTAATTGCTTCTAATAAAATTTGACATTAGGAGTCTGTATAACATAATTATATATAGTATGTATTGTACAAGTTTTTAAAATATTAATTGTGGAAATTTCTGATTATATTCCTCGTGCTACTAGTGTTTATTGACATTATTGATCAGATTTCTTCCATAGAATTCAATACAAACTCTTTGAAATCCCATCCTCTCTTGTGACGTCACGAAATGGCTTAAGATGACTATTTATGAATCTGGATATTTTTAACATTAATTCTTTCAAAAAGCTTATTAAAACGAAGCAAAACTAAATAATGTATTTCAGGTTTTAAGTAAAATTAATGAAAATTATTATTTTTACTTAAAAATATGACTTTATGCTTATACAACGTATAAATTTAATCCATATACATATTATTTTAGATAAATGATAACATTGAGTAACCATTATATTATTTAGAATGTATTTGCTAGCCCGAAATGCAAAACATACTGCATACAATGCTGAAACTGCTTTAAATTCAGTACCAATTTATTTCATTAATTTCTGACAAAAAATATTGTTGATTCACTATTATTTAAGAACAAAGTGTTGTAAAACGAAAATGCTATTTCAATGCGTCATAAAAAATTAAGCAACTCGTATGTATTGGCATTATTAATTCCATTTCTTCCATTGAACTCAATGCAAACTGTTCCAAATCCCATCCTTTCTTGTGACGTCACGAAAACCAGTACCCAGACCCCCTCTTGCTTTCTCCTCTCTCTTCAGTCGCGGCGACCCCGTCCGCACCCCCCTCGCGACGTCACTGATGCTTCATTCCTTTCTGGACCTAATTCTAAAGCCAATGCGGACGAAGTCGCTAGTAGAAGCTAGCATTATATATTTTTGATACATTCAAAATTTAAAAAAATATTAAAGATTAAAATTGAAAGAAACAGAATCAAACTCCAAGTTGTATGCAGAACAAAATATCTAAAATAGATTTTAACATTGGAACCGGCCCCACCATGGCCAAGTGAATAAGGCACTGAGCATGGTACATAGCTCAACTGTGGAGGTCCCGCTTTCGGTAGTACCACGCGGTCGTCTATTTATTGATCTGGAGTTTTGGTTGGTTTTCTTCAGAATCCCTTAAAAAGTCCTTCAGCCAAAACGCAACCACTTCTTCAGATACTGTTATGTAGATCGCATTGGCGTAAACTGGCATATAATATTGGGGGGGGGGGCAACATTTAAATTTGAAGGGCCAAAATGTATCCTATTATAGAAAATATCATTTTCAAATAGGTCATATCTGAATTTTCTTGAATTTTGCGGGTGGGGGATGGGGGGTAGCAATTGCCCTCTAGTGCCCTTAGTAAGTTACGCCTATGGTAAATCACATATTTAATATTGATTCTCATTTGTTTTCTGTTTCTTAAATTTATTATTTTTTTTTAATCAAGCATTTTTCAACTTAAATTTCTGTTCTCATTTTCCCTCACTTTTGCTTTCAAATTTCTATTTCGCTTTTCCCTGCATGCAATAGCCTTTTACTGAGCA
Organism: Cheiracanthium punctorium; assembly: GCA_038373885.1. Lineage (NCBI taxonomy): Eukaryota > Metazoa > Arthropoda > Arachnida > Araneae > Cheiracanthiidae > Cheiracanthium > Cheiracanthium punctorium. Next base: position 42,314 of record JAWZYV010013894.1, read on the forward strand.
TTTTTTTTCAGACTACCTGGAGCCTCTTGGGTCAAAATAGATTCTATTATGTCAGTTTAACTTGTAACGGATTTCTTCTTCCCTCTGTTGACCCTTAATTTGGCATATTTTATTTTGATGCCGTGCACCAATTTTCAAAATTATTCGTTCACAGTTTGATTACTTTAATTTTATTGGTCTAAATTCATTGTACATATTCTCAAAAAAAAAGATTCGAGTAAGAGGTAAACTTTTTACGTTGGAGTTTCGTATACTAAAATTTGTTTAATATAGTATATCAATTAGGATAGGATATGTACGTATAATGATAACTTTGCATATTTCTGTCGAGTTGTGTTTAAAAAAAAATTAACTATTCTCAAAGCTGAAATAGGAAATTTCACTTATACCCGAATACTTTTTTGAGAGGATGTACATCTGCAATTGGCGTTGGTTATCTCACTCAATTTTTGCTCTCGCAAATGTGAAGTTCTGTGTTGCATTGAATTCTTAACCCATTAGCGTCCAACATTTTTCAGCACATTCTTTAATTTATCTTAATACCAAAAGTGACGAATAAATTTTCGACATTTGTGAGGTAAGAAGAATGTATTTCTTTTTGTACAAATATCAATAAAAGATTAACATTTCACTTTGTTATCGCTAAGTATTTTCTGTGTACCAGATTTTTTATTCGAGAAATGAAAATAGAAAAAAAAAAGAATGCTTAAATATTTTTGCGACCGTCTAAAAATAGCTCACTGGGCATTAATGGTTTAATACCCCACCGTTTATCGCTTGTTAAGAAAAGACCATCTCTAGAAATTCCTTATCTATCTTCCCTGAAAGGTGAATTGATTTCCCTTCAAAACAGGGGAAAGAAGTCCTGGGTAAGGCATGTGTACCAGCGCCGCTCTTTGGTCACTTGTTTTTTGGTACAACTCATAGAGATATGAAACTGTAACCGAACCGCCATATTGCTGTGACCAAAACATTGTTATTCCATGGTGATAGTTCCAATTTCTCCCTTCAGTTGTACCAAAAATTTTAATATTTCCTGAAATTCCTCCCCGATTCCTTCAGACGCGGTTCTTTTGGATCCGCTCCAATCAAAACTGTCAAAACTAATTGTTCCGCCATACTTTGACCAACTCAGTTACTTCATTTCGTCCAATGCTGAAGATAGCTAATGTAAGGCGACCATTCGGCCTCGAAATTCGAGGACAGTCCCCAAATATAGATCTTTTTTTCATTTTGTCCTCAAAAATACTTTGACTTCTTGCGGACGCGAAAAGTCCCCAAATTTAAAAATTTGCACTTTGCCCCTGAAAGTTTCCGTTTGGTTTATTTCTTTCAGAAACAACTGAAGAAAAAAAAAAATAAAACTACTAACGCCTTCTACTCAGAGAAACATTGAAATTCGATCTCTGAAAACGTTTCTTCGCAACGTGTACAGACATTCAATAAAGTATTCGACTATGAGCCAAATTTCCCATTTCTGTTTTGTTAATGATTAATCACTTTTCATGAAGACTCATGTTTTAAATATGAAATTGACGTACGGAATTTTTCTTGCACTGGAATATTCTTTTTTAGAGGATGTACAAAGTTTCATGAAAAATTATCACAAAATTAGCCAATGTAAAAAGCAATGTCTTCTGAAAAATACAAATACTATGCCAAGAGTTAAATTTTGAATAAATTGCAATCTTTCAACATGATGTTCCTTTCATATTTCTGGTTTAAATAAATACTTCTAAATGAATGAAATACTTCCATTAATTTATTAGAAATAAGAATACACAATTGATCTAAAAAGCTATTAGAGTTCATTTTTACGTATCAAAGTCAGTCAAGATTTAAAGTATGGATATAATGGTATACATGGTAATATGTTGTGTCCTCGAATAAGTCCTCAAAAATATTTTCTACTGTCCCCAAGTTCTCCTTGGATTCGAGGACAATGCTTGATTTGTCCCCAAAATACTGTTTAGAAATATTGTTGCCTTACCCCCATATGCAAGCTCTTTATAATGATCATTATTCCTAGTGATTATCATTTTATTCCATCATGATCATTAAAATGGTATGCAAGCTCACAGAACGACAATCATTTTCTTTAACGTACCCGGAAAAACTGCTGAATTTATAACGACTGGTTCAGACCACTCATTATCCGTAGTGATCATCAATATTTGATTGTTTACAGTGAAGAAGAGGCTGTGTACTTTGGAGATCGTGGACATTTGCAATATTTGCAAACATTTTTACATTTTTAAGGTAAAGTATTATCAAACGTGGTTTTATTTATTCATATGTTGCATCTTTACAATTTGCTTCAGCTTTTTATTTTATGTGTTGCATTATTAGCTCATAAAATATTGTAAATGATGGTGTTTTTTTAGGACTTGGCTAATTGTATGCGTTTTTTTTTTTTTTTTTTTTTTTTTTTTTAAATACACGTGAACAAAATTTGAATGAATGTTAAGATATTTGTGAAAGTGATAGTATTGTAATAAAATTAAATTTAATACGTTCTATCTTTTAAAATGTTTTATTTACCTATTCCAGCCACTAATTTTACCAAATTTGTGTTGGTTAGACTATTATGGTACACACTACATTTAAAAAAAAAAAAAAAAAAAAAAAAAAAAAAAATGATATATCTACTTTAAGGGCCGAACTTCTTCACTTCGACCTCCATTGATCGATGCTAGATTATTTAAATGTATAATTAATGTAAATTCTGTGCCATGATGTATGCTTGCATAGAACAGTCACATTTGAGAGTTCCAAATATTTAATTTGTATTGAATATGACTATACATTGCTTATTATAATTGCAACTTTTCCTATAATGTGTTTATTTTTTGCTTATTTAGAAAAACTTGTATTGTTTTTTCACCTTATGATTTCTTCAATCATAAGGTGATTTTCTGTCATCCTACCTCATAAATAAAATTGTAAACAGTCCAACAGTGTTAGAAATTTTCTCCCACGTTTAAAGAAAATTAATACAATTTTACTAATTAGTAGTACTATTATTTACTGATTAATAAAACCATAAATTTTCGAATTAAGCATGTTTCTTTGACATTATTAATCAGTAAAGCCAATGCAATCCATCTCTAATTTAGTTAGATTTATCTCCATATTGCTTTTTTCTAAAAAAATGTTTGAATTGTTTTGTTTACATGCTCAATTATCAGTTTATAAAATCAGATTTTATTTTCTTGATGGACAGCAATTTAAAATTCCATGCATTACCCGACTAAGTATGGGCACTGGGGTAGACATTGCTAATGAAGGTCACTTTCATATTGATACAAGCATATGTATTAACATGTATATAGTTTTTGTGCATACTGATCATATGTGTAATCCCAGGCTGGGCAAGGTCAACTCAGCCTTTCATCCATTGAGTGGGTCAATAAAATGAGGACTTAGGCTTGCTTGGGGTCAAACACTGTGGGCTTCGCGTCAGGCTGACCACCGGGCCTAGGTATATGGCATCCGTACCACAGAGTCCATGGTCACGAAGGTGCTGTTGAGCATCGCAGGTCTTGTCCATGCAGAGGGGCTGTTGTGCCAATGTTTGACTTTGACTTTGTCATATATGTCCGCATATGTATCCTGCATATTCATTTTTACCATAGACAAGAGTGATTTGGGTCCCAGGGTCCCTAACCCCCCCCCCCCGACTTAGTTACGCCACTGCTTGGGTGACATGTCGTGTGACATAGTATTAAATGTGTGGCTTCTTTTGAATTCTGCATGCAGTGTGTTGCTATTATTTTGCACTGTGAATTTATAAACTGTATCCCCTTCTCTGTCTGAAATTATCAGATTAATTAGCATAAGCTGTATGTCATGCAGATACAAGGTTTATTTGTTCACAATTTATTTCATATCCTCCCTGCCCTCCTAAAATTTTTCCTGGTTACACTCTTGAAGTGACAATTTGTTTACATTTTTAGTTTCCTTTAATATTGTAGTCTGTTTTTCTTTTTAGGAATATGATCGATACAGTTCAAATTTTTTTTATGCCTAATGAGTGCTCGTACAATTTTGCTGTACATTTGAAGCAGCAGCATTGTACTTGTGCTTTTTCGGCTTGTAAAATAGGTAGGATGAAGTTATCTGCCCAGTTTTATAAGCTGCAAGAGTAACAGAAATCTCTGCAGGTAAGTGCTGAAGATAGGCGGCAATGTGAACCCTTTATGTGAGTATCATGATTAATTAAAACAAATTTATTAATGTATTTTATGTATTTGTAATTAAAAAAATGAAAACATTCCAACAAGTTTTAATTTCTTAAATGTCTCTTAGAGAAATGCTAAAAACAATGATCACTATTGTCCAATTGCAATGACACACATGTATAGTCAACAATCGGTGTACATCCTCAGGGCCTGATTAACACTTTCTGATACTATAGGCCTGCTGTTATTTTGCCCCCCCACACCTATTCCTATCACATTCCACAAGTATAAATAATAAATATTGTAGTTTTGAGGCACGGGCCTTATGGGCCTATTCGGTAATCAGGTTCTGTTCATCCTAGGTGTTTTTCGAAGGGCGCTGTGCCCTCCCCGTCCTGCAAAGCAAAAACCCCGCCCTACTTGCACTTTGAAAAAAAAAATTGGTGCCATTTAGCCAGATGCGGATCTTCGGGGGGGGGGCTATAGGGGCTATAGCCCCCCCCATTGAAACTGAACTTACACTAGATAGAATAGGGTTTTGATGCTTAGTTAAAAACTGCGTGTCAAAAATCGGTTATTTTGAAATTTTAATTTACTTTTTTGATTTACTACTTTGATTTTTAGACTTGACCTCAATCATGATTGAGGTCAAGTCTAAACCATTGCAATGGTTTTTAAGCCTTTCGTTCCCAGGCGGCGGCAGGTTTTTTTCAAAACCGGAGTCCCAGGGAATCGCCCAAAATTTAGTCTCTCCCTTGAAACATGTCGGTTTCTTTTAAGGATGATCAGTAACCAAGTTGTTCTCGCCTTTACCATACATACGTGAATAGCAAAGTATAGCTCATAGCTCAGAATGGGCTATGGCAAGTTGGTTAATGGCAAGTGCAAAGAACAATGTTTCAGCGATGATGTCCATTCACCCCCTGTAATGTCATAAAAAGGGGGCTAACAATATACACTCACTTCCAAAAGTTAAGCACGGAGAGGAAAATGTTAGTTTACGTAAGTCAATCTGGATTTAAAAAGCTGTAATTTGCTGTGAAGGTAGAAGGGGAATATGCAAATATGTCAAATAACAGCTAATCACGGTTTCGCCCAGAAAAAAAATGAACAGGCAGTCGTATAAGAAACCGGTATTGTGAAGAGTTGCATGTAAGTGCTGATGAAAGGTGTTAACATCATTCGTATGATTTGTTTTCAAGTTAGACGTGTTTATATGCCTTCAATAACAGGAATGGAAGATACTGAAAGGATTCAAAGGTCGGACGCCTTGAAGCAGGACAGTCTATCACACATGTTGCTCTTTTCTTCGGCGTTCATCATTCCGTCATTTCACGATTATGGAAACAATTCCAAACCAGCCTAACAGGTGTCCGAAAACCTGTAGCCGGTGGTCGAAGGGTTACGACTCCCCCGGCAGATCAAATACTGCTGTTGTGGCCAAGCGGAATCGAAGATCGACCTCCACATGTGAAGCATCTATTGTTGAAGAGGCCATTCGTAAGGCGATATCTGCCACTACTGTTCGTTGAAGGCTGCACATGAATGATATGTACACCCGGGTACCACCAGTTTGGTTTCTTTTTTCCGTCCAGTTTAGAGGTGCGCGATTAAAACTGTTCCGCCAACATGTGAATTGGACTGTGTCTGATTGGGGCAACATTATCTTCACAGATGAGTCCAGATTTGCCCTAAATCCCGATGATAAGCGTGTAAGAGTCTGGAAGGAACAAGGCATATGCAATCGCCCCGGGAACATCATCGAACATCATACATTCCGCGATGGAAGCATCTTGGTCTGGGCAAGGATTTCATTGGGATATCGAACCCACCTGCACATCTACATGCGAAATTCTGTAACGGCTGTACCTTATCGAGGGACGTCCTAGACCCCATTGTGAAACTGTGCGCTACAGCAGTTGGTCCTTCTTTTGTTTTAATAGCCGATAATGCCCGTCCCCTTAGAGCTGCCATCGTTGACGACTTTCTGGAGAGTGGGGGGATTGCGCGTACTCAGTGGCTGTCTTACTTGCCGAACATTAATTTAACTGAAAATCTTTGGGATGCCTTAGGCCGTGTTGTATATAGGTAGACGTTTTACACTTTCAGTCACTCTCAAAGATTTAGAAACTGCCCTACAGGAGGAATGACAAAAACTGGAGTCTGCGGTGGTTGATCACCTCGTAACAAGCATTATCAGGCGCTGTACGCTTTATGAAGATGTGGGGATTATCAAATACCCTATTAATATCGGTTTTGTTGTTTCTTTTGCATTTTAACATCGTTTTGTTAATGATTTAAATGTTACGAAATCTTATAATTTATGAAAATTCAATATATCTTTTATCTCCATATGTAATTATTTGTTTTGTTCCATGAATAAGTATAGAACCACTTACTTGCAGCATTTCGCGCCAATCGAAACAGTACTTGTCCACTTTTTTATATTTTACCGCTCTGTGCTTAACTTTTGGAAGTTAATGTATAATTCACTGTTAAACATAAACAGTCTTTGCGCGCGCCGTGTGCGGCGCGCATCTCGGATTCTGTACTGATGTGTAACTGATGTGGAATACCTTATGATAAATGTACATAGTGTGGGAATCGGGGAGTGTAACCAAGCGCCCGATACCGGTCGTGGTCATTCTTCGCTTATGTGGCGTCACAGTCATCAACCGGTTTCAGTCATCCTCACCATATTCGATGCCAAGCCAAGAAAACATAAATAAATATTGGCAACACTTCTCTAATAATCGGAATAACCCACCTCGCTAGCAGGGTCATTCTGGTTGCGCTCTGGTCATGCTGAGCAGACAACCGCTGCATGACCGCGAAACGTTTTAGAACGTTATTTTTAGAGCTTCGCACAACGCCCCGCCTTTTCGAACGCTCTGGTTATGCACCGGGTAACCGGTGCACAACCGGTGAATTATCGAACGCGCCCATAGACATCAACTGCCTAGGAATCCCAAGTGGCTATGTCCTGTACCATTGTAAAAGGTTCGTTTGTTCCGCCGCGCCGTTTGGATTTTCAGGGGTATCAAGAAAGAATACTATTGAGGCCACTGTCCCCATCGAGCGGTTCCCGCTAACCGCTACCAATAGGGGGCCAATTCTCACTTGAAAGAAATAAATTTTCCCACCGCAGAGAAAGGGGGAGATACTCTGGTATTAAACTGACAAAAGGTAATTGGGGGCCGTGAATAATATTGCGGTTTCACACCTCCCCCATCTGTTGTTCGGTGGAGGACAGTCCACTGTCGCTCGGCGTAAAGCGCGTCCGAATATCCCCATTCAAATACATTGCAACGGCGGGAACCGCTCTATGTGAACAGTGGCCTTTACTATGGCTAATTTTCCTTATCTGGTTTTCAGACATTTCCTGTTTATACAAAAGTACACCCGATGTGAATGTTTAGGAACGGTGGAAGAATTTCTTGGAAGTACTGTAGTCCTTTCTAAGCAGGGTTCAGAATCTTAACCCATTGAAATTGCTTTCGCGGCTTGGTCGTTTTTTTCGGGCGAAGCGCTATTGTGATTCATTTGTTCTCTATTCAACCCCGTCCAAATTTAATTTAAGTGCAAATATTATGGCCTCAAGAAAGCGATCATTGAATGGTATTATAGATGATTTTTTATGAAAATTCCGAAAAATGATAATTTGGTTAGTGAGAATGAAACCACAAATCATCAGGAAGAAATCATAAATGCACAGCTCCAGAACAAGCAATTTCAAGAGGAACAGCTCTCACAAAATATACATGTATCACTATCAGGCAGTTTGTAAAGGGGTGCATAATTAGAAGGAATACAATAATATCACTATGGAAGAAAGGGGTATGATTTAAATGAATTGTTTCAGACATTGTTTTTTCGAAGAAGTGTAAGTCCTAGCAGGATCAAGTATTTTATTTTATCGGAAATTCGCAAACCTTTCTCGACATTCGATAACGTAATACTATATGTAGGCAGAAAAATAAAATTACAGGCGACATGTAAAAAATCGTGCAAAATGTCGTCAAGCTTGGATAACCAGGGCCTCGTTGAGAAATTTTATTAGGCCGGGCGAAAATCTTTCCAGCCCCTTTCGTAAAGCACAAAAGTTTCGAAAAAACAGGAGGGATGGAAGGATTTTTTTTTTGTTTTTTGTAAAACTGCTGTTTAGAATTAACATTTCTGAAATCTAAATCATTCTAGAATTGCGTATTCAAATTTTAGTCTAGTTAAAAAAATTATTTTAATTACAGATCTATAAATGAAATTCGTAACACATTCTGAAAAATTCACGGACGCACTTTAGCTGAACACGGGCCCAGTGACGACGCCCCGTCCGGCCCCCTCTCTTAGGGTCTGTGGATAACTGTACTCAAATTATTGAATACTCAGTAAGTTAGCCCCCCCCTTTACCCAATCCTAGATCCGCCACTGCACTTAGCCACTCAAAAACAGTGCCCTGCCTGCAGCTCTTCTTGCCCCAATTTCATTCATAGCTCCATCCTCTCCTCTCTGTTTACATTTATTGCGTTGCGGCATCCCTTTCCTTTTTGTTGACATTAGTCAGCACCTTACAGATTCTTATATTCGTATAGTGCCTCTTTATATTCTGACATGCCCTTGAAAGCTTAAATTGCTCTTTTTTAAGGACTATCACCCTGTCCCTTTTTCATCCTAGTATGATCTCTGCGACAATAAAATGTAAACCTGGCATGAAGACCTATTCATTTTGTCAAACAGAGCAAACCACTGATGTAAGGAGCAAACTACCTCATCCCTCCTCTCTATAGAACCAACCTACTATTCATTAAAACAGATATACAATTCTGTTCATAGCCAGATTGAAACACACTTGTATTTTTGTTGAAGTAATGGAACAGCTTAATATTGCCCACCCGCCATTTTTGGTGCCATTTGTTTTTCGCCAAACTGGTGCCAGTGCCAAGTACCGCGTTTTGTTAAAGCTTTACCTTTCAAACTCTTGACGAAACTCTTCCAGAATAGGGGCTATCTTTTTTCTAGACACAAAAACATATCGCACTTTTATCCACAGTTACTATGATATTATTATCCAAGAGCATGTAAAAGTATATGGATGTCATTTACCATAGCTTCCTTTTTTTTTTTTTTTACATTTTGCCAATTTTTAAATTATCACTTTTTTCCCCCTACAGGAACTTTTTTATAACAATACAAACAAAAAATATCAGCAGAACAGAAAACTTCAGAAAAATCAGTATAAAACTCCCTAAACCTTATAATTAAAATTCTCCCAATTGATATCCCTTATTACCTCCAAAAAGTCATTACACAAATAAATTTTCCTATCATAAAAGGTGAATTCAAAAAACTTACTATAGAGTCACCTTACTATAGAGTATTTTCACGTGACGTCACTTAACTTTTTTTAGGTAAATTCGGATATTTAGGTACACAAAGACACGTTTTCGGCCAATGGTAATCCTCAAATGAACGAATGTTTGACCAAAAAAGTTGTTTGCTGTTGCTAAGGTGTGGCTAAAGTTGGTTGCTAAGGATAGCATAGCAACAGATGACGCTGAATCTGAAAAACTGGCAAGGTGGTCTCTCGTCTCAAGTCTCCGTGAAGTACCGCTTTCCAGGTAATATACAGCTCAGTGGCTGTGGCGGTTATTGCTGTTCTGTCTCCCTAACTGTAGATCTTGAAAGTGGAAGTGAAAATTTGTGAGTAGTTTGAGGTGTTTGAACGCATACTGTGCTTACTGCTTTCAAATGATAAATTTTGGATGAATGTCAATCTTCTGTGACTGTCCTAATAAATTCATGTGACTACAAGAATCATGGTATTATATTTCCATAATAACTTTGTAATCTTTCAAATTTCCATGAATTTTTATAATTAATCTGCTAATATCCTGTAAAGGTTTGCTAAATTGTTTGATTTCAGCTTTTTGTAAAAATTTTCTCCAAAACTTTTTTTGTGTATCACCCATCACCAGCAAATGATTTCCTCTTTTCTTTTACTTTTTTCCAGTAGCGCAGCCAGAAATTTTTTTTAGGGGGGGTCCAAATTACTCGGACTCGGGGGGAGATCAGACCCCCCTCCCTAAAATGATCATGTTGCTGTTCACAGGGCCCCCTTTTCATGATACCCATACAAGTGTTTGTAGGGGGTGGGGGGGAATGGTCATCTCAGACAGGCACTCAGCACTCATCCCTCCCCCGGAAGAAATGTTTCGCGAATTTCACCTTTACAGAAAACATTTGAAATTTTACCCTCAGGCCCCCAGAAAGCACAGAATGAGTGCGAATACCTATATTCTCCTCCCAGTGGCGGATTTTGCTCTTGAGAGGCCCGAGACGCAACTCAATTTTGAGGCCCCCTCTACTCAAAAAAAAAAAAAAAAAAAAAAAAAAAAAAAAAATCACTAACTCTAACACCTTTACATTATTACTAATTATTTTTATTAGTTTAATGTAACACCTTTACATTATTACTGTTACTTAATGTTTTAATTCCTTTTATATCTAGTTTATGTCTACAAACCAGGGCCTGACTTTCACTATAACACTTTTGTGCCCAGGGCACTTTTCAGATTTTGTGTCTCTTAGCTGGCTCAATTTTTGTGCCCCTGTATATCGTGTTAAACTCAATTTTTTGGCTTATTTTTGCAGTTGTGCCCAGGGCACGTGCACCAAGTGTCCGTCCGATAGTCATGGTCTGCTACAAAAGGAGTATTAAAATTTGTAAAATAATTTTTATGTATATAGATTTGTTCATCTTAGAAAACATTTTTTATCTCAATAATTTTTGTAGTACATTTCACTTTTCATGATTAACACTAAATAAACATCAGCATACCTCTAAGTATAAACCAGCAACTGCAGTTTCATATTGTGTGATTATTTTTCACTGTTACTTAATTACGTCGAATTTCTTTTTGTGGACCACTAGCGAATGTATTGTTTCAGTCATGAAAATTTTGACTACTTAACAGGTGCTTTTGAAGGTCAGAACAAGGGAAACTTGATCAGAAACATGACTTTGACATCACAAAGTTCAGAAGAATTCTTTACTTGGATAAAATGTACCAAAAATTTAACATTCCTTCAAGAACATATATTTATAAATATTTAAATATATTCATAAATTTCCCGCTTGGAACTGCAAAACTAAGCAGTTTAATAGTAAAAGTAAACTTTCTGTTTAGTCGAATTTTTGTGTTTATTCAAAAACTGTCAATAAGTTTAGGACTATTAATAATGAGTAATTAGGTATGAATAATATATACACACACACATTATTCTATATTTTAAATAGAATGAAAAAAACTACAAGAGAAATAAAAAAAAACAATACTTAAGTAGTTAAAGTACAAAAAATATTATTGAGTTAAAAATAAATTCCACTTTATATTGAATATGGGTATGCTCTAAGCTTCGGTCCTAGGTTTATTATTAACTAGCTGCGTGCCCGTTCTTCGCACGGTAGGAAACGAAACTTTTCCTCACATGTGTAATTCGAATGGAATCTAGAAAAAGCAAAATTATTTCACTCTTGACTTAAAGTTTGCATCATATATGTACTAACCTGAGATCATTGCAATATAATGACACACACACACAAAAAAAAAAACTATGTCAGCGTCATTCGGTATCAAAAAAGTGAAAAGTTAGACCGTTCTCACTTTCAAAATGTCTTATTTCCGCATCATGCTGTCTTTTAGGTTCGCGTTTTAGCGTTAAATACCTCAGACACTACATGAAATGGACATTTTTTTAAATTTTAAAATTACGTCATGCAACCCTTTACAAAAAGAAAAGAGATAAGACTGCGCTATTTATAAAGGCTTTAAAATTGTTTTTCTAGATTACGCAGTTTAATTTTTCTTCTCACAAATAAATCCAGGATTGATAAGAGGAAATCGAGCCAAGCAAAGAAATAGTCTGCTTGGACATAAGAATAACTATGTAGACAAAACGAAATCTTTGGAATGAGAAACTTTTTTCACGTTTTCAGAAGAGCGCTCGTTGTAATTGCTTCACAACGGGCTTTGACTTTTAGTTGTACAATAACAGTCTAACAGTAGTGTTTGGCGCATTTTGGCTTCAAATATAAGGCAATAAACAACAGATGTTTTAATTCGAATTTCGCAAGAAAATCGCTTCGATTAATGGAAGTTTTTATAATACTCGTAAATGTCTTATTATTAATAATAAACTTATTACAATGTAAATTAATATATACTTCTTCCGTAACAAAAATATTCCAATAATTAAATGCTTCAATTGGAAAATATAATCAATAATTAAATTATAAATAATTTCATCTAAATTCCTTTTAAAAATATTACATATATTATTAAATTTATCACCAACGATAGAACTGATTTGATTCATATTTAAGTTCAGTAAATTCAGAAATATGATTTCTTTATTTCCCAGGCATTAACCTTGTTCATGATCAATTTGCACACTTTAAATCAATTCAGATACCACACAGCAGCTTTTATATTTTTCCTCTAGAGAAAGAAGAGCCCAGTCAATCAGTCGCATGGGGCAATCCATTTATAAGTTTTTGGGTTGTTAGCAGTGCGTACCTGAGCGGCGAGCGTCTTGTCGGAGTGCGGAAAAGAAAAAATGTCAATTTGATTTTATTCTATTGTTATCGAGTTAAACCCTCCCATAGAACCCACATTTAACTTGTTCCCCCCATCGTTGCAAAGACACAACGGATAAGATACCCTTCTGTACCTAGTAACATGAATCTATGAATGCTCCGCTGGTGTCTTGCGTTGTGAAAGCGCAACAGTGGTTGCATTAGACACTGATAACCCCAAACCAATCTGGGTAACAATGCTGGGAACAAAAGAAAATCTTCGGTGTTGAATCTTTGAAACGGTGGGGGAGCTAACAGGTTAAATCTGGGTTTAAGAATTAAAATCACAGATGAGAAAGGGTTGGGCCGCATTGTACTGAGCTCAAGTAATTTTAATAGTATAAGTAACAATGTCTTTAAAATTCATGTTTACTTTATGCATTAGTGTTGCTTATTGCATTAGTGTGAAAATAAGCTTCATTCCCGTAAACAGGACTAGCTGATTAGCCGACTAGAGCAGCAGATAATTTTTAAGTCAGGTTGCGTCGTAACGCCTAATGCAACCAGGCAACGCCGGGCTAAGCAGCTAGTATGCAATAAGTAATGTATATTTATATTCAGGGCCTGATTTACGGCGGGGCATTCGGGGTATTGGCCCGGTGCCCCCACTCTAGGGGGGGGGGGGAAGGGCCCAAAATGAAAAAAATACGCAGTAATTTTTTGTACATGTAACATTTCGCTCATATTTCCTGACATACTGTAAAATGTAACAAAATATAATTACAGTAAACGTAACAAAATATGATTACAGTAAATACACTCAAAATACTGGTGTTAAAAAGATAAAACAGTGAAAACTTTGTAAATAAACACTCATAAAATGATACCTTTTTTCCAGGAAACGCGTTTTCGTACTAAAAATTTCAGTACCTCCTCAGCCTAAAATTGTGAACCTTTAGACTGAGGATATACTGAAATTTTCAGTACGAAAACGCGTTTTCTGCAAAAAAGGTATCATTTAATGAGTGTTTATTTACAAAGTTTTCATTGTTTTATGTTTGGAGTTAGTTTAGTGGAATTCTAAAATTAAAAAAAAAAAATTCTTTCATTAGATTCATAAAATGCTTTGCTTATGTATACCTGTCAAAGGTATGTAGGCATAGCAGCCTATAAAATAAAATCACTCTTGTATTCGAGGAAGGTAAGATGTATGGGGGCCCCCATATGAAGCTTTGGCCCGGGGCCCCCAGGGGTATAAATCGGGCCCTGTTTATATTTAGTACTGTAAGATAGTAGATTTGTAATCATTGACTACATTGTAGTTGCCAGTAATAATAAGCTTATGATATAGTTTTAAATAATCTTTATAAGTTGGATCATTATATCTTGTATACATGCAAGTACGATTGTCTATGTTTAGAAAATTCTTGGCTAATTATAAATAAATACACTTCAACCATCTGCTAGATTATACAGCAGACACCGGTTATAACGTACTCTCACGGGACCTAAAAAAGTAGTACGTTATAGGCAATATCGCCGGTAAGATCCAATATTACACATAAAAAGAAAGCGGGCTCATAATTTCACTGTAATGTGTGTTTTAAACAGGTCTGATTTTTTAAAATTTAAGTAAAAAACAGAAAAAATTTCTTTATTACTTACAATTTTTACTGAGATAAATAATCTTAATTTTCTTTTGTTTTAAATGAGCAGATGCCACTTTAAATATACCGTTTTAGATATCCATATTAGACTTTTGTAGAGTCTCTGCATCATCGCTGCGGCATTCAAAAAATCGCGATAATGTTTTTGCAGCATTTAATGCTTCGGGTATGTTTGGTATAGGCTCCCCTGTTTCTTCTTCACTGTCATCAGAATCATTATAGATAGGGCTTTTCAGAAGTCATTTTCGTACATTGATGAATGACAAAGAAAACACATGGTCTTGTTCTTAGCCCTATCTAGCAGGGTTAAATGATAAAAGATTGTTCCCTTCATTGATATACAATTCATCTCGCTAGAGAATCTGCAAACTGACAACGAGTGTTTTTGAACGTACTAAAATTTTCGAGAAAAAGGAAATAAAATATTTAAGAAAAGCAAAATTTTATTTTTGGCTTTGGTATAAAAAGTACGTTATAGCCGAAGTACGTACTTTCGTTAAGTACGTTTTAACCGAAGTTAAATAACATTATAAATATAGGACTTCAATCGGGACCTATCTTCTAGGTACGTTATAACCGATAGTACGTTATATCCCAGGTCCGTTATAACCGGTGCGCACTGTACTTGAAAGATCTTTTCATATTAAGATTTTTACTGGTAATAAATTATGAACCACGTCTGTGTGATTCCACCTCCTCTGTTGTGTAAAGTTATTTTGAAATTTAATCAAGTAAAGTTTACCTCTTTGTTAATGTAGAGCCCAATATCAAGAGGATGAGCTTGAGATTTAGCACCCTCAAAGGTTACTTTCGGTGCAACAGATTTTTCGCCGGGTCCGGGCCCATCCATACTATCAGCAGTCTTTGATGCTGCATGATCACCATCATCGGCTTTAATTTTTTTCTCGAAGAAAGATAAAAACATTTCACTTTGGGTTTTCTTTCTTTTTAAACTGGACGAATTCATGATCGTAAGAAACAAAGAACCCAAAACTTCTGCTTACAAACTAAAGGCATCCAACTCAAGTGAATTCAGGAGAGACTAAAACTGAACCATTCGAAATTTCGTTATACCACATCTAAGCTCCCAGCAGACCCTCTTTTTTACTGTTTGTTGTGTGTGTATTCACTATTTGAATACTGTGGCTTGTTTATCTCGAGAAAAGAAGAGTGGTATGCTTGAAGACTACAATATAGGCAATATATTTTCCTCTTTCCTTCATGACAATTTTGTTATCACTTAATTGTAGCATGAATAGATTCTTTCTGGGGATATTCCGTTCCTTTGCGCTACAAGGGTGCGAATTACTTCCCTTTACATTGTCCGATTCGTCCATCCTAGCCCCACAAATTCCCTATCAGAGACACGACTGGAGATTTATTGCCCAAGGAGTCTCTATGACGGTGCTTGCTGGAAGCCTTTGATGATTTTACCTTGCGTCCTCCTTTTCAAGCCAACTACCGATACAAAGTTTAAAAAGAGGTTTTTTTTAAAGAAAAGACACTTTTTAGAGAATAAATTTGGAAAAGATAGAAAAAAAATGGGCCCTTTTTAGAGAAAAAATGGGCCCTTTAAATTGGTGGCCAATGGGCCCAACTCGCCCTGTAGATAAACGGACCCTGCTCATAGCGGCCCCTTAGCTCATAGGGGGGGTCCGGACCCCCTAGACCCCCCCCGTCGCTGCGCCACTGCTTTTTTCATATGGTATAGCGCCAGTTTTAATCAATTTTTGTGCTTTTGTCGTGTGCTTGTAATAAAAATTTCAATTCCTCTTTAACCTCTCAGGTCAGTGATGTTTGCATTTTAATATAGATGTTGATTTTTTTCTGTAGGAACTTACGTTCTGTTACGTCAGCTGAGTGCAATATAAACTGACTTTGGTTCTGTTATCAGTTATACTTTTTCAGTACATAATTGCACTTTAACGGCTGTATTTATCGTTCTAAAATTTAAATCGGAACTTTTTTTTTAAACTACATTGCATTTATATCCACAGTCTCTTCGGATTTTTTTAACATGGCAACTGGCAAACAATACATGCTTTTTTTTTTTTTTTTTTTTTTTACTCAACCTACAAGTAGATTAATAATCAGCTTTTACTTAATGTTAAAATATTAGTCTTTGCATCATTAATGTTTAAAAATGTGCTTCAATTTTGAAAAAAAATTCTGCTGATAGTAGTTTAAAAATGTTGTCCTACCCGTTAATAAAATGATGTATAATATTGCTTCACTTTGCAATATCAAGAAGCTATTTATTGATATATATATATATATACATACATACATACATATATTAAAGTTCAAAAATCATGCAAAGTCTTATTATTATGTTTTATTTTATATTTTAAGTTCTTTTGTAAAATCAAATACCCTACAGCCAAATAAACCAGGCGCCTGTCTTAGGTGGGTCATTCTAAAAAAAATTCTCTATTTGCACTTTTGGTTGGTAGTTTTAGAAGTAATTATTTTAATATATTCTTGTAAGATATTTTAAATATTGTGGCAGATTTTTAAATATAAGTAATAAAAACTGATCTTTTTTTTTTTTTTTTTTTTTTTTTTTTTTTTTGCCTTTTTTAATGAACGGAGGGATACTTGCATACCTCCATTACATGTCATAACATATTTTCCTCCATTTACTTTTTCACCTATTTGTCAAATACAAAAAGGGATATAGATTTAGTAGAGTAATTTCAGTTACTACTAGATTATTTTTTTTACAGTTTAAATGAATTCTGTTAAAAAAGAAATAAAAATGCAGCATTAATTATCCTTTGCATTAGGCAGTGACAGTCTTTCTTGTATCCTCTCTTCAAAATGCAATTAGGTACAAGAATTTCCCATAATTGGCAGTCGTGTCACCTCATTACAGAGGATTAGAATCACTGGTAGCCGTTTTCAATATCTGTTCTTCACAGGGAAGTTAAACAGCTTCATTTGTAAGAATTTGAGCATTTTTCTCTAAAGTCAAATTGGTCTTTAACTTTGTGTATCCTCCATTTTTTATTTAAATAAAGTAAGAATTGTTTATTAATTGAAAAAATTTTTTAAATAATAAAGCACTTTTTTAATAAAATATAAATTAAAATGATGTGTTAACTTTAAATCAATATGATATAGTAAACAGAACAGAACATAACATTTTGTATCCTTCGTGTATATCCTCTGTTACAATATAGATGTAATGGAGAATACAACTTTCTCATAATCAATTATGAGACTAATATATTTTTGGTACTTATGTATTATTCCCGCAGTCATGCCTGCCAAACTATTTTTTCATCAAATGAGTTGCCAAACTATTGTCAATCATATTCAAAATCAAAACCATTAATCATTTCATGTGCCCGCCATTTATCTTGTCAAAAAATTGCTGGTCTTGATGGACTGCTAAGATAATATGTAAGTGCCAAATTTTTAATGAGTCTAAAGTTTGTTTTTAATATAACATACAGGCTTATTTAAGTTTTTAAATATCATAATGTACTGCTGTGAAATGTCCCATATGTAACAGAAATACTGTGGAATGGCCTTTAAACAGGGGCTGGTGTCTACTGTATTTTAATTAATATTGCTGCTTTTTTTTTTTGTAATTTATATGCATTTTCTTTGTTGCAGGCCACTGATGACAAATCTTTGTCAACATTAGAAGCTTTATTAACTGAATTTTTCAGTTCTGCCACTTCAAATGAAAGAAAAAGACAAATCGGTATTTCATTTAATTTTAAATAACTGGGTTACTTTCAAATTTAAGCTGATGTGAAATATTCTTTTGCCTGCTTTAAATAGGCATACATTGTATTTGCCTGTCATTCCTTTGAAGTCTTAAAACAATATGCAATTTTCTATAACTGCAGTCATTGAAGCTTAGTAGTGTTAGTACACCTCTGGAAAAAATAAAAAATTTGTTAATTAACTATCTCTAGTAAAAAGTACTGATTTCCTTGAAATTATGAAAATCCTTGTTTTATTTCAAGGATAAATATTTTTCATGTCTGCATGTTTTATCCCAGTTTATATATTGTGCTATATATATTTTTGTTTGTGTCTCATGCACTAGATTCTTTTTTCTTTTATATATACGGTTGATAAATTCTTGAAAAAGTTAACTAACAAAAGAAAAAAAAGTACTGCATTGGCCCGAATATAACGGTCCTGAAATTTTTCATCAAGATAATTAGAAAAATTATACATTTCGTTCTTAAATTTGGCACGAGTCAGGTTTTTATGCAGGTAATGATTTCTCAAAAAACCCCACATTATATTCAGGCCCATATGGTGATAATGAAAATTATTTAGTGTCGGACAATAGATGGACTACCTGTTTATGCACATTATCATTTGAGGAAATATTTTGGCTTTGATTAGAGCATGTGCACTTTCACATTTGAATTTGAATATATTTGATTCAAAAAAGATTAAATAAAATTTCAGTAGTAATTAATTTATGTAATGTCCTATTAAATATATTTGGTTAGGCTAAGATGACTTGGCAATTACCTTAATCAGATGCAAAGTTTTTTGAAAAATAAAAAAATGCATTATTTTACTTTTATATTGAATAAATTTAATATTTAACTGAATGTGATATATATATTTTTTTTTCAGAAACAGTTTTGGATGGGTTTAAAAATCAACCAGAATGTTGGAAGCATTGTTTGAATTTTCTATCCAATACTACAAATGAATTTGTTATGATGTATTGCTTGACTGTTTTAGAGGTATGTATATGTTGTGTTCCTCTTTCTTAACTTTTTTCCCCCCTTCTAAATCTGTTAAATGTCCTGGTGAATGTCCTGAATGCATTCATATATATTCTGGATAGTTCAGGCATTAGTTCAGGCATTCAGGGAAGTTGCACACTCACATAACCTTCCTTTTTTTTTTTAACAAATCTTATTTTCAATTTTCAATCCAACTTAAAACTTTCATCTTATCTTTTTATTTGCAACATAAATTATCAGAGGCTAACTTATTTCTTTGAGGAATTTTAATTGTTTTAGAATATTAAATAAATATGTACTTTCTTAGATTTTTTTACAACACAAAAAATACAAAAGTAAAATTCACATTAATTTGATCTTTTTTTTGTAGCATGTCATTAGCAAAATGTGGATTAGAATGCCTGGTCCAGATAAATCAGAATTACGTACAAGACTGCATCGCTTCATGATTACTCATCATCTGAAAGTCCCGAACTTCATTTGTAATAAGCTTGGGAAATTGGTTGTTGATATTGGAAGACTTGATTGGCCACATTTTTATCCTGATTTTTTCATGAACATTCATCAGGTTTGAAACAGCTTTGATACTTTTTTCTTGTGCCCTTACCAATGATCTTTGGCACTAACTTAAAACATGGGAAATAAATTAAAATCTGAAACCTTTCATATTTTAAATAATCACTAAAGTGTTCTATATTAAACACATATCATAATCGCTGTTTTTCTTCCTTATTATTCGATTAAGTTTGAAAGTGTATCTTTATTCATGAGTGTCATATTTTTCTTCCTTGTTCTATAAAACACATCTTTGAAATCAAAATCTAACTTAAAATCTCCTACTAAAACTGTTTTACAATCTTCCAAGCATATTCCAACTATACGTCACCATTTTAAATACTGTTTGGAATGGCCATTATAATCTATATTAGTGTTCTGTGTTTGTCTTTCTTGTTCCACAAACACTTCTTCAGAATTGAAATCTTATTAAAATTGCCTACCAAAACTCTTAAACAATCTTCATCAGGCATATTCTAACTATACTTTACCTTTATAAATACCATTTGGAAAATGTATTGTAATCTATGAGTGTACCATATTTGTCTTTCCTATTCCATAAAACACTTCTTTGGAGTTAAAATCTATTAAAAATGCATACTGAAACTATTTTGCAATCTTTGCCAGGCATATTCTAACTATACTTTTCCTTTGTAATAAACTGTTTCATTTACTAGTTTCTAGCCAAATTTGGAAGATATTGCCAAGCTCAGTTCAGTTCAAAGACTCTTTTTTTGGCACCAAATTTTGCGATTAACTATCAAAAATTGCAAATCTTGTGCGACTTTCAGCATTTTATTCTCCTCCCTATGCGTTTTCTTGCTAACACATTTGAAATGTGAAGCAGCATTACAAATTATGTAGACACTAAAAAAACTGCTTGATTTTAATAGCACTGTAGTGCTAAAAAAAAAAAAAGTGGTTTTAGCATGAAGCACAAATATTTTGTATTGAGGTATTCCATCAACTTTCCAAAAATGACATGACTTTTTTGAGGGCCTCCTTCATTAATAAATAGATAGCAGGCAAAAAGTGACTACCTATAAAACAAATTGTATTCTATATGCATGAATATTTTTGTACAGTTGTCAATTTAAATAAACTTTAAGCATGGCAAGGTATTAACATGGTGCTTAACCAGTGGCGGCTCGTGACCAGTTCCAGTGGTGGGGCCTGAAAAAAAAAATTGTGGCAATTAAAATCGGTGGGAAAATATATGTACATATAGAGCACCCCCCCCCCCTGGGCACACAGTGTAAGTATTTAAAATTTTTCAACTGGCAAATGATGATCAAAATTACTATATACCTTTTGCTATTTTTTATCTACTTTCATTAATATTTAAAAGTTTACTATATTACTAATCAAAAGGCCACATTTCATTTTTATTTAGTATTTATGTCTCCTACAGCTGTTTGTTCATAATTTTTAGATTTATTTATTTTAAAACCAATATTAACATATAAAACACATTTACACATCACATTTCTTAAATCAAGAAAAGTAAACAGTAAAATATCTGACTGCATTTCAAAAATACGATCATACACATAAAAAATTATTTCCTCCTAAGCGGAAAATTTCGCCAATAGTTACCGACCGGCGAAATTTCTCCGTATAGTTGTTTAGATTACAGGGATGTTAATTCTGCGCCGAGCTGCGCCGAAACACAGATTCTTGCGCCGAACTGCGCTTTTAGCCGATTTTTGCGTCGGTCTGTGCCGAATACGTCATTTTGACTCTTTCAGGGTGCGCCGAAACACAAATATTGCGCCGAACTGCGCTTTTAGCCGATTTTTGCGCCGGTCTGCGCCGAATACGTCATTTTGACTCTTTGTTAAATTTTTGCCACGCGCATTTATCTTTTAAAGCGTGTATGGAAAGCTAGTTAGCAGTAAAGCAAGATTCAAACTGCGTACGAAAGCTGCATTCCGAAGCCATTCTACCAGCCCCGGATCGGACCAGTCGGGCTTTGTTAGTCACCTCAATCAGGGCCGGCCAGATAGGCAAACAAGTAATCATCGCAACGGGCACCGTTTTTTGTTTAAGAAGGGGCACGATTTGCTATTTGGAGATGAAACATTATTGACCAATTCGTGTTTCGACATGTACACATGCAATTGTTGAATTTAATATTGTATTCAAGAAAATCATACTTTTTTGATATTGTTTTTTTTTTTTTTTTTTAAATTGATATTGTACCTTTTTGAGAAAGAAAATTGGAAGAAAAAGGTTTTTTTGGTGCAAAATAAATCTTCTGTCTTTAAATGAAAACTTAGAGAAATCAATATGCCTTTCATAACTTGTTATTCGAAAAGTTTTTATGTATTCACACTGTTTACAGTGTTGTTACTGCGATTCATATGTTTTACCTTTTCGAGCTTAAAAAAAAAAGGCCCCCTCCTCTGAAATGGGTAACGATCCGCCACAGCTCTATGTATATGTATTTTCCCGATTTGAACTGGCATTATTTTTTTCGGGCCCCACCACTGAAGCAGGTCACGAGCCGCCACTGGTTGTTATAGAAAGTGGACAGATTCTATTAACCCTTCAATGCATGGCGATGCATATATGAATCGTACCAACTTTTACCGAATTTTGCTTTAAAAAATTTACAAAACAGGCGGTTTTCTGGGCTGAATTTTATCTTCATACATCCATATTGATATGTAACTGTTATTTTCCCCAGTTGATTGCAGCATTTAGCAGCACTTGTTATTGAATTAGCGCCAAATGTTTAAATCTTATTTCTGTATTTTCAATGATCTTGTCAAGTGGTTGTTGTTCTTCAATTCGACTTTAGAGACCTGAAAAATTTACTATATGTAGCTCAAGGTATGTATTTTTCATTTCTATGTTTAGATTTAACCAAAGAATTATTTTTATGTGAAAATTTTCAATTTTTTTGTTTGATTCAAATATGCATCAACATGCATTTATGAATAGGCTTCACTACAGAGAGCAGTTTGATGCATTTATGAATCAGTTTAAAATTTGGGCAGAATTTGTGTGAGCAGAATTTGGGCAGAATTGGCGTGTGTATTATGACATCTATCAACCATCTCCCAAGTGTACAATCACATTAGAATAACGTCTTGGGAAATCAAGTGATAATAGATGCCATGTCTGTAAACAGATTCGAAACAGTAAAAAAATTTTTACACTTCAGTGATAACGATAAACAAATAACTGATCGTCCACTTGTGGGATATGACAAGTTATATAAAGTTCGGCCAATAATTACATATTTGAATGAGAGATTTGTATCGATTCCAAAATCTGAATGCATTTCTATTGATGAACAAATATGTGCAACGAGGTTAGGCACCATCTCAAACAATATATGCTTGCAAAACCCCACAAATGGGGATACAAGTTGTATTTTTTATGTGGCCTCGATGGATTTGCCCACAAGTTTGAGGTATACACAGGCCAGGAAAATCAACCTTACAATCGCTTGGCGCATGAGGCAGATTTTGGCGCAAGTGGGAATATAGTTAGACTTTGTAGAGATATTCCTCAAAATGAAAATTTTAAATTGTATTTCGACAACTTTTATACTTCAGTTGATATAATGAAGTATTTAGCTGATGAGGGCATTCTTTGTTTGGGCACTGTGCGTAGGAACAGAATTCCTGGTTGCAAGCTCCCCACTGATGATCAATTGAAGAAAGAGTTGAGCAGAACAAGCATGGAATACGTTGCGGACTGTGGTGGAACAGAAATATCCAATTTAGTTTGGAAAGATAATAAGAATGTGGTCATGCTGTCTACTTTGCTGGAAAACACCCCATCCAACAAATATCCATATTCGACAGAAAGAAAAAAGAAAGAGTTACTGTGGACTGTCCAAATGCTGTGAAACAATATAATAAACATATGGGGGGGTGTAGATTTGCTTGATAGTCATATAGGGAGATATAAAATAACTCTGAGTTCAAGAAAGTGGTAGAGACTGTTTTATCACTTCTTAGACATTGCAGTCATAAATTCGTGGATGCTATATAAAAGAGTTTCTGAGCAAAATGGAGCAGACCCCAATGATTTGTTAAAACTAGCCGCCTTTCGATGTGAGCTTGCAGTCGGACTATGCCGAATGGGTGAAAGTTCTGTTGTGAAGCGGTAAAGACCCAGTAGCCTTATACAGAATGAATACAATGTGAAAAGGCAAATAGGTCCTGCAGCGTATATTCCTCCAACATGTGTCCGACAGGACAAAACTGAACATATGCCAGTATAGAACGAAAACCGCACTCGCTGTAAAGTGCCAACTTGCAAGTTCTAAACATTTATTGGATGCGAAAATGTGCTGTAGCATTATGCCTAAACAAGCACAGAAATTGTTTTAAAATTTTTCATTCAACATAAATTTGATAGTAATGAATGTATATCAAGTACAAAGTATTTGGCATGCCATTTTTTTCTGTTTTTATTTATTCTGTTATTGTCATTTTTTTCTGTTAACAATTTTACTAATTAAATTTAATTAAAAATTTCAATTAAAATCAATATCTTTTGAAAACAATAAATAATTAAGCGTTTTATGCCAAACTTTATCAATTATGTGATGGTAAATAATTTTTTATTGTGACTCGCATTTTAGCGCTAAATGCATGACGATTCATATATGCATCAAACCTAAAATTTTGAAAAATAATAAATAAAAATAGTTAAATATTTTTTTTAATATTCTTTCACATGTATTTAAGCAATCATATTGAAGAAAAAAAATGCTTGGTAAAAATATAAAAAATCATGCATTGAAGGGTTAATAGAAGGGAAGGATAGACTTGCAAAAACATTAAAACTATTAGAAGAAAATGAAAAAGCTCAAGAAGAAATTAATAAAAATGAAAAACGAATAAATCGAAAACTAGATAACTTATGATACTTAATTTGTAATCTCATTAATTTCTCATAATCTTAATTTTTAACTTCCCATAATTCTTAATTTCTCTCAACAGTCATTAAATATTTTTGTTTACATTTGCTTTGTATATTGTGTTCAAGTATTATAGATGAATATGTAAATATTAGATGAAGTTAAATTACTGATACAAAAGCATATGCTATTAAAAGTACACACATTTAATTATTCTAACCATCAAATTTATTTTGTTTTCGATACTGCTTACCAATTACGTGTTGTTGTATAAGAGGTATAATATTTAGGTTTTCAAAAATCTCCATTTAGTACTACTTGTGATTTGTAATAGAACCAAAGAATGAGATAGAAGCTTTTGTTTTAAAATTTAGTTTTCATTTTATTTGTGCTCTCTTTTTCGAGAGGAAGATTCCCTAAATGATTCTGAAAAAGAAAAAAAAAGGGGGGACAGGGATTGGCAACCTGTGGCTCGCAAGCCGCATACAAATCATACTCATGGTTCTTGAGTAGGAAAAAAATCTGATGTGTCCAACACATGACTTCCTTGCACGTCCATTAGATCAAAAATATTTTCGACGCACTTCCTCTAAACTTATTTGTTTGAAAGAGATAAAATATCAATAATAGTAAGGTTTAGCGATTTCTAGACAAATATTTCGATATCGCCAAGCTGAGTTCAATTTGAAATATTTCCTTCTGACACTTTATTTGGCGATATTTCACCAAAAGCCGACAAACTTGAGATAGTCTGCGAGATTTTGGGGATAGCCAAAGTAGTCATTGACCACAGACTTTCAATGAATTGAATGCATCCATACACCTCAATGTATTAAAAGTCATTTGGCTCACCCTGTAAATAAATTCTCAGTCGATTACTGTCAAAAAAGATATGGAAAACAGTTAGATATTACAATAGTTCTAAATACAAAAGTTAAAAAATCTACGGGTTAAAGTTTTAGTGTTATACAAAATACGAAATAATTTTTGGCGCCAAATTTGGCGATATTTCGGCGAAACTCGTCAATGTCGACGAAATTTGGCGAGATTTTAAGCATGAACCAAACAATGACAGATTATCGCCAAATTTGGCGATATTTCGCCAAAACTCGCCAAGAACGATGACAAATGGCGATACTTTGGGCATGGACCAAATGACTGACTATCGCCAAATTTGGCGATATTTCGCCAAAACTCGCCAAGGTCGAGGACAGACGGCGAGTTTTTGGGCATGCACCAAAATGACTGTCTACGGTTGTATTATATTGAAGATGTCCATAGACATTAAAGTACTAAAATTCTTTTCGGTGGTCCTGTATATAAACTCTCCAGTAGATTGGAACCAAAAATCGAGATACACAACTAGATGTTACAACATTCTTATATATGAAATTTCATAATAGTTTTTGAGATTTGAGAGTTAAATATGCACACACGTACACCAAAAGTCGCCAAGCTTGGCGACTTTTGGCATAGTTCTTGAGGGAGGCACGTGACCCTGGTCGGACCATTACCTAACTTATGTTGTAGGACGGTATTGTGCTTGAAATGGATGAATGCCCCTAAAATTGCCATTGACCGTAATGTATTGGAAATCTTTTGAGTGTTCCTGTAGCAGAACTACAAATGATAAAGACACTTTTTTTAATGGAGAAATTCATTTTCTAACTCTTTACAGCATACATCACTTCTGAGTCGTTTGAAATAGCCCAATACCTCTAAAAAACGCTTTGATGAATTTCGGCCCATAGAGCGTAATGTATTTCGAATATTTTGGGCAGTCCTGTAGATAAACTATCCAGTCGAATGGAACCAAAAGGAGAGGTGCACAACTAGATGTTACAACTATCCAAAATATGAAGTTTCGACATTCTACGCCTAATAGCTTTTGAGTTAGGCGAGTTTAATGAATTTCGGCCCATAGAGCGTAATGTATTTCGAATCTTTTGGGCGGTCCTGTACATAAACTATCCATTCGATTGCCACCAAAAGAGGAGGTGCACAACTAGATCATAGAACAATCCTAAATATCAAATCTCAACATTCTACGACCAATGGTTTTTGAGATATGCGAGTTACATACATACGTACGTACGTACAGACGGCATGGAAAAACTGGCCACAGCAAACTCGCCGCTGGTCAAAATGAGTTGCAGACGCGTTAATATGATCGTGCATGCTAGCCTACGATAGGATGCATCGAAAAAAAATTTTTAATTAAATTTAGAGGTAGTCAAAATCGGTTTTTTTGTCGAAATTTGGCCCCCAAAATTTTTCGGGATCACATTACTTCCTTATACTACGTAAAATCTGATGTGTCCAACATATGACTTCCTTGCACGTCCATTAGATCAAAAATATTTTCGACGCACTTCCTCTAAATTTATTTGTTTGAAAGAGATAAAATATCAATAATAGTAAGGTTTAGCGATTTCTAGCCAAATATTTCGATATCGCCAAGCTGAGTTCAATTTGAAAGATTTCCTTCTGACACTTTATTTGGCGATATTTCAACAAAAGCCGACAAACTTGAGATAGTCAGCGAGATTTGGGGGATAGCCAAAGTAGTCATTGACCACAGACTTTCAATGAATTGAATGCATCTATACACCTCAATGTATTCAAAGTCATTTGGCTCACCATGTAAATAAATTCTCTCGATTGCTGTCAAAAAAGATATTGAAAACAGTTAGATATTACAATAGTTCTAAATACAAAGTTAAAAAATCTACGGGTTGAAGTTTTAGAGTTATACAAAATAGGAAATAATTTTTGGCGCCAAATTTGGCGATATTTCGGCGAAACTCGTCAATGTCGACGACATTTGGCGAGATTTGAAGCATGAACCAAACAATGACAGATTATCGCCAAATTTGGCGATATTTCTCCAAAACTCGGCAAGAACGATAACAAATGGCGATACTTTGGGCATGGACCAAATGACTGACTATCGCCAAATTTGGCGATATTTCGCCAAAACTCGCCAAGGTCGAGGACAGATGGCGAGATTTTGGGCATGTACCAAACAATGACTGTCTACAGTTGTATTATATTGAAGATGTCCATAGACATTAAGGTACTGAAATTCTTTTCGGTGGTCCTGTAAATAAACTCTCCAGTAAATTGAAACCAAAAATCGAGATGCACAACTAGATGTTACAACAATCTTATACATGAAATTTCATAATAGTTTTTGAGATTTGAGAGTTAAATATGCACACACATACACCAAAAGTCGCCAAACTTGGCGACTTTTGGCATAGTTCTTCAGGGAGGCACGTGACCGTGGTCGGACCATTACCTAACTTATGTGGTAGGACGGTATTGTGCTTGAAATGGATGAATGCCCCTAAAATTGCTATTGACCGTAATGTATTGGAAATCTTTTGAGTGTTCCTGTAGCAGAACTATAAATGAAAAAGACACTTTTTTTAATGGAGAAATTCATTTTCTAACTCTTTACAGCATATATCACTTCTGAGTCGTTTGAAATAGCCCAATACTTCTAAAAAACGCTTTGATGAATTTCGGCCCATAGAGTGTAATGTATTTCGAATGTTTTGGGCAGTCCTGTAGATAAACTATCCAGTCGAATGGAACCAAAAGGGGAGGTGCACAACTAGATGTTACAACTATCCAAAATATGAAGTTTCGACATTCTACGCCTAATAGCTTTTGCGTTAGGCGAGTTTAATGAATTTCGGCCCATAGAGCGTAATGTATTTCGAATCTTTTGGGCAGTCCTGTACATAAACTATCCATTCGATTGCCACCAAAAGGGGAGGTGCACAACTAGATCATAGAACAATCCTAAATATCAAATCTCAACATTCTACGACCAATAGTTTTTGAGATATGCGAGTTACATACATACGTACGTACGTACGTACGTACGTACATACGTACGTACGTACAGACGGCATGGAAAAACTGGCCACAGTAGACTCGCCACTGGTCAAAATGAGTTGCAGACGCGTTAATATGATCGTGCATGCTAGCCTACGATGAGATGCATCGAAAAAATTTTTTTAATTAAATTTAGAGTTAGTCAAAATCGGTTTTTATGTCGAAATTTGGCCCCCAAAATTTTTCGGGATCACATTACTTCCTTATACTACGTACAAGGAAGTAAAAAATGACTTAACCACAGAAAGGTTGCTGACTCCTGATATGTATTGTTTTTACCAAGTTGCTGATAGCATAGCCTGTATACACCCTTTTTTTTTCCAGAGCTTTCCTAAAGTGCTTTCAAATAGTGTTTTGCTTTTAGCAAATGGTGTTTGCTCGCAAACTTTGCTTTTCTTGTATGCCTTTGTTGTGTTCCTAAATCTTCAATTTTATGCTCCAAAATCATGTTAATTCTGATCTCGAATCTTAGTTTTCCTCTCGTTTTTTTTTTTTTTTGTGCTCCCGAGGTGCTCCCAAATGGAATTTTTCTGCTCCCAAATGGAATTTTTCTGCTCCCAAATGGAATTTTTCTGCTCCCAAATGGAATTTTTCTGCTCCCAAATAGAATTTTTCTGCTCCCAAATGGAATTTTTCTGCTCCCGAGGTGCTCCCAAATGAAATTTTTTCTTCTCCCTGTGTGCTCCCAAATCGAGTGTTGGAGTTAACATCCCTGAGATTACCATGAGGGGGCCCGAAGATCTGGGCCCCAAAGACAGTGCCAAATAAGCCGTTTGGAAGCCAAGTTAATGGGGCGTCAACATGGCTTTTGTGCTCAACGTCAAATATGTCAACCTGGTAAACGGAGAAAGGATGCCAAGTTCAGGGCGAACAAGCCCATGGCCCGTTTACACATTACGTTTCTTAAATCAAGAAGAATAGATAGGGGAAAACTCCTCAAGAAGAATTAGATAGGGGAAAATCGTAACTATCGTTTTTTTAATGGAAACTATTAAAATAGAGTAAAATGCGTGTATTTTTCAATAAAGGTAAATAATTAAAAGAATAGTGTTACATAATAGAAAGAAGCTTTGATTTAGAGGGTAGTTAGCCGGTTTAGAGGGTGGTGATGAGCCACCACTGTGCTTAACTATTCAATTAACTAAAATAATAATGAAACTTGTTTTTATGTTAGTTACTGTATAAAGCACATATGGACAACCTGCGGGCTGAATGTGGCCCTCCGTGGGGCTTTTGATCTGGCCCATGACACATTTCGAATTTCATAGAAAACCTATTTAAATCATTCAAAATCCTATATAAATCCATTTATACAGCCCGTGACCTCGCTAACATTTTAAAGTTTGGCCCCCAACTTTCCAAAGGTTGCCCATGCCTGGTATAAAGTATTAACTACACTATTCTGTAGATGTAGTGGCCAAAAAAAAAACTACAGAACACTAAAACTTTTGAAATTCTGGATTTGCCTATAAAATTTATGAAATTCAGCCTTAAATTAACCCAGCTATTCAACACAAAAAGAAATTTAAACAACAGACTTTTAGATATGTTTAATCCTCCAAGTGGTTGTGACGTAAAATCGTGTCCACTTCGTTCCAATTTTTACTGAAATTCATTGATAATTAGAACTGTTTATAACATTTAGTTATCATAAAATATTTTCTGGTTTTAAAGCTTTTAAGTAATTTAGGAGCATATTTTTTAATTGTATTTATTTAATTGCAAATCTTCCCACCAAAATCTTCATTTTCATAATTTTTTAAGCTGGAAGAAAATTTTATCGTGAAAACAACTTTATACTACTTGCCCATTTGCAAGATGTGCTCAGGGTTAAGTAAATGACCTGTTTCTGTTGTGTATAATTTCTCAAAATGTTTTTACTCCTTGGTATGAACAAAAGCTATAAAACCATTTCCACTTTGATTTGCAATTTAATTTTATCATATGATTATTTGAAGACAATTGACGTTCTTTCTGTATTGAAGACGTAAAATTTCTGCCTTTTCAAATATAAATCTTAAATTGTCTAACAGGAATCAATGCAGATGAAATTTGGGCCCATTTTTGGCCCCTTCACAAAATAACAATTGATTTAAATGGCCCCTTTTCAAAATTACAATAAATTAAAACACTCCTTTCACAAAAATGACACAAATCAATTAAAACACATAGGGCATTTTACCCTATGTTTTAATTTGTTTTCTAAATTATTTTAAGAAAAAAGGTGACTTTTACAAAAATTGTATGAAAATTCACAAAAATATTTGTTGAAATTCACAAAAAAGATATTGAAATTCACAAAAATAAGCAGTCTTCACAAAAAAAAAAAAAATGACCATGGAAAAAAATCTTGGCTCAACCCCTGTCTAATTACTGTATTAAAGAAAAAGAAAAAAAGGCCACTAAAAATTATAAATAGCTAAAAAAAAATTGATCTGGATGCTCACTAAACTTTTTTGGTATTGTTATGATAGGAAAAAATTCCTGGATCAACCCCTGTCTAATCTACTGTATTAAAGAAAAAGAAAAAGGCCACTAAAAATTATAAATAGCTAAAAAAATTGATCTGGATGCTCACTAAACTCTTTTAGTATTGTTATGATAAAGAAAGTACTCTTCCTTCCAATATAAGTTAATTATCACTTGTGTTCCATTATCTAAATCTGAATCTTTTTCCAATGTTTGCAGTTGGCTCAAGCACCTGAAACAGCTCCTCTTGGATTAATGTTGATACAAACTGCTTTTGAAGAATTTACCTCTCCTAGGGAGGATCTTGCTGTTACTAGGAGAGAAGAATTACACCGGCTTATGCTTGAACAAGTTCCAGTAGTATTAAACATATTATCGGGTAAATTTATTGACATTGCTAAAAGTTCACAATGCTAATGCAGCCTGCCTATTTCAGCACTTGAAAATATTTAACTTTTCATATCTAGAATAAAAAATCATTTGTCAACATGTGTATATATAAACCCATAAGTAAAGTCTGCAAGAAATGAACAAAATGGCACTTTTAGATATTTTATAGTTAATATGCATGTTCGTACTTTAATAGTACTTTCTTTTTTCTTATTCCATTTATATATTGTATTTTTTAATTATAATTGCATATCGATGAATTTTTAATAAATTTTGCATAAAAACAGACATAAAATTTTCGTAAAGTACTAAAACTTAATAGGATTATTAATTAAATGATGCTGTTAAGTTAGCCATAAAAGTTTTTATATTAGTATCAATGATGTTTTTTAACCACATTTAATTAATTTGTCATTTAACTTATATCTAGGTCATTTAGACTCTGTGCTTGAAAAGCACAGCCATTTGGTAACAGCTACACCACCGCCTTCACCAACACATTACCAAAATAACAGTCAGCAATCTCTTTTTAGTACTTCTCCATTGCATACAGGTATATGTATAAAAACTACATGAATTCCATTATTGTCTTAGTTTAATTTTTTTTAAGGCAGAGTTGGTATATTTTATTAAGTTTTTTTTTATTTTTTAAAAATATATATATAATGAAAGGCTAAGCTAAAAATTAACACCTATGTTTTAAAAAATGTTCTCAAATTGTCTTTAATCCCCCCTTTTTTTAAATGATAGTTTATTCATTTAATTATTTCAATAAGTGTATTAATCTCACTCCTCAAAGCTAAATAAATAAAATAGGTCATCAGAAAAGAAATGAAAATCAGATTTTTTAGTTTTTTTCTTCTCTTTTCCTGAATAGGGGCTCCTGCAGGAATTTTGTTTAAACCACAGAAAATATATGCATGTTCATTGTTATACAGGTTTCAAGAATACTTAATGTTTTTCCCTAGAACATACCTCTCCAAACAAATTTGTCAACTTTTATTATCTTTGTAAAGGTTTTTGCATCTTATTTTTAAAATCACAAACATAAATAGTAGAATATCTTGTATATCATTAGCAGAATATCATACATGGATCTCTTTCTAACAAACTTCACAAAAAATTATTTGGCAGAGACAGTGAAATATATTTAAGTTTTAGAGCATAAAACTTTAATGATTTTGATGTGTAGTATACTGTTTATGATATTGTAATTTTGTCAAGCTGTTGATTCAGGGTAAATTACCAATTGTGATTAGGCACGTTAGTATTTATTTAAATTTAAAAGCAGACATCTGTAAGAAAGTGATGTTACAAAAAAATTCTTCAGTATTTTATTACTAATTTAAGTATGCTAAGAATATGATCCAAATAGACATTGGCATTAACTCATTTTCATTACTGTTTCAAATAACTAAAAATTATGCTTTCATTCAACATTAATTATAAATATTATTCCTTGTGAAAATTATTTTGCATTAACTCTTGCAAACATTATGAAAATTGCAGCTTTTTTTTTACCGGTGCTTTGCCCTTTTTATGAAATTGAGTATTAAAAACTTTTCAAAATGATTTGTTCCTTAGATCTGGTCCCCTGTAAACTAATAATTTTATATTCTGTTTTTACAGGAAGTCTTCTAAGCGGTATGTTTAAATCAGCAACTAAAAATCCATTCCACTGCATGCCTCCTTTAGATGCTGAATCTCATCAACTTAGTGTTCTCTCATTAAGATGTCTTGCTCAGCTGCTTAGCTGGATCCCGCTCTCATCTTACATTACGTCATCACTGTTAACAACTGTATTTCATTTTGCTAGTTTTGGCTGTCACCCTGAACCTGTAAGCATTGATGTATGTTTCTTATTCCTCTGGAGAAGATAATGGTGGTGTATACACTTATTTACTACTGCCCTTACTTTTCCCTTGAGTCTGTTATTATAAATTAAAAGTAAATGTTTTGTATGAACATACATCATGCGTGCCAACTCTCTCATTTTTCAACAGAAACTCCTTTTTTCTTACTTTCCTTACATTTTTACGTTTATAGATTTCTTCCATTTTTTATTCAAATTTTTCTTTTCTTTTTCTTTTTTCTTCTCGCACCCTCCCTCCCCCTAAATTTATCAATAGTTACTTTTGTAGTAAAAAATTTGTTCCTCTGAACCTCAAAATATGTATTTAAAGGTTTCGTGATTTGAGATTTTCTTGGTCTTGGATTCAAAATTTAATAACCAAGTGAAACACAAAAATAACATTAAAGAAAATCTAGAATGAAGTTTAATGATAATAATACAGTTTTTATCTGTTAATATTGGCACAAGTGTAAATGAAATTGTAAATAAAGTATTCTGGCAGTTTCTAAAAATCAATGTACCCTTACCAACTCCTTCCACAAAAATCTCAAAAGAGCTTTTGAGGAGGGATTAAACTGATACAGGGTTTGTCCGTAAAGTAATGAGACTGGATCTTCTAAAAAGAATTTATTAATCATTTTGGTGCACATCATTAAAAATCTTCAAAATAGTCTTTTGCATCGATACACAGTTGTCCTTGTGATTCACTCACTGTAAAGGCCCCCTGGAAGTCAGCTACTGTAACCTCTTTCAGAGATTCTGTGACAGCCCATTGGATGGCGGGAACATCTTCGAAACGGTGATTTTTCAGACTGCTCTTCATCTCTTGAAACAGGAAAAAATCTGCCAGACTCACATTGGAGATATATGGTGGCTGTGGCAAGGTTGCAACCCCTATCCAGAACAATTAGGCAGTCATAACGAAGACGGTAGTGAAATGGAGTGCTGTCGTGGTGGAGCCTCCAGCAATCAGCAATCTCCAGTCATTTCAGTTTGATGGCTCTGTTCAGGAGCACAAGAACTTCTTTTTAGAAAATGGCATTGACCATTTGTTCGGGAGGTAAAAATTCTTTGTGGACCTTGGCATGTTTGTCAAAAAAGACGATCATTGTCTTTGTCTTGGATTTCACCATTCTTGCTTTTTTGGCGAGTGGGAAGTTTGAAGTGTGCCACTCTGAACTTGGGCCCTTGGTTTCAGTGTTTTGGTCCTTTGCTCATTTTTGTAAGCCTCTTTAACCAAGGCAAGTGTTTCGGAAGCAGTTTTGTTCTATTAAAAATAAAATTTAATTGTGTATCATGCTCCAGCAGTCTCTTTATTTTTTATGTTTTCTCAGATGACAAAATCTCAAGAATAGCTTTTGGGCCACACAGGATCCTCTCTGCGTCAGACCTTAGATGCAACTGCCGCCTGGTGTCTTGCTTAGTTTTCACCCCGACCACAAATCCCACCACCAAAGAGTGCACTACTGACAACTAGAGTGCCATGCGATGTCCAGTCTTGTTACCTTACGGACCGATTTGTTTGTATGATTATGGCAATGCTGCGCTAGGACGATCTGCCAAGGATGGGGGTGCCTTGGTAGGAAGACTTTCTAAGAGGTTCTAATACGTATTCACGTTACATCTGGAGAAAACCTACCAAAACTCCAGACCATTAGATCGACAGCCGTCTGATGGGACCCGAACCCGGGACCTTCACACTTCGGCCGTCTGCCATTTTCAGTGGCATAACCACTGTGCCATGGTGAGGCACTTTACAGACAGACCATGTATATATGTATTGGTCAGTCCATTCTTAAACAAGAATACTTTTGTCAAACCATGTTTTTCTTTCCTCATTTCACAACATTTAAAATCACCCTTTTTGCTTCTATGAAACTGGGGCAAATCTCCTTTTTTTTTTTTTTTTTTTTTTTTTTTTCCTCTCTCTCTCTCTTCTTTTTTTTTTTCTTCCTAAGATTGCCATCTCTGATGTACATAATACAGATATGAGGACTGCCAGTTTATGCAGTACTTGTTTTTTTCTTTATAGTGTGTGTTTATACAAAGTATTTATATTTAATTTTGACTCAACATTTTTATTTCTCCCAGTGCTATTAATTGTTTGGTTTTAAAGTTAACGCCTTTTTTTTTTTCAATTTATTTGAAAAACACAGTTCATCTCTTATTTGCACTAGTTAAAAGAAAAGTTTTTTTTAAAAAAAAAAATTCCATTACAGTTGAAATAAACAAGGTTTATAAAGAAAGGACCACTCCTAGAAATGACTGAAATGTTGAGGGTTACATGTCCATTATAGTTTAAAAGAAAAACAGCTTTAGTGTAAATGTGTATCAGCGATTATTTTGACACCAGATTTTATTTAAGAAAGGCAAAATTGTGATATATATATATGTATATATTAGGGTGGTCACAAGTTATATGGGGAAAATTTTTTTTAATGTTATTTTTGGGGACACCTCCCCCCTAAAAGTTGCCAATTGGCTAGAAAATGAGATTGGTAAAGTTTTAGATCAATTGCATAATATTAACCCGTGCCGCATCAAGGTTGACAAATTACGATTTTTGCCGAAAATATCTAGTTTTTCCTTCATTTAGTATAAACTATTTGCTCTACAAACTTGGTTCTTGTTTTATTTCATAATAAATATTGTTGTTTTGAACTTTTACTCTCAACAAACCAATATTTAATGACATCATGTTTTTTAGGTCAGTTTGTGAATTGTACCACCAAAATCTGCCTTTTTGTAAAATTAGTGAAACAAAAAAGAATTAAGATTGACAAATTAAGACTTTTTTAAATTACAAACATTTTAAAGAAAAATTAAGAATTTTAAAAAATTTGACCGTTTTTTGTATTTGCATCAAAAAACAAAAATAAATCAAGAATTTTCATAACTTAAAGTACAATTAATGAAATATTTTTATTTATTTGGTAGTCATTCCTGTTCTTCAGTAGAATGATCTTGATTTGTATTTCAGTTGAAGCACATCTAAGACAATCCTCTCAAATTCTCTTTATTACAAGGCTCTTCTGGTTACCTGTTATCCTTACTTTTAGAATGGACATGGGTGCGTATGGGCAGGGAGGAGTTATACCTCCCCTAGCTCCTATATTATCATTATGATTTACATACTGGTATAACGTAGAAGTGTTTCAACACTAACACATAATATCTTTCTGGTGCAGGACCCTTGGCGTGTAATAAGACTCCGAAGACAAGAATTTTGAAAACAAAGAACTTATCTCATAAAAAGCAGATTTTAAAATTCTGATTTAGAGGGTGCTGTTGTTCACTGGGATGAAAAAATGTTTCCTCATATTTTGAATAAAGAAAATGTAGAGAGAATAGCAATTTTAGTTAGCTATGCCAATGAAGAACAGTTAATAGGAGTTCTTCAGCTTGAAAATAATATGAGAATAACTCAGGCAAAAGCTGTATTTTCAGCAGTTGAAGAATGGGAGGCAGTTGGTAAAATCCAGGCAATGTGTTTTGATGCCATTGGTTGCCTTAGGGGAATGTACATTTTTTGCTGCAGCAATTACTGGATCGAAATCTTCTATATTTACCTTGTCGCCACCATATTTTAGAAATCATCCTAAAATCTGTTTTGATTGCAAAGTGGGCAAAACTGCTGCTCCCCATCCAGATAGTTAAAAAAAAAAAAAAAAAAAATCAGATTCGGTGCTCTAAGTTGGACAAGACAAAGTACAAAACTGCTATTGAAGATGAAACTATTACATAAAAAATACGAAGTTTGGAAGAAATTTCAAATTTTCTTGCAGAACATTTAAGAAATCGGCAGCTCAGAGATAACTATAAAGAATTAATCCAACATTGTTTAATTTTTATAGGAGTCTTCTCCCAATAAACATTTCTTTCAGAGTACCTGGTGCTGTTCCTCATACCAGGTGGATGTCTAAGGCAATTTATTCTCTCAAAATACTTCTTTTCAGACATCAGTTCTCATTAACAGATTTAGAAAAAGGAGGTATTATAGACATTTGTTTTTTTATAATAAATATTTATGTAAAGGCATGGTCCAACGCTCCCACTCAGACTTTAGCCCCAATCAAGACTTAAAGTTATTAAAATCACTTATTGAACACAGAAAATTTGATAAAGAGGCTGCAAACAAAGCAATCTATAAAATGATAAGTCATCTTTGGTATCTTAACTTGGAGCAAGTTGCATTTTCATTTTTTGATGACACTTTGGCAAAAATATTCAAAATAAGCATGGCAGGGGTCGGAGCCGGTCACTAAAAGTAACTTTTTTTCAGCAAAGTCACTAAGGTCCATATTTTTATGAAAAAGTCACTAATTTGTCACTATTTTGAGTAAAAAGTCACTTTTTCAAGAAAAAAGTTCGATAGTTGTGTATTATTCTGATGCGCATTTTCGCCGATGTGGAAAACTTTTAGAAAAAAGGAACTGTAAAGTATGCTTGAAACGAAACAAAGAGCTGGAAACGGTTGGCGTCTAAGCAAATTGCCCTATTTCAGGCCGGCCGTAATCCCACAAACAAAAGCATGTGGTAAAGGGCGTGTGTGGGGGGCCCCATCAGGGTAGGATTTGTCTCTGATGAGAAGGGGGATGGAAATCAACTGTGTAAAAATTCATTCATCTATAATTTTTATTAATGGATCGATTTTTTTTTTAAATTTTGAGGATCACTTTTAAATGCAAAAATTGATTCACAGTCCAAATTTTAAAAAGATAGCTTAATTTGTTCAAAAGTTAGAAGTTTATTGTCAAAACATTTTTTTCCCCCCCTTCTTAATGGTTTTCTTTCATGGCTAGACAGGAGGGAGAGAGAGATGGAGTTGGGATTTTCATTTCTTCCCCGTTGATAGGTACCAGCTGATAGTGAAAATCAACAGAAGAATACACGTAGTGTAAATATATTAGATATTTAAATCATTATATGGCTATTTTGAACAGAAGTGTATATTTTCACTATTGAAATAATTCTTTAAAAGACATGTGAATGATGTGAAATTGAATAAATTTTTTTCATAGTTGTATAACTGAAAAACTGAAAAAAAAAAAAAAAAAAAAAACTAATGAAAATTGAGGTTTAGAATAACTTAACTTTATTAAGTGTTCTATAAATTAGTTAAACTTTTATTGTTGACTCTTAACAAGGTAATCAAATAAATCTTTTATTAAAATCTGCTTCTTATGCAAAATGTTTATTTAACTAAGCATTTTCTTTTCTGTTAAGTATGCTTGGGTGATTGTTTTAGCTATAAAAAGAAAGAAAAAACGTGATTTAAGGAACTTTTAAAGAAATACTCTTAACTATGTATAATTTTTTTTAAATAATCAACAAAGTTGTTTAAAAAGTAATTAACTCTTTTACATTACTTTGTTTTATTAATACAGATTAGGAATTAATTATTATTAGTTTATTAATTAATAAAGCATTGTTTTACCCAATTTTTTAAAGTAAAAAAATATTTTTTTGCAAATTAGAAGTGCTTTTAATCGAGGTATGTACTGCCCTTTTAAAATAATGATGCCCTGTTTTAAAACCTTTGCACCCTATCCTTTTTCCTACTTAAAATGAGTTCTGGCAATTGACTCAAAATTGAAACTACTGAACTTAACA
Organism: Cheiracanthium punctorium; assembly: GCA_038373885.1. Taxonomy (NCBI): domain Eukaryota; kingdom Metazoa; phylum Arthropoda; class Arachnida; order Araneae; family Cheiracanthiidae; genus Cheiracanthium; species Cheiracanthium punctorium. The sequence continues at coordinate 81,128 of JAWZYV010013894.1, forward strand.
ATAGGAAAACATTTTATTGTAGATTTTGGGGGGAAGAGGTATATTAATGGTAAGAGATTTTATTTATTTATTTATTTTGCATTATGGCTATCCTACAGGGAAGGTTGCCTTGGTCAGAGGACTTTAAGGGATTCTAATCAGTATTTGCGAAAAGGTTTTATTAAGAGTGAAAGGATTATAAAGTGCACGTGCCCTATCTTTATCCGATTACATAAATGATCAAATTCATTCATTAATATTGAGCAAATAATAGTGAAATTGCTATCAGATTATTTTGCACAGGTACTAACATCAATGGCTTTTTTTTTTTTTTTAAATGAATCAATTTCTTTGAAAGTGTGACATGAATGAATGAACTTTAAATGCAAGATTAAATGTTATAGATGGTTTAAAATTGTTTGATAACAACCCCTCTAATGTACCAATTACAAAAGAGCTGCTGAATTCAGCCCAAAATGCTCACCACAGCTATACACTATACTGTAAAGAGCAGAAAAGAAAGTGAAAGAAAAAAAAGTAGTAAAGAAAAAGAAGAGAGATGCAGAAAAAGCAGAAAATAAAATTAAAGCAAAAAGGATAAAAGATGATTTAGATGATTTAAAACATGATTTAAAAGAAGCTCGAAAAAAATACCAAGAAAAAAAAAAGTCTCAGAAAAATTATTTGAGGAAGCCTGTAAGAGGCTAAAAACAGCAACCTCAAAAGGTAATATTCAGGAAATTCATTTGGCTCAAGGAATGATGGAAGATGTTGAGAACCTGAAGTGCGAAGAAATACAAACTTGAAACAGAAGTTTTAAACCTTGAAAAGAGTATCGAGAAGAAGACATCCAGCCTAATTTAAAAAATTTGTAAAGGAAAAATGAAATTTGAGTAGAGAATAATGCCAAGACCAAAATGATATTCAGTATTGTATTTTTATTATTTTAAATGTAAAATACTAGACTAAATAAAATACTAGGAATTTTTAGTTCAAACTAAAATTTTTTATTTCTTTTAATTTCAACTTTACCACCAAAGCCTTCCATGTATGTAGTATTTTTTTAAAATTGCAAAACGAGCAATTAAACTAAATTTTTTATTTTAATGTCTAAAAAATTGTATTGATTAACAAAAGCACTCAAAATAACTGTTATATGTCGGGCCACAGGGCGTAGCCATAAATTTTTCATGGGGGGGGGGGTTACGACTACTACAACTCATATACATGTATACGTGTGTGTGATAATGTAGTGAAGAATGTACATTTTGTATGGGTAAAATTTCTCATGCGGGGTTATAACCCCCACCCCCACCCCATTGGCTACGCCCCTGTCGGGCCATATAGCTGTTTCAATCGAAAAAATTTCAATCTTCAGTAGAAATATAAGTCCTTCACAGTCCAGTCTCTCCTAGACTGTGAATGAAATATATCTACATAGAAGAAGCTCGAAATTTTTTTGATCGAAACAGCTATATGGCCTGACTTTTAGTTTATCCTTTTATTTTTAGTATTGTTTGTAAAATATACTTCTAACAAAGCAAGCTTCACATATTCATTCTTTTTTCACATATAACGTATATTTAAAAAAAAATTCATGTGTAGTCACTTTTTTTCATAAAAATGGTCACTTTTTTTGCAAAAATAGTCACTAAATCAACTTTTTTTGAGGGAACGAGTGGCTCTGACCCCTGGCATGGCTGTAAAATTAATTGCATTTAAAAAAGAAAATGGTGATGATGATGATAAGGATGTAAGAGCAACAATGCTTCAATGAAGTGGATCATTTCTGGACAAAGTTGATTTTTTTATTTCATCCCAGACAGTAATTTTTTTTAAAGAGATTTAATTTTAACTAGTGGACCAGACTGCCCTGTACTAGAGATGAGACGGGCTCAGCCCGAGCCCGGGCCCGGCTCGGGCTCTGTTATTCACGTCTGCGTTCGGGCTCGGGCTCGTGAAAAATTCTTTTTTGTTGAACATACTCCTTGAAACAGATTTTAAAAAGTGATTCATGGGATAAATAGACATACTTATTTTAAAAAATAGCGGCACGGGGGACTAGAAGGTGTGTGAAGCTCCAAAATTTATTGTATCCTATTAATGTAGTTAAATTTATTTGTCTTTAGCTGAAATTTCGGGCTCGGGCTCCAACTTTAATAATATTGCTCGGGCTGGCTCGGATTAAAAGTCCTCGGGCTCAGGCTTCAAAAAATGAGCCCGAACTCATCTCTACTCTGTACACACGTCTTAAATACGAAAATTTCAAGCTGTAACAATGTGGAATGTTTTGATGAAAATTTTTATTAAATTTGATGAAAATATTTCCAGGAGAAAACACATGGCTGTGTGGTAAGACACTCAAAATTGTACACCGCTGAAGTGTAAATGTCCTGGGTTTGGGACCCATCACCTTGGCTGTCAATTTAATGGTGTAGAGTTTCGGACGTTTTTTTCCAGTTGAAATCTGGATACCCTTAAATTCCTTAGAAAGTGTTCCAATCAAGGCCCCCAACCTAGGCAGATCGCTCTTGCATAGCGTTGTAATGACAACAAAACAAACAAACCCAGAAGAAAACCACCTAATGAATACAGCTATTTATATCAGTTTGAAAAAAGGCATCATTTGATGTTTTATGCTCGTGTTACCCAAGTGATCTTATTTGCAATTTGGAAATTTAAGAGCTTTAAGAAACACATTTACACACAATTCTTTCTCGTGCTTTTAATGTGGCATAAAACTGACATAATTTCCACCCTGTTTCATGTTTTTCAAATGCACACTACTATGAATTTCGTTTAAAAGGTGTAAATCATCTTATACGTCAGAACTTGCCAAACGTGGCAATCTAAATGGTCATTTTTCAGTTTAGACTGCATAGTTTGATAATCTCAGCTAGTGTAGTTTTGGGGGCAGTTAATGCTCGTTGTAGAGCAGTCTGTTTAGTGAAATAAACAGGCTGTTCATTTTCAAGATGCACGGTCAAATGTATAAATGCAGGATATCTTTCGTGTATGGGAAAATTGAAAGTGCGCCAAATTGCTTCATTGTTGTTGATTGTATATTAGCAATAATGAAGCAATTCGGCGTTTAATAACGCGCTATTTTGTCGTAACGCAATTTCAGCGCTGCCTACCGGATCCAATTGTGAATCTAAACCATTCTCAAATCAACTTAATCACGCACACAAACTTTCATAAAAATCCGTCCAGCTGGTTAGGAGTTCAGTCACATACACACGAACAGAAGATTTTTATATATAAAGATATGCAATTTTTGAATACTGATCCCGGATTATGGTGTTGAAAATCAGTATTATTTGAAAGAAAAAAAACTGAAGGCTTTTAAGGTTTTAAGGACTCAGCTGAAAGGGGAGTAAAATTAATTCAAGGATTCAATTCCTGTTTAACTGAGTTTGAAGAGCAAAAGCAGTTTTTACTGTAGGTTGTATCCGAATGTAGAAAAACTTTTCCAGACTCTTTGAAAGCCATGTTATCTAAGACTTGCCACTTTAACAAAAAATTGTAAACAATAATAATTTATTTTCTTTGTAATGTGCTTCCTTTTTGATACATAAATTTAATAATCAAATATATCTGAACATTAGTCGTTCTCAGTTTTATGCCTTCTTTGACCTTATTTTCTGTTAATTATTTTACTTAAATTTCATTTTTTTTTTATTTCAGATTTTTTTTTATTAAAACCTTTATTTTGTATACAAAAAAAAAGAAGGGGGAAAAAAAAAAGAAAAACGGAAGGAGGAAAGATGAAATAGAATTTTTTGAATTTTCATGAAAAAAAAGCCAAATTTTAGGATGCAGATTATATTTAGTCCTGAAAAAAGCATAGATATATGCATTTTTCAGGATTAGATATGATCCGAATGTTACCGTCTGAGCGTTTTGGAAATGAGCAAATAATCTAAAGTTGTTTTCACAGTAAAATTTTCATGCAAATTTTAAATTATATATATAACAAAAAAATTAATCGGAAGATTTGTAATTATTAAAAAAAGGCTCCTAAATTAAATACAAGCTTTAATAGCAAAACATATTTCATGATATCTCAGTGTTATAAATGATTAATATTGGGATGATTATTGGGGGGTGCCCCCTAAAAAATTTGAAAATTGATTTCTTGTGACCACCTTAATATATATATATATATATATATATATAATAATAATAATAATAAAAGTGCATTAGAAACTGAGTCTGAAACTCAGATTTGATTATTCTGAATGTGTACATTAAATTCACTGTAAATTAAAGTTTGAATTGAAGGAAAACTTTTGCTCTTTCTTATATTTACTAGATATTTGTTGACAAATTTTACTTCTGAGTTTCTATGCTTTTTTATGCAATAGTAAGTTTAGCCTAACATTTTTAGGTTTGCAGATAAATTTTAGTATGTGATGCTGGTGCTGTAGATTAACACAGATAATGTTGCTAATGCATATAAATGTATCTTGCTTTAAATGTTAAGGGAAAAAAGCTAAACCAGACATTATAATTTGTGCATGCTTTTTTTTTTAAGTTGAAAGCATAATAACACATTATTATTACTATATTATTATTATTTATGTAAAATTAAAAACTCTTGTTCGGCATAATTAAATGTTCAGTTTTAAAGGATTTTACTGTTAATAGTGTAACTTCTTTTCTTCTCCTTTAGGTGATGAATGTAGGAATGCAGCATGTCCAAACTTTAAGAAGAAATACAGATTTAGGTATTCAAGCTATGGGCTGTATAAATGAGATAATGTCAAAACATTGCATTCCAGCAGATTATGAAGGATTTTTACTTCAAGTGTTTCAAGATACATTTCATTTATTGCAAAATTTAACAAAAGACAATTCCAAAAGTTCTCCTGGGAGAAATACTTTGGCTGATATTGATGACATGTAATTTTTATTTCTTTTATTTTTTAAGTGTAATTTTGGAATTAACTATACAGTCTATAAACATGCAGTAAATTAGTATATCAATATGAGTCCCAGTGTATTCAAATCCCAATTGTCTGAATAAGTGTCTTAAAATAATTAAGAATTACATTTTAGAACCTATTAAAGCACAATTTGGAAACTTAATTTATTTTAACTGTACCATTGAAAAAAACTTATTTTGGAGTATTTTGTGCCTTTGCAGCAGTGATGTTAATTCTGCTCCTATTGCTTCAAAATAAAAAGTGCACTTAAAACTTTTCCATAATATGAAACTTGCTCCATACTACAAAGTATGATTTTTGCTTTGATCCTGACCCCTGAGTATGTTTTTACAAGTTTGCTTCATTCATTTTTCATAAGCAATTTGGTAATGCATTATTTTACTTAATGAAATATTTTATGTTTTCAATTTCACTGCATGTTCAAGTGTATATTATTAGATTGAAGATAAAGTATTATTAATAAACACTACTCTCAATTTTGTCCTTTGAAACTTTTTTTTTTTTACTTATCTTTATTTACAAATATAGATAAAATGTACCTTTTTAGTATTCATAAAATATAATCTCTTTCTTTTTCTCTTTTTAACTGCATTTTATATTAATATGTTAGAGTTTTATAGATAAATAACTACATAACTCATCAAACTTATAGTTTAACACAATTTATCAAAAGTTCAATGTTGATTGAAAATTTTGTACAAGAGCTATTGTAATAAGTTATTTCATGCAAACGTTTTCAAGTAGCATTTGTGTTTATTAACAAATCCAAAGAATATTGTGCATGAGTTTCTTAAATGTTGGTTATATATATATACACAGTCTAACTGTGGTAAGATGAAGACAAAGGGTAGGAAGAGTCTTTTCAGATTAATCAAAATCTGTGTTAACCGATAAAACAGAAATGCAAGATGGGCTTGGGAAACTGTTTTACTTCATCTTAAGTGAAATTTCTTGTTAAGTGTTTTTGTCGTAACAAGGCTCGATTGTGTTTTGTTTTAGGAAGGTTTTTTTAATTCCTTTTCCCAAAGTATATGGTGGTTTAATATTCTTAAAAGATTTACTGAGAGTTTTACCCTGTATACGCTTCTTTTCAAGACTATTTAAAGTTGCCCCAAAATAATATATCTTGTATCCAAAGTTTCCATTTCTGTACCAAAATTGCATTTTTCTTCTTTCCAAATATTTAATTTTCTGCTCCAAATCCTATTTATCCTGCTCCCAAGCTTTGATTCTCTGTTTGAAATCATGTTTATGCTTATGCTGCTCCCAAACCTTGATTTCCTGTTCCCAAATGGAATGTTGGAGTTAACATCACTGAATTAATTCAATAATTTGTTTTCTGATATTTATTATTCTTTTTATATGGCTAAATTTTCATGCATGTAATTTCCACAGGTACGTTGAAAAATTCACTGAATTTTTACAGCTGTTTGTAAGTTTACATTTGAAAAGATTTGAAAGCAGTTCACAGTTTCCTATTTTAGAGTTCCTAGCTCTCCTATTTAAATATACGTTCCAGCAGGTATTTATTACTTATATTGTACATTTTCAGCTGTATTAAAAATTGCTGTTACTTATACTTATAACTTACTGAATATGACTATATTATTATTTTCAGCCTAGCCATGATGGATTTTACTCTTGCTTAGACATATGGAATACTTTTTTAGACTATTTAAATTACAAACTAAAAAACCAAGACAACAACTATGAATTTATATTGAATAAGTATGTATTTTGTTCTCGCCCTGATTTTTTATTTTATATTTTCAATCATTTTATCTATTATATTACATGTGATGACTGAAACTAGTTTGAGTTTCTTTTATAATTGTGATATACACACAAACACATTCACCTTGCTTTCTCATTTACATCCCCTGTTTATTCTATTTTGTGTTTTATTGTTCTTTCATTTGTAATGTAAAATTTGTATTTTTAAAATTGAATTGATGTGCAATTAAAAAATGTTTTTAGAGAATTTTTTTTAAAGTTTTGCCTGTTGTACATTTTGCTTAGGAAATTAAGTACATTAAAAGTGCTTTAAAAGAAGTTCTCAATGAAAAATATCTAAAATATCCAGAGATCATCCTAGGATGAAAAAGGGGCAGGGTGCTAGTCCTTAAAAAAGGGCAATTTAAGCTTTCAAGGGCACGTCAGAATATAAAAAGGCACTATATGAATATATATATATATATATATATATATATATATATATATATATATATACACAAGAACGTATTTAGGGGGGTCCAGGACCCCCCCCCCCCCCGAAATTTTCATTTTTGTAACTAAAAGAAAATGAGTCTTTTTGTGAAAAATTCAACCTTTTTTTACCATTTTGCCCCCCCCCCCCCCCTCAAAACTGTTTTCTGGCTACGTGCCTGTATATACTAAGCGAATATTGCCATTTACTTTTTTAGAAAAAAGGTCAGCCAACAATACAATGCTTTTTCAAATTAAATCTGCATTTATCGTATCTAAAGGGTTTTTTTTTTTTTTTTTTTTTGAGGGAGATGGGGTGAGGAGTCTACATATAAAATAATTGGCACTTAAAATTTTTCATGTATAGCTATATAGGCATAAAAAAATGGTTAACTTACAAGAGGAGGTGATTAGAATAGTGTTGACTCTAGAAAAAAAAAAGGGTCGACGGGGGAAAATTTCAAAAAGGGCACCCTGTTCTTAAAAAAGGCACATTGGGGTTCCACGAGAATGTATAGGTAGCTAACATATATAAACACTAGTTTGAAACTATATAAACACTAGTTTGAAACTATCTGATCCCCGAAACTTTAACATGTAGAGTTGTAATATGTGTTCTGACTACAATGCATAGTTAGATTTTTTCCAATTTGTCTTAGTTTTTTCCCCTGATCTTTTGGAGAAAATATCCTGTAGAAGTAAGTGTAATCGAAATAGGAAAAAGGATTCGTTGATAATATTTTGCTCTAAGCTTGACATAAATATGTGAATTAAATCTGTAGATAACTAGAAGTTTTTGATTTAAAAAAAAAGAAGTTTTAATAAAAGTAATTTTGAATTTTCTGCTTATTTTTTTTTTTTTGCTCGAAATTACATAACTTACATGTTTATTATTTATAAGAATAGTACATTTATTGAAGAAGGTTTCAGAAATTTTTAGCCAGACATGATTTGTTAGACAGTAGGGGAAGGCAGAGGGACTGCTAATTTATGTTCTTCAATTTTATGACACTATCACTACTGGACCACAATTACTGGATCACATTCATATAGGATGTTTTACCTTTATTGGTACAAACTTTTAAACAGAAAAGGACTGTCAGTGTGAGTGGATTAGGATAGATGTGTTCAGCATATAATAGAAATAATAAAATTTAATAATATAAATCAGAATTTAAATTCTTTTGTTCACAATAATTATTGAATGAGTACCAAGTAAAGATTTTCAAAGTTACCCTTATTACTATTAGACATTTAAAATTGGATCAAACAATTTAACTCATCCATCAATTGATAACTATAGAAATTGGGAAAATTGAATTCTGAACACAGAAGATTGCTAGAATAAATGACATTCATGCAAATTTTGTATTGCATCCAATGGTTGGAATGTACACCATATGAAATCAAATTACTGAAATATATTTGTTCTTCTTTTTCACTTGTAATTTAATGTTTGCTCATTCACGAAAAGTGAATATAAGTTTTTTAAAAAGCACTATTCTTATAAATAAATAAAAATAATTACTACATGTAAGTTTTTTAGCAGGTTTAAAATAAATATTTTTTTTTAAATTCACAGAATTGTCCAAATGTGTGAAATAAAGTTTATATTTTAAATAATTTATTTTTCATAGCAAATTACATATTAAAAAACTTTCAGAATCATTTCGAATTTTTTTTTTATTTTTTTATTTTTTTAGTTTTTAAAAACTGAAAATAAGCTTAAATTGATGACAGTTAGTTTTATGAATAACTTAGACACAATTTGTTTTCTTAAGACATTCTTTCCCAGAACTAGCTGTCTATTGCTTTTATTTATTTATTTTATTTTTTGCTTCATTCATTAAAATGTTGAGAACTTTTTAAAAATCAGAAGATACATAATATGAATAGTTAGAATACCAAATCTTGTCAATAGTCTGATTTACTAAATTCTGCAGTTACTCCACTTTAGTAAAATTAAAACTGTTGTGTAATAAAGGGGGGGGGGGGTCCGCCCGGGCGGCAACTTAAAAACAAAGATGGTGGCCGGCAGGACACCTAAAAATATATGGTGGAAAACTAAAAGGCCGAAATGGGGGGCAGAATGCTGAAACTTAAAAAAGAATGGGGCAGCAAACTGAAGGACCGCACCGGGAGCCAATAACACTGGTGCTACACTGCAATAGCAAAAGATCATTATTATGCTCTTAATTTGGCAAAAGCATAATGTGTTTAAATTGCTGTATTCGGAAATCGCTCGATTTTCAGACCTATTTGAGTGGATAAAGCCACTGAACATGGTTGACGGCTGAAGTGTTGAAGTTTCCACGTTCGGGACCCGGCCGCGCGACTGTCGGTCTGGAGTTTTGGTCGGTTTCATCCAGATGTAAAGTCAATACAAGTTAGAACTCAAAAAGTCATCCAACCAAGCCCCCCCGCCAAGCCTAGACAAGAGATATCCCTTGTCTAGGCTTGCCATAACAAACAAATCCCGCAGAATTTTCGAATCGCAAAACGTCGTTTTGCTAAGGCATACTTTCTGTATCATCTGTAATTATATACGATTAGTAAATAACTGTTATACATTAAGAATAATATGTACTAAGAAAGCCGATTAAAAAGAGGAAATCGTTTATGGGAGGCAATAGAAAATAAACTTGTTAGTGTGCAAAACTATTAAAAACATCGAGAAGAGCAATAGCTGGCGACGAACACTGGAATAATGATTGTTTGATAACTCGCAACTGCATATTTATCAAACGTAACTACCGATATTTGAGGATTGACAAATGGAATCAGAAATATTTAGATAACTTTATAAAATTTTGAATTTCCCAACCGTATTTTCTTCCCCCAACTCCCAACTGAAATGCCCACGTAGACGTAGTTCTGCCCTGCAATCGGGCTTCTCACTTGAGTCAGCAAAAACAAAACACACTAGGGGCCTTTTCGGGTTACTTGCTCGCGCAAATGAAAACAGACAATGAAAAAGGCATTAACAGTATTTTGATCTGAAAGAATAGAATATTTGAAAAAGGCATTTTAATAAATTACCCTTGTGGGAAAGATCCGATTTCATAGACTGTTTCTGTGAAAGGGCCGTTTTCATTCGAACCTATTTTTATGATTGGGTTATTGTACTCAATTGTATTTCTGTGAAAGGGCCGTTTTATTTAACGTATTTTCGTGATGGGACGCAAATGGTATGTAGGAAAAAAAAAAAGTAGTGATTGTTGACTAAGAATAATAAAAATTTAAAAGGAGGGGGGGGCAGAAAGAAGAGAAATTGGGCAGCTGGGCACTAAAAAGACGATAAAAGAGCCGCCGGGCGCTGCGCCCTGCCAAATCAATCTAGACTCAACACTAGAATCTGTGAAGGTGCTAACTAATGTCAGCAAAGAGGAAAGAGATGCCGCAACGCAATAAATGTAAACAGAGGGGAGAGGATGGCGCCATGAATGAAATCGGGGCTAGAAGAGCGGCAGGCGGGGCGCTGTTTTTGGGTGGCAAAAGGGTGGCGATTTTTTGTTTGAAAGGGCAAGTAGGGTGGGATTTTTTGCTTTAAAGGGCGGGCAGGGCGCAGCGCCCTTCGAAAAACGCCTAGGATGAACACTGAAATATCTTTTTTTAGCTTTCTAAAAAATTTTAAAATTCTGAAATTAAAATGTTCCTGGCTAATTTAAAATAAATAGAGATTCCATACAGAATTTCTAAAAATGCTAATGCAAATAATATGGATGTCTCTGATTAATTAGTATTTCTGCTAGATAACTGTGTCTAGATTAATGTTTTGTATTCTCAGTGATAAATATTGATACTGTTGTTGTATTGATGCTCTAGTGATGGACAAATTTTATTACTTTTATAGATATAAAGATGCATTATTAGCATTAGTTCAAGAAATTTTTAGGAAACTTCAATTTCGATTTAACCAATCAAGTCTAGAAGAATTGGATGATGAAGATTTAAATGATGATGTTAGTATAAAGAGTATTTAGACATTTCTTCAGTATGTTTTTGAAAACATTACTGGGGAAAATCTTTTTATACATATTTTTTTTAAGAGTGAAAGAATTTATTTAAAAGAAATTCAATGTTTGACTAGTACAAATGAGACAGAAATTTAGTCAGTACATAAAAAAATCGCAACAGAGAAAATTATCACTTTAGAGGATTTGATTTTATATAAGCAATACAATATTTATTTGTTGTTTCTAAATATCCACTATTTAGCATACCATTATAACTGATACAGATATTGAAGCAATTGTAATTAAACTTCATCAAATACACTCACATATTAAAAAAAGTCGTAAGTTGCTTAACCAGGGTTTAAGATATAGTCGTATTTTTTGGTACGAAAAGACTTGCTAAAATGAAATGAAGGTTTTTGCTTTTTTGCAAAAGCATCTGGAGAAAGTCTTTACACCACCAAGAAAATGATTTTTCTTGCAGCCTTTTAACATTTTGCTAAAGAATTTTTGTACTCAGCTGAAACCCTGTGCTTAAGTGCATTGCTAATTATGGAATTTTGTACTTTGAACTCTTACGATTAAAACACTTTTCTTTAGTTTCATTTCAAACTTATCATTTCAGTGGTTCTGGTATGTACTATTTAAGTGATAAAAATTTGTGAATTTTCTTAAGTAACAAATATTTAAAATTATTTTTGCATTAGACAAAATGACATTTTTTTGTAGAATTCTGCTTTTATATGTTATGGTAAATATAATAAATTCAGGAATTGAGCATAATTGACATTCATTATGCATATCTCCCACAAAATTTGCCTAATTTGACAAATAAGTGTCTTAATAAAATTATCCGGTCATTTATATAGTTCCAACGTTTCATTGGCAAATACCATAAAAGTACATATCTTTTGTAAATTTGTCCCACAGAGGTGTGACTAGATATGCTTTGTTTAAGGTTATCATAAATTAAATAAAACACTGATTTTAGTGATTTTAGCTATATTTTCAATTTAAAATAACAATCAAGATACTTTTTCTAAGTGTTGAGTGTTTTCTAAGTTATTGAAACTGATTTCATTAATTAAATATTGAAATATTTGACACATTAACTACTATTATTTCAGATTATGTATAATGACTTGTGATTATATGTAGTTTATTACATTTATTGTTACTTTTACAATATTTAATAGTTCAATAAACCTATAAAATAAGGTAACCTAATGTATTAATAATTGAGTGTATTGTATCATGAAATTTTTAGTGATAAATGCTCTGTAAAATCCCACTACTTTAAACAAATTTCGCATGTTTTTTTTTTTTCTAAGGAAGCAATTCTGTATCCATATTTACATACAGAAGAGTTCCTGTTTAAAGTATCTGCCAATGTATCTTATTTCTTAATACACTTGGGCAAGATGTGCATAAAACGACAGTTTTATTTGGATTCTAACATGATCAAATAATCCTACTTGCCAGCTCTTAGTGACAAGGATTCTAAAAAGTGAAAATAAATTACTAAAGTTTCTTTTTTTTTAATTAGTTTCTTCAAACACCTTTAGTGGTTATCGAATTGAAATTTATATTTCAAACTAGGAAATATTTGAACAAAAGTTTAAGAAACATATTGCTGTTTATTACAGACTTTTTGTTTAATGGGAAGTGCAGAATAGAGAATGTATTTAATTGTTATACAGTTAAACAGATTTTGTTTAACTGTTCTGTTTAAGTGTGTATCCAGTTTAATGTCATTTATGTATATTTCATGTCATGTATATTTATATAACCTTTTGATGGAATTAATAAACAGTGTCCAAGTTCTCAATACTCAAATTTATTTTAAATTCTTCCAAATTGGAGACATTTTTAGTACATTTTTAGTGCATGAACTTATTTCTATTACACTGCACTACCTTTATTTCATTATAAATATTTTCTGTTTAATTGTAGTACTTGTTACAGTATTAAATTGTGCATTTCAGTCCCTAACAGAGTGGCAGCAGTTTTTATGTCAGTGCTTAGAGGTTGCTTCAAAAGTATCTGAATTAATGCCTACTGAAGTTTTCAACTTAGTTGTAAGTATTTTTAATGAATATTTATCATTTATTCAATTTTATTAATGACTGTATTCATGAGTGTGTTATGAATAAAACACTCATCTGTGTAGCAAATGTTTTATTCATAAGTAAGATTGCAGTTTTTAAGTGTAAATTAGCCCATGTTTTCAATTGTTTTACCATAAATAGTTACACTAGTTGAATAATAAAATATAATCTAGACATATTAGACACATTATGCTAAATTGTTGTGATCATAATTTAAAATATAAAAATGTATTGTGAACTGAGCAAATCTATTGTCAAATACCTATCTTTAAAAAAAGAGAAAAAAAAGTTTAAAATGAGAAATCAGAAAAATGGACTCATTGATTTTGAAGTGCAAGACAGGCGTTCGGAATAAGTACTTGTTGGTGTGATCCCATGCCTGTACCCAAATCTTGCATTCTTAAGGCTGTTCTTCGAAAAAAAAACTCTGTTTTTAGTCTTGGTACACCAATTGAAATAAACTAATTGCACCATGGTCTCCAAAAAATTCCAGAGTGTTCATCATAAGTTGTTTTACACACTGCAATAAGCGAAAACGCTGTGGCTTTTGTGAAATTTTCAGAAAAAATTCTTAAACAGTGACAGAGCTGCAAGATTTTTCGAAGAGTGACACGCTTTGCGAAAATTTCGATTTTTAAGAATTTTTTCTAAACATTTTGTAACTGATACAGATTGGCCTGTCTTCGCAGTATGTAGTACAGCTTATAAAGAGACAGTTTCAAAATTTGGAAGTGCCTGGCATCATTAGTTTATTTGTAATTATGCACCAAAATCGCATGATTTTTTCGAATAACACTGTTAAGCAATGGCAGATACAAGCTGCTGTATTTGTTTCATTAAAATCACACTAAAATTTGGTGTAGGTTTAAAAGAAATTTCTTCTAGATTTTTTTTTTTTTTTTTTTTTTTTTTTTTTGACACAGGTACCTCACTTAAAGTATTTACTCACATTCAAAAAGAATAAATTAATATGTGTGATGTGTTTCTAAATTAAAAGAGGAATCCTTTTCAAACATGTGCTATTTTTGGAATATCATGCCATCTGCTGTCATAGAACATTTGCTGTGTGCATTTTCATGTAAACCAGATTAAACTAATCTAAAGGGGAAATAATTTTTAAAAGGTAAATTAGTTTAATATTTCAACAATTATTCTTTGCCATATTTTTCATTAGTAAAGTCACAGAACAATTTACTGGCCGTAAATTTTATTGAAATGCCCTTAAAAATCCCTTAAAGTTATACGATTAGAGTGGAACCCTGTAACACATCATGCTTAATTAGAGTCAAGAGTTGGAGTGTTGAAACATCAGCCAAATGTTCTGCCTCAAAAAACAGGTGACCTGACCCTCTGGCAAAAAGATGATTTTTTTTAATCTAAAAAAGTCTTTATATTTTACTGCTGTAAATGAAAAATATTATTTATTGTTTTTGTTCTTGATATACAGCTATTTTTTCACGTATTAGTTTAACTAACACTTTTTGAAGAAAACATAAAAACATATTTTGAGATAGTACTATACCTCCAGAAATCAATGAATTCAGAACTCTTTTATCAAACATGTAATTGCAATAAAATAGCATTGGCTTTTCCAAGTTCAAGCAGAACAGGCTGTGTACCTTTTAAGTTCTTTAGCAACATTAAGAAAAGGGTACTGAATCAAGTAATTAACATTTAATTTGACAGAGTAATAAGGTAAATTTGAAACATGGGCGTTAATTGAAGCATACTTAAAAAGAGGGATATTTTTGTTTTGACTGTCCGCTTTCTCCTCTTTTAAATTTATTAATTTTAAAAAAGCTTATTAATTTTTTCTATCACTCTGAAGTGACCTTGATATTTTACTATAATTAATTGAGAAATATGGTTTATTTTAAGTGTTCTTGTTCATTAATTTTATTTTTCTTTCTTTCTATAGTTTACACTTTTTGAAGAAAACTTAAGAATATATTTTGACTTAGAAAAATTTCTCAAAAAACCAATTAATAGTGGGCCTATTGAGTTGAATGTTTGTGGTGAAAATGAATGTCGGCGGTTGCACTGCACTTTAAGGGATCTGTCATCTTTACTGCTGGGAATAGGTCGGCTTGTTGAACACATGTGTGGAGAATACTTTGAAAGCCGCAAATTAGATGCTCAGAAAACTTTGGAAAAGTAATTGCATGTCCTTTGTTTTGTTTTGCATTTTAAATCTAGTACTTGCACAACCACATTATATATGTATTAAGCATTATATACTTTTTAAAAAGTAGAATATTGTCTAAAGTTTGCGAGATTGATTCTTGAAAAATGTCACAACACTATGTCCATTTAAAGTCACATAAGTGCCCAAAAGTCCCACCTTAGTCTATTTAGATTCTAATATACATATAATTTAGAATCTCATTGTTAACATTATTAAGTAATTTTAAAATATTGTTTTTTTATGTCAATACACTGCCAAATTTTAAAGTTTAAAATTTCAGTTTCACTCTTATGACAAGATCATGTAAAATATTTACTATAAAAAGCCTTGTATCTTTGCTAAAATTTGATTTTGAACTACAGAACAGTGTTCATAAAACATTATCTATTTGATCTGGGCAACATAACAAAGTTGCTTCACTTTATTGGCTAACTTTACTTTTCTGGCTAAAACTCCTTATAAATATACAGTGTAACTTACAAAACAGCACTGTATCCATATGAGTTTGATCTGTTTTATTTTTAAGTTAAAGCAACAGACTATCCTGGTTCAAAGTACTTTGTTTGTATTCAAATTCATTGCACAGTTCTCTGTAAAACCAAGGCACTAGTAGCAGGTATGACATATTAAGAAGAGATTGTGGCTTGCTGTTTTTTTCCTTTAATATTGATTATGTATTTCTTCCACCTTTTCTAAGCATGATTTCCTGATTTTATTTGAATTGGGCAAGCCAAAGCTAAGATAAAACTGGGTAAACTAAAACAAGAAATAATTGTCTTTTTTTTTTTTTTTTTCCAGATTGTGCCATGCTGCCAACTATAGTAACAGTCTAAGATTTTATGAAATGAAAACTGCTGCTCCATTAGTTTTAAAAATGGACTTTACTGAGGTGTAAGTTTTTTTTTTTTTTTTTTTTTTTTTGTGTGTGTGTGTGGGGGGGTGTTAACTACAGAATTATAATATTAACTGCTTTATTAACCTATTTTCTATCATTTGCTGTGAAAATTTCTTTAATACTTAAATATTTTTTCAGGTTCCTTCTCTCTCTCCTCAACTCAAAAAATAATTCTATTAGTCTAAAAAAGTTTATATCCATTGCAAATAAATGCATTTAATGAGTCCAACAGTGGCTCGTTTCCCTAAGAACACCAACAGTGAAGTAGCACTGACCTTGGTCAGTTCTTGGTAATGTGACAACTTCTCTTGACTAGACTGCTCCAGGAAACTGTGCACATTAAATTTGTTCTGGCTCCTATGTTTTTCATGTTGAAATTATACCTCTGAGGGATGCCTATCTAGGTGCTAATCTCTCATCTAGCATTGGTTCAAAATTATTGGACCTCAAGCTTCCACCCATCAGGGCTCAGTAAAAGAGAAAATGCTCAATTTAGCACAATGGCATTTCTGTATGGAGAATCTGCACCACTACCTATCGAGTTAGCCAGAAAGCATTAGACACAGCAGATTTTATTAAATTTCTTAATAAGATGTTAATAATAAAATGCTAAATAATGCTTTATATGCTTTGATATTTTGAAAAATGAGAATTTTTATTCTGTTGTACATTTCTTTGAGAAATTTTTAGTTGTATACTAGCAACCCGCCTGGCTTTGCATGGGTGGGAGAGTATACATGTCTTCATTTTTTCTATCGTGGTGTCGTATCAGCCTTTTACTTCAGGCATATGAGATTACTACTTGCAGTATTTTTAATGTATTTTATTTCCAATCCTGAAAATATTTGAAAAACTAAAGAATCAATCAAAAACAAACTAAAATATTTCTTTATACACAACATTTAAAACTTCTCTCGGATTACAAGAACAAATAAATTATGTATAGATGTTGCATGTGACAGTAGTTAAGTCAATTCCAACAACTTTTAAAGTTTGACCTTGTGCTTTATTAATAGTCATTCCAAATGCTAATGCAATTGGAAATTGGACCCGTTTGAACAGGTAATTCTTAGGGTATCATTGGTATTTTTGGTATGAGAACAGTCTCGCCAGTTAATATTGTGCATTCAATCAAAAACCTTTTTAAATTAACGATTTTGAGTATTATATCACTACACAGTTAAGGCGGATTTAAATTTCTTAGTAATATGGCAGGTGAACCTACTTTTAATATTAATTTGTGAGGTGGAATTCTGGGAGGTGTGAAAGAATTCAAATATTCAATTGGATAATGCACTGCCTCCTCCTTATCCATAACTGCATCAACTGAGTAGTAGTTCTGTGATGTTGCTTCAAATTTTGAAAGAATCTAATCATTTATTTTATTAACTCCTCATTAGTAGGTGATAGAATAGCCCTTTCATGAAACCAATTTAGTGTCTTAGTGGTTATGTTTCTGATATCCAGATATACCTTTTCAATCAGTTCCTCCACATTTTGTACCGCAACACATAGATTATTGACTGATCTTGACATTTCCTGCTTGAAATTCACCATTACCTATTGGATTAAGCTGTTAGAAAATTGCCTATTATCTTCGCTGGACGATAAAATTCTCATGTTGGTTTTCAGTTCACATTTTGTTATATGAGGCCAAAGGTACGATCTTTTGAGTGATTCATTTACTTTGTCTGCTTTGGTCCCCCTTGTTATGGCAGGCAAAATTTGTCGGAAGTCTCCAGAGAACAAAATGGTGCAGCCGCTCATTGGACAGTTTCTGTTGCGAAAATCATGCATTGTCCTGTCTAATGCCTCAACAGAGGCTTTATTAGACATAGACGCCTCGTCCCAAATAATCAAACTGTATTCTTGCATTAATTTGCTGGTGTTACTTTGTTTTGAAATACTGCAATGCAGGGATGTTAATTCTGCACTGAGCTGCTCCAAAACGCAAATCTTGTGCCGAACTGCACTTTTAGCCGATTTTTGCGCCAAATACGTCATTTTGACTCTTTAATTTTTAGCCACGCTTGCAAACTTTGCTTTTCTTATCTGCATTTACAGTAAGTGTTGACTCTAGATTTATTTTGCAGGGCGCAGCGCCCAGCGGCCCTTTTATCGTCTTTTTAGTGCCCTCTTGCTTTTACATTTTTATTATTATTGGTCAGCAATCACCACTTTTTATTTCTTACATACCATTTGCGGCCCATCATGAAAATACGTTAACAGGGTGTCTACCGGTCATGAAAATCATGAATGTCATGAAAATGTCAAGAATTTGAAGAATGTGTCATGAATGTCATGAAAATGTCCCAAATTTCTATAGGCTGTCATGAATTTTTTTTTTTCCTACAACCCAGTCTTCTGTTGTAGGGAAGGGAAAAGGACTGTCTTGCGATCTCACTGCCGTGTGGCAGTTTGTCTTGCTGATTAGGATAGTTAAATTTCATTTACTTTTGACCATTTAATTAATTAGTGACTATTAAGAGTAATTAATATTATAATTATATATATGTATATATATATACATACAGGGTGATTTACTACCAGGCTGACAAACTTGCAGGGGGTGTAGGGGTACAGAGATGGTTCAGAATCACAGAGCAATGTGGGGTCGAAAACGTCGTCTTCATGTACCTGTTAATAATCACTTTGGAAGAAGTGTTGAAGTCTGCGTCTAATTTCTTAATCAAGTTCATAAACAATGGGCTTTCCTCCGATAATTTCATAAATGTAATGAAAGAAGCAATTCTGAAATAACTATTTTTATCAAGTGCAATTGACGAAAGAGGGATTAGTTTTTGAAAAACCATGACCAGAAAGTTTACTATCACTTGAACACTTTTTCTAAAGTGTACAGGTACATAAAGACTACGTTTCCAACCCCGTATTGCTATGTTATTCTGAATTGTCTCTGTACCCTCTACACCCCCTGCAAGTTTGTCAGTCTGGTAGCGAATCAACCTGTATATGTATATTTATATATATACAAGATGACCCAAAAATAGCTCCCAAACTCTGCATAGTCAGATTCCTTGTTGAGAGTACATAAAAATTTCCCAAAGCACTGTACCTGTACGATACATAGTTTACAAGAAAAATGCAAGACAAAAGCAGAAATGTCATATCCAGTGTACCGAAAGAGCCTTTATTGGAAGCATGAACATAGCTTTTCTTGCATAGGCTTTCATAGAATGATAGAAATTCCACCGTGACTATTGAGGCTTGGGTGCGGCGTGTAATGGCTAACTGCTCACTCTGCATCAATCTGGTGCCCATATAAATGCACACAGAATGAAAGGAAGGGATTGAATCACTTTTTACTGTAATTAGATCCATCCTTTCAAACGTTTTCATTGGAAGGAATTCAAAGGTGGCAGATCCGATGAGCATAGTAGTCCCCCCTTATCCAGTCCAGTGTCCAATTTAATGTTTCTAATTGATTTTCTTTGCACTGGATATGACGTCATCATTTGATTTTCCTATTTTTCTCAAAAACTATGTGTCGTACAGGTACAGTTCTTTGGGCAATTTTTATGTGTTTCCAACAAAGAATCGGGCTGTGCAGAGTTTAGACGCTATTTTTGGGACACCCTGTATATATATATGTATATATATATATAATTATAATTTGACTAAAATTAGTTACATTTCAAAAGCAACAAAGTGACGGTATGTCATGAAAATTCCCTTGTGGTCATGAATTTTTTTTTCTGCACTCCAGTAGACACCCTGGTTAATTAAAACTACTCCTTCACAGAAATACGATTGAGTACAATAACTCCATCATAAAAATAGGTTCGATTGAAAGCGGCCCTTTCACGAAAACCGTCTATGAAATCGGATCTTTCCCACAAATGCCTTTTTCAGATATTCTATTCTTTCAGATTGAAATACTGTTACTGCCTTTTTCATTGTCTTTGCATTTGTGCGAGTCAAGTAACCCGAAAAGGGGCCTCTCTAGTATGTTTTGCTTTTGCTGACTCAATGAGAAGCCCGATCGGCCGGGCAGCTCCTGGCACCTGGGCATTTCACTTAGGAGTTGGGGGAAGAAAATACGGTTGGGAAAATCAAAATTTTCTTAAGTTATCTAAAAATTTTCGTGTTCATCTGTCAATCCTCAAATATCGGTAGCTACGTTTCATAAATAAGTAGTTGCGAATTATCAAAGAAAGCATTTAAACGTATGGCTTATCATTATTCCAGAGTTCGTCGCCAGCTGTATATAGTTATTGCTCTTTATGTTTTTAATAGTTTTGCACACTAGCAGGTTTTTTTTTAAATTTCCCCCTAAACGATTTCCTCTTTTTAATCGGCTTTCTTAGTACATATTATTCTTAATGTATAACAGCTATTTACTAATCATACATAATTAAGGATGATACAGAAAGTATGCCATAGCAAAATGACGTTTTGCGATTAGAAAATTTTGCGGGATTTGCGTGTTTGTAATGGCAAGCCTAGACAGGGGATATCTCCTAAGGGGGGTGCTTTGGTTAGATGACTTTTTAAAGAGTTCTAATGTGTATTGACGTTACCTTTGATGAAACCGACAAAAGCTCCAGACCAACAGTCGCGCGGCCGCACTTCAACACTTCCGGCGTCTACTATGCTCAGTGGCTTTATCCACTCAAATCGATCTAAAAAAGGTGCAATTTGCAACGTTTTGCGAATAAAGCAATTGAAAGACATTACACTTTTGCCAAAAAAGGAGCATAATAATGATCTTTTGCTTTAGCAGTGTAGCGCTAGGGTTATTGGTGCCCGGTGCAGTCCTTCAGTTTGCCGCCCCATTCATTCTAAGTTTCAGCATTCTGCCCCCATTTCGGTTCTTTAGTTTTCCACCATATTATTTTTAAGTGTCCTGCCGGCCACCATCTTTTTTTTTTTTAAATCTTGCCACCCGGGCGCCCCCCTCCCCCTCTTATTATGCCACAGTTTTAACTATATAAAATTAGAGTAACTGCAGAATTTAGTAAATCAGACTACTGACAAGATTTCGTATTCTAAATATTCATATTATATATTTTCTGTTCTTTTTTTTTTTAAATTCTCAACAATTTAATGAATGAAAAAAAAATATTAAAAGCAAAAGATAACTAGTTCTGGGAAAAGATGTCTTAAGAAAGCAAACTGTATCATAAGTTAACAGCTAGGTTATTCATAAAACAAACTGTCATCAATTTAAGCTTATTTTCAGTTTTTAAAAACTTTTTAAAAAAATCAAAATAATTCTGGAAGGTTTTTTTAATATATATTTTGTTTGAGTACTTCTGGCAAAAGTACTTCTGTTAATTATTTTAAGCTGATTAAAAACATTTGATAATTAAAATAAAATATTAATGCTTTTTTCATTTTCAAAAGATTAAAGCAAGGTTTAAGAAATAAAATTTTTAAAGAGACCTTTTTAAGTATGTTACAAAAAATTAAAAACAAAGCTTTATGAGAAATAAATTATTTAAAATATGTTAAACTGTATTCCATACCTTTGGACAATTCTGTGAGTTAAAAAAAATATTTTTTTTATACCTGCTAAAAAACTTACATGTAGTAATTATTTTTATTTATTTTAAAGAATAGTGCTTTTTAAAAATCTTACATTCACTTTTTATGAATGAGCAAACATTAAATTTGAAGTGAAAGAGGAAGAACAAATATATTTCAGTGATTTGATATGATGTTGCACATTCCAACCATTGGATGTAATACAAAATTTGCATGACTATGTCATTTATTCTAGTAATCTTCTGTGTTCTGAATTCAATTTTCCGAATTTCTATAGTTATCAAATTGATGGATGAGTTGAATTGTTTGATGCAATTCCAAATAATGTCTAATAGTAATAAAGGTATATATTCAGTAACTTTAAAAATCTTTACTTGGTAATCACTCAATAATTATTGCGAACAAAAGAATTTAAATAAAATCATGATTTATATTATTAAATTTTATACATCCTGCACTGCAGAAATTTTATTATTTTTATTACATACTAAACACATCTATCCTAATCCACTTACACTGACAGTCCTTTTCTGTTTAAAAGTTTGTACCAATATAGGTGAAATATCATATATGAATGTGATCCAGTAATTGTGGTCTAGTAGTGATAGTGTGATAAAATTGAGGAACAAAAATTAACAGTCCCTCTACCTTCCCCTACTGCCTAACAAATCATGTCTGGCTAAAAGTTTCTGAAACCTTCTTCAATAAATGTACTATTCTTATAAATAATAAACATCTACATCACGTATTTTTGAGAAAAAAAAATTAAGCAGAAAATTCAAAATTACTTAGATTAAAACTTTTTTTTTTTTTTTTTAATCAAAAACTTTAGTTATGTACAGATTTAATTCACATATTTATGTCATGTTTAGAGCAAAATATTATCAACTAATCATTTTTCCTATTTCGCTTACACTTACTTCTACAGGATATTTTCTCCAAAAGAAGGGGGGGGGGGAAACTAAAGACAAACTGGAAAAAATATAACTATGCATCATAAGTCAGAACACATATTACAACTCTACATGTAAAATTTTCGGGGATCAGATAGTTTCAAACCAGTTTCTAGATATGTTATCTACCTGTATATTCTCCTGGAACCCCAGAGTGCCCTTTTTGAGAACAGGGTGCCCTTTCTGAAATTTCCCCCCATGCAGCCCTATTTTTTAGAGTCAACACAGTAAATCTTCAATTTTCTGCTCCAAAATCATGTTAATTCTGATCCCAAATCTTAGTTTTCCTCGCGGAAGCTAAATTTTTTGTGCTCCCAAATGGAATTTTTCTGCTCCCAAATCGAATTTTTCTGCTCCCGAAGTGCTCCCAAATGAAATTTTTTCTGCTCCCGGGGTGCTCCCAAATCGAATGTTGGAGTTAACATTCCTGCAAATGCTAGCGACATCGCCAATAGACCTTTTCAGTACAAGTTTGAATATGGGATGCGTGTTACGCCCACCTTCGATAAGTGTGGCTGCTATGTCAGGTGATGCACAGCAATGGCAATTTTTCTGCCAGATCTTACTTCTGCTAATAGTAAATTTAATAAAAATGTCTTGCCCATGCCTCCAGGAGAATCTAAAAAAAAACATTTTTCCTTCATTAATGTTAACTGATGACAATATTAAGTCATAAACAATTTTTTGTCCAGGATTCAATTGACACTCATCTTGAATGTTGTGTAAAAGTCGGGAGTGGTTATAGTTGGTCTCTCGTAAATACTCTATATTGACTGTAGCATTTATATTTGAATTATATGGTAAGATGAATCCAAAGCATTTTAAAGATTTCCCTAATAGATATTCCATCTCTTTATATCATTCAAATAAAGCTTCATCAAAGATATTTTCGTCATAATCTGAATCATCTCTTGGCATCTGTGATGCAGTATATCTTCGGCCATAATTTAGCAATATTTTTGTCAAAGAAGATACACATCAGTAATTTGACAGAACAATATCATGATGGCAAATAAGCAGCTCATAGCTTTGCTGAACAGCATATTGCAGCTTCAGAAAGCGTATTTTCCCAATGAGTATCGTCCTCTAACAAACAGACCCATTTCTTTGCATGCTCCTTGGAATGTTTCATAAGTTTTACTTTGTACAGTACGTAGGCTTGTAAAAGAAATAGGGCCTTTTACTACGTGGAGTAACATCTTCAAGTGAAAGAACTCACTATTATTAGGATGAACTACATAAATTCTGCCAAGAGCATTTTTTTTCCTCACGTTAGGATAACCTTCAACTATTGCTCCTTGTTTCCATTGTTGGAATGTTTTAGTAACTTGATTCCACGTAATAGCCTGGGACTTTATCATACGTCAAAGTTCTGGCACAATCATCTTCTGGACATAATTTTAAAAATGGTGTTAGTTATGTCTCGAGGATTGTTTACAATATCATTTATGTTGTTATCCGTAAAATACATCCTTTGTCCATTTTCTAAATGAAGAGCAAGATGTGTAGCTGGTGCTCTTTCATGTATGTTAAAAGACGTAATCTGCCAAATTGCTTCAGAACTGCAAATGTAGCGGCCGGATTGAAATTGCTCCACTTCGTTGGTCGATTGTAAACTAAACGTAGCCTGATCCACTACCTTTATTGATATATTTCGTAACATACCTTATCAATTTTACAGAACTGCACAGTTCTGCGTTTATATGTGCTTTGTAGATTTTCAATAAAGTTTATTGTAAGGCACTACTCATCTGTTGTCGATTTCGTGATTGCAGTTAGTAGCCTTATGTCCACCTTCATCAGGTGATAAACATCTATATTTTAGATAGCCATCATCACCAGTTGATGTTTGACTATGAAAGGCTTTTGGAAAATTTCTAGAGCATTTACCCTCATTTATACATGGCGAGTTAGGATTTAAAACTCCACATGGCCCGTGAATTATGTGCCATACCACAGTGTTATATAATACTGGGTCTTCCTCTTTATTGGGTATTTAAGAGTCTGAGGCTAGGATTCAGTAGGACACTTCAGGAACTAAAACAGGCTTTAAACCAAATAGGTAGGCCGTTCCTGAAGGTAGTATCCTATAGTATCCTCCCTTTCCTCTCTCAAGGAAACCAATGAAGAAAAAACACTTCATTGAATAGGGCAGGTTCAGATTTTCAATTCAATCTTTTTCCATCGCTCTTGTGAGTAAATATTTTTCTTTTAGAACTCTTTCATTTAAAGCTTTAATGCCATAAGGATAAAAACTGATTCCTATTTTAAATTTAATCTTTTAACCTCCCCCCTCCCTAATTAAATCAGCTAAGAAACAAAAACACTAAGTAGAGCAGGCTCAGTTATGAATGAAAATGATTTAATAAAAATAAAAAATATTTTGACCAGAAATAAACTTCGTTTAGTTTAACAAGTAGCAACAAGAGCACGGGCTATTACAGGGTTTCTACAGACCTGGAAAGTCGGGGGAATATCAGGGAAAGTCAGGGAAATGAGTTTTGGCCAGGGATTTAAAAAAAAAGTCGGTGAAATTTGAAGAAATTGAAGAAAGGTCAGGGAAATGCAAGAATATTTGAATTTTGCGGCAAAATCAAGAAAATACTTCCTGTTTGAATCTAATTGTAGAAATTGTTTTACTTTCATTTACTTATTTAACCTTATAAATAATTTTTAATTGCGTCCTTTATTAATATATCTTGTTCAGTTGAAATATTCTTAATTTTATCCTAAATTATTATCAAACATGGTTTTTGTTAGAATCCAGTGATGCCAAATATTTTTGTGTATATTGATTTTATTATTATTATTATTATTTGTAAAAAAGGGGCAAAATATATAAAAAGTTATTAATTAAATGATGTAATATTAAAAATAGAAATGCAAAATTCAGGAAAGCATGCTAGATAAAAAGTCAGGGAAGAGTATGATAGCTGTCAGGGAAGCAAAAGCTGTGAAATCTGTAGAAACCCTGTATTAGTACCAAAAATATGAATGAACTCAGTTTTACTGATGGGAGGTAAAAATTTACTGAAATGAAGACATAGTTTTACTGGTGTTAATTTTCTTAGGTTGGCAGGTGTGTGAATAGGACAGGTTTTCCGTAATTTCTAACATATGCCATTGCATCTTGTGTCTTTTCGTGTAGATACCTCGGTCTTCCAGTAAAAGTTGATGGCAATATTACCAGTTGACCTATATTATTGCTAGTATACCTAGTTGACCCAGTTGACCTATATGTTCATTTAAATGTAAAGCATCCTGCAAATGAACATAATTTTCAGCACATAATTTTGTTTGATTTTTATGTATATACACCAAACATTGATTCAATTTTAGCATACTGATCTACCATATATTGATTAAGTAACATACGGTACCTCAATAGTGCATTACAGTAGTTAAAGCGTTCCATTATACGATAACAATAATAGTTCATGCATGAAACTTTCTTTTGTACTGGATCTCTAATAACAGGATTAACTTGTGAAATATCAATTGAATATCCATCTTCACCTCGACAAAACATTAAGGGATATTGTAGGCTCTCATAAGAGCAATGTAGTTCATAAATTTTGTCGAGATTCTCATCATGGCTTTGTAGTACGATATCCCTTTTGTCGAATTGCTGTCCGGCAATCACAACTGCTACTTCGCTTGTAGAGGGGGCATTATATCGCCCACAGTGTTAACCATTTGGCACTTTGTTGGCGTGAATCATTATATTATAGTCTGGGACAACTAAAGGAGGAACACTTTCCATGGCAGTTTTAAAAGATTGTATGTATCTGTTATGCGAATGCAACTTCTTTTGTAATGATCTGACTCTAGAGCTATCAAGTATTGCTTTTGAATGAATATTAGTTATATTACATCGTGTTGCTGTTTGAATCTCAAGATCAGCAATAAAATAAATCTGCAGAAATTTATGGTCATCAGGTTTTGGTGGAAAAAGACTACTTCCAAGGTGATAAATCTGCCCTTGAACTTTAAATGTTGGCATAAAGCCATGTTCAACCACCCATTTTCTTTTGAATGACATCATCTGAAATGCATTATTGTAAATGAATATTGCGTATGAATTCTGTATGTTTTGGTTGAGTTCCATCAAGGAGAGAATTTAAAGGATCTGTTGGTGCAGCTATATTGTTTAGTTTAACTTTACCATTGGAACAACATATACATTTGGACTCGTCTTTCCATCTAAAAACTGAGCAGTATTGACAGACAATAGTAGAAGAGCCTATAGATATCGTCGAATCATTTCTGTAATCAATTGTTGAATCGCACTTCATTGCAGAATATTCCTTATTTGACCATCTATTAGTATTTTGCGTTATACCCCTATTAGTTTGTATATCATTCCTTAAATTTCTGTACCGAATACAGTCGTTAAGTAAGCGGAGTTGTCTATCTTCAGAATTTTTTGTTTTCCTTTGAGCATTATGATTATTACAGTCTAAAAACAAACGGGCTTTACGTTCCTCAGACGACTCTCGAACTCTTTGGTAAATATGTATCTCTCGATCCAACGATAAACGGACTTCCCTCTCTTCATTATTTTCAATACCTCGACTCAAACAAAGTCTTTTGGCAGTTGACGTACTTCGGCCTATATTTGCTTTTCGCTGCGGCATGATTATTTAGTATACCTAAATAAGAAAATTCAACCTTATATCACAGACGTCACATAATAAGACAGTCGTTTAAAATAAAACAAATAACTAATAATAATGACCTTCGATAAAATTTAATCAGAGTATAGGTACTCGCAAAATATAACTAAAACACAGTATTTACTACAAAATTTAATAACAAACATACCATTGTAAAATACGGCTTTTTTTTTCTAACTAAAGACATTTAAAAAACTAAAAGCATTTTATAAAACCCAAAATCCTTAATGTCATTCTTGTTCCATCTCAAAGTGTGTGACCAAAAAATTTATTAAGTCTACAGTCTTTTCCTTTGTAACTATAACAAATATTAAGACTCGTGAAGCTTTACTTGCATCATAAAATATGGCACCTTGGTTCATTGAGTTATAAGATTTCAGCTTTTCTAACTAAGAATATTTTAAAAACGAAACACTTTATAAAACCCATAGTCCGGTATGTCATTCTTGTTAAATCTTAAAGCGCATGGCCAAAATTATCTTCATAAATTTATTAGGTCTAGAGTGTTTTCCTTCGTTACTAAAACAAATATTGACTCATGGAGCTTATCCACGGCACTTTACTTGCATCAGACAATATGGCACTTTGGTTCATTGAGTCATCATTGCGTAAGTTATAAAACTTCAGCATGCTTTTTTCCGACATTTTCAACATTTACTGTCATATTTTTGCCAATTTATACAAAACCTTAATAAATTATATATGTAAGCCTTCCTCATGAATCATACAGCCCATTGGTGTAAACTGTATGGATATCCATTTGGTAGTTTTTGAGTTTATCGCATTCAGGCAGACAGACGCAGACTTTGATTTTATTACATGTATAGATGAAATGTGTGCTTTTAAAATTTAAGTATTATTGATAATTTCTTTTAAATAATTTTCTTTATCTAATTTTTCTTAGGCATGCTCAAATACTTGCTACTCTGAAAGCTTTTTGTCACTGGCTTACTCAGTATGGCAAAGTGAATTCTCAGTGCATTGGGAAATCATCAGAAAATTGTATTGAGAAAATTATTGCTGACATCGCAATAGCAAATATCAAGAGAAAGGTAATTATCATGTGTTAATGTTTGTTTTATATTATGGCAATCCTACACACGAGGGAGGAGCATTTGTTTAGGTGGGTTGCCTTGGGCGGCGCACTTTTTAAGGGGCTCTAATGTGTATTCGTGCTACATCTGGAGAAAAACCCCAAAACTCCAGACTGCTTTATTGACAGCCGCATGACAGGCCCGAACCTGGAAATTTCACACCTCAGCCATCTGTCATGTTCGGTTTCTTATCCACTCAGCCATAGAAAATATATTTGTTATATACCAATTCAAACAGTTTATCAGATTGTCAATTGTGATGCAAAGAGTACAACATTTCTCTACATTTTTCATTTAAAAAACATTCTTAGTATAGCAAAAAACTGACCCTTCACAAAATTCAACAAGTTAAAAACGGACCCTTCACAAAATTCAGTTTGACCAAAACGGCCCTTTCACAAAATAACTATTGCACTTTTCAATTGAGTTATCATTTAGCGATCGCCGATCGTCACCCAATAATATCTTGGCCTAAATGTAAACAACGTTGATGATGATGACGGGAGGTAGGTTGATTGGAGACCCTAACCCAGAGGGGTAAATTACACCGCCTACGATTGCAGTTTGAAGCAGACGCCTGCACTTGGTTGTTCTTCCTCCTAAGTTCCCCCCACCTGCTATGTAGGAGCTCTCTTTCTGGGAATAAAAATCAGACTAGTAGAGAGCGCTCATTTATTCTTTTCATGCGAGTTGTGTTTATGCCAAAAAATTAAGCATCAAGACTTGTTCCACTACAAAATTAATTAGGCTCATTGCCAGAAGAAAAGGTGATGACAGCTGTCATTCTCGGAAAATTACAGTGTTCTTCATGAATAAAGCCAGTGGCATATGTAAAAAGGGCAGCCAGGTTGGAGAGGGGATTAAAAGAAAGCACTTTGTTTTCCAAACTGGCACATTTATGCACCATGCAGTAAATGTTCAGAAATCGTTTGATGCAATCTCAAAATGATTAACTTAGTCCTTGTCCTTAAATCTTATTCCTAAAGACAGACATAAATTCAGACCAATGCATGTTTTGAAATCGCGCAAACTTTCTAACTGGCAATAAGTCGTTTTGCATTTTGAAATGAATCCGTAATTCTCTTATGTTTAGTAAATATCTGTAATAACTCTAAATAATCTGTAGTAGAAAGGCCATGTAATGATTACACTAAAAGCAATCATTAAGAACAACTTGCAAGAGTGCATAACATCCAATTCAAAACAACGGGAGCTGCAGTCATTTAATGTGGCTAAGTCTAAGCTTATTGTTTACTAATTCACAACTGCATACTTATCAAACATAACATCCTTACTGGTGAAATCATTTTGAACTCCCTTCTTTCCCCCCAACTGAAAGCGTAATGTGCCAGATGGCCCTTTTACATTGCTGAAAAAACAAACATTCCAAGGGCATCTTTCAGATAACGTAAATGAAAGAAAACAGAAAAAATAATTATTTATAAAAGGACATTTTATCTGGTTGCATTAAAAAAAAAAAAAAAAAAAAAAAAGCTGATTGGAATTTTGTGAAGGAACTGTTATATCTCCTGTTTTGTAAAGGGTCATTTAAACGTCGATTTTGACTTCATTGTATTGTCTCCTGTATAAGGGAAACTGTATGGTAAGGAAGGAGAAAAAGTTTTGGCAAATAAGAATGTAAAAATGGACCAACATACCAAGACATAGGGGGGAGAAAAAGGACTGCCAGACATTAAAAGGTTGCCGGGTGCTGCGCCCTGTTTAATCGCCACACCCTGTTTAATTGGTCGAGAATCCACACTGTGGAATATGAAATGGGATAAATATAGGTCAATCATTACTCAAGTCTGGAAAAAAAAGGGGGGGAGCATTTTTTCATTCTTGGGAGTGAACAACAAAGCATAGGAGTGATTTTATTGGGATTTGTCTTTTTAAAGAGCGGTCATAGGGGTACATCCTTACGGGTGAAATCATTTTGAACTCCCTTTTTTCCCTCCCAACTGAAAGCATCATGTGCCAGATGGCCCTTTTACATTGCTGAAAAAACAAACATTCCTGGGGCATCTTTCAGATCACCAAATGAAAGAAATCAGAAAAAATAATTATTTATAAAAGGGCATTTTATCTGGTTGCATTAAAAAAAAAGGCTGATTGGAATTTTGTGAAGGAACAGTTATACCTCCTGTTTTGTAAGGGTCGTTTAAAAGTCGATTTTGACTTCATTGTATTGTCTCCTGTATAGGGAAAACTGTATGGTAAGGAAGGAGGAAAAAGTTTTGGCAAATAAGAATGGAAAAACGGACAGACATACCAAGGCATAGGGGGGAGAAAAAGGACTGCCAGACGTTAAAGAGTGTTAAAGAGTTGCCGGGTGCCGCGCCCTGTTTAATCGGTCGAGAATCCACACTGTGGAATGTGAAATGGGATAAATATAGGTCAATCATTGCTCAAGGCTGGAAAAAGGGAGGGGGGTAGAAATAGTGTAATACTGCATTTTTTCATTCTTAAAGGTGAACAACAAAGCATAGGAATGATTTTATTGGGATTTAATGTCTTTTTAAAGAGCGGTCATAGGGGTACACTACAAAGAAATGCTATCGGCATAGGCAGGGCCGTAGCGAGCAAAAAATGATGGAAGACTGAAAATTTATAACTTAATTAAATTTTTTAAACTTAATTAATGTATGGGCACATCTTACAGACTGGGAATTTTGTTTGGAGACCATATAAAAATGTACATTTGTATTTATTTAGATTTAATCTTCCAAAAATTATAATCATTACTGTAAAATTCTGTACCATTTTTTTTATACATAAATTTGTGATTTACTGTAAAATATTTGTGAAAAATATTTAAGGAATAAAACCCCAGGTCAGTGTTTTTGGGATATTCTGTGTACAGGCGATCAGCACTAACAAGTAATTTTTCTTTAATGGTACAAGTTGAAATTCATTTTTAAAAATATGTTAGCTAATTTCTCCTATCTGTAATTATCTGTAACTTATTTTTGATTTCCCTTCAATTGTTGAAATTTAACTAGATTTAAAAATTGCATTTTGCACATCGTTAGAGTATTTCCAGTCGAAACTGACAGACATTGTAATATTTAAAAATTACTAAAGTTTGAATTTGGGGTGTAAATAAGTGTTTAGTACCTGCAATTTAAAATCAAAACTACCATGGCCTACGTTTATTGTAAAATCTATTTTTTAATCATTTAAAAGTAAAAGATTTAAAGCTTTATATTTTTAATTTTAATTGATTTTTTTTTTTTTTGAATATTTTCCAGGGTATGACTATCTTGGATGTTCGGTGAACAGGAATTATTCAGTTTTGGCCAACTTTTTTTAAGGGAACTAACTTTACCCATTTTATTTTTAATTTTTAAAAAAATATTCAATCTATTTTATGGTTGCTTTCTTGCTCAAAAATAAAATAGAAAATTGGAAGAAGTTCACAAAATAAGGAAAGATTCACAGAAATAGAAAAAATTCACAAAATTAGGTAAATTTTCACAAAAATAGGACCCTGGGGAAAAAAACCTGGACTGACCCCTGCAAAATTACTGTACAATCATACCTCATTATAAGGTCACCCTGTGGGAACCGTAGAAAAGTGACCTTATAAACGGGGGTGACCATATATGTGATACAAGTTAACAACTATCTATTTTAACTCACATATATGCTTTTGCAAATAATATTACATTAGAGTGTATAAATATAAAAGGAAAAGCAGAATTCTACATTGTTATTAGATTAATATTTTTTAATTGTTGCAAGATCGCTAACAGTTTTTAAATGTTCCTCTGAGGCCTCAACTTGCATAAAAAAACACCTAAAAGTGTTCAACAAAAATGCAGGGAAAAAACATGCGAACAAATTTGGAACATATTCTGGGGATGGGTGTGACACTTGCTCACCTCGTGACATTTTTCCTTTCTAAACAGTGGATAGCACAAGGTGCAATCCTCTTTTCAAATAAATAAGTTGCTTATTCAGTAGTAAATGTGTGTGTGGGGGGAGAGGGGGGAGGTTAATTCCTTTTGTAACTCTGCAAACTGTCCCTTTTCTTATCAGCACAATCAGGAAAGGTTAGGTCACTTATCTCTTACTGAAAGAGAACTTTGTCAATTTTCAGAAGTATTTCCCTCGGTGATCAAAGTGATAGGGTAACACCCATATAAGTGGGTGTAGCTATGATGGCATGACCATGTAAACGATATTAAAATATATAGAATTCCTATTCAGTCAGCTGGGATTTATCAAAAGTGACCGTATATGCTGTGTGACGTTATAAGCGGGTGACCATATAACAAGGTTTGACTGTAATTATAAAATTGAGACCTGTTCTCACTAAAACGTAAGGTTTTTCTCTGCTTTAAAATGAAGATTTTTTTTTTCTTATATTAAGGAAAAGTAAAAATTTTTGAATTTCATATTACCTGGTAATTACTTATGAATATTTTTTCATAAAAGTTAAGTTACATAGTAATATTTTTAACTTTTGAAAATTAATTTCTTTAAATGGCCACTCCTCTCCAAAAATAAACAAAATTAAACAAAGTAAGAAATCTTGCAAAACTATATAAAATTATTTGCAGAATGACCACATTTTATAATTATTATCACTATATTTACCTTACTTTACTGAAATTTTCTTGCAATTATTTTGCCGTAGTACAGAAGTTACTGTTCTTACTTTAACAGACTACATTCAAAAAACTATTTTTGGAGCTAGCAGGTTTGATATTAACCTGGTTTGTATTTCTTGATTTAAGCATTGAATGACCAATTGGTCATTTTTGTCTTAATTCAAATTAAGTGACTTATATTCTTGGTGGTTTTAAAAAGATAATTGTATATCATTGTGTATTTGTTATTTTTAGGTACCCGAAAAAGTTACTCACAGTGCAGCTCATTTGCTCATATCATTAACTGGTACAGTTAGACCCCCATTCTTGTTCCAGTTTAGTGCAGTACAGCAATTATTGTCTCTGATCGCAAAACTTGAACTGAGATTTTTACCTATCGAGGTAGCTATAATTATCTGAAACTTATTTTCTTCTTTTCTTTTATATCTATCTGCAATTTATTTGAAAGGAACATTTTATCTCAATATTTGAAATTAAAATTTTGTTTATTTGTGCTTGAATTCTCCCAAAATCTATCTTTTATTAAAAACTTCCCTATTAAAGATGGGGCATGTGACATTTATAGTTTTTTTACTTGACTTTATTTAATTTCAAACTAAACAAAATTGTAATCTATTATTGAAAGTTATGAAAGTATGTTTTTCTCTTTAAAAATGCTGAATTTAGCATTGATAACACTTTTACAAAGATTTGATTAAAGTGTCCTGGTCTAGTTTACAAATGTTGGTTATTAAAATGCGATGAATTTGATGTTTTTGTAATGAAAAGGGGGTTACTTTATATCTGCCTTTTCTAAAGTTGGGAAGAGTTTGTATTTATTTCCCCATTTTATGTTCAAACTTCTATATATTCCATGGATTATCTTGACGTGTTAAATTAGCTATTGATGCTTTCTATGGAAAGTTCTCCTTTAAGAAAGGTGTCATTTAAAAGTTTTATACAGAGACAATCAAAAGAATTCTTGTAGAATATAACTACTGAGACTCTATACTATTATGTGAACAGAAATTAAATTAATTGTTTTAATGACATTGTCATTTGCTTCTGCTGTTTAGTTATACTGTAGTATCTGTACAAAAGAAAACACTTGGTGTACAGTTGATGCATTTAGCATAATTTATATGTTGTTCTACTTGTATACTTACTTCTGCTTCATGTGAGTATTGTTATGCGCTTTTTTTTGTTTTTGTTTTGCTTTACTGTTATTAAAACAATCCTATCTCTTTTTCATAGACTCAGCTTGTGGTTTACAGATCTATGTCAAATGTTTTAGTTTTGCCTTGGTATAATGTACCAGATGCACAGCAAATGTGGACTGAAAAATCTGCACAGCATGATGCCTTGATATTGGCTCTTTGTGAACCACTGAAATCTGCTTGTAGTAATCCTGTTTTCTTTCAAGATAAAGTGCTGCAAGAGCAAGGTACCTTCTAAAGAAACTGTATTACAAATGTAACTTACGCTATTTAGGCCATTACTTTCAGTAGTTCATATTTCAGTGTTTTCAATTAAAATATTATTTACTAACTTATTTTTCAATTTAGTATATATGTACTCATTAAATATGTACCCTGTTTTATTCGCTTTTCAGCTTAAAATGTGTTGTTAAAAAATGAGTTATTTTCTAAATGCTACTTAAAAAAAATAAATTAAAAATCTAGAATTAATAAAAACAACACAAGTACAATTTTCAAGGACTTGTTTGGGCTTGCTGTAGTGATTAAACCTCAAATTATACAATACTTTTATTTTATTGATATTAATATGAAAAGTATATTTAAAAACTGTGT
Organism: Cheiracanthium punctorium; assembly: GCA_038373885.1. Classification (NCBI taxonomy): domain Eukaryota; kingdom Metazoa; phylum Arthropoda; class Arachnida; order Araneae; family Cheiracanthiidae; genus Cheiracanthium; species Cheiracanthium punctorium. The sequence goes on from JAWZYV010013894.1 coordinate 116,039, forward strand.
TTTACAAAACCTTGTGGTTTTGAAAGAACTATATAAATTAACATTTTAAAAATTTAGTTATTAGTTACAGCAAAAATAATTTATTTAGTATGTGGTATAAACGTACTCCCAATAAACATTTGTTAGTTATTATGTATAGTTGATTTATCATTTGTGTATTTACTGTAACTGTACTTTCATTTGTATCTCTATTTTAAATCTTTCAAAATAGCAAAACCAAATATGCTGTGGGTCCTTCAAGTACTTTGTGGTTTGATTGAAAATATTTCTGATGCATCTACTAGAACAAAGCAAGTTTTTTATAAATCTATACAACCTATGATTCCTGTTGTAGAATCTTTATTTCACGCATATGTTCAACATTCTGGTAAGTTTTTTTTTTTTTTTTTTTTTTTTTTAAATGAAGAAAACTGACTGAGTGTTTTTCCAAAGACTTTAATTCTTTTAGAATGCTAAAATTAAGCTTGAATGAGTTTTCATTTTTTTCTTTTGGGTCTTTAAGTTTCATATTTTTGATAATGAAAAATATCATCAATAGAAAGGAAAAATTGTGTCCATTAATAAATTTTTTTGACTGGATTTATGAAAATTGTTTTGATTTATGGTAGATAGATGGTTTTGGAATCTTCTAAGTGCATAAAAGCACTATAGAGCCTGAATAAGAGCAAAAACATAGCTTGCTACAAAAGGTAATTAATAAGTACCGGGTAACAATGTATAATAGCACCAATTCAAAAATTATAATACAAGACTGTTTTCGGCATGTATTGCATGCCATCGTCAGAATGAGAATGGCAAAAATTTGCTCTGCTTATATAGAGGAGGGGATTCAGGAGAGGGTTTTATGAGGGTCAAAAGGAAAGCAGGAAATAGCTGAGAACAGTTGGATTTCCAACATTTAGAAAAGGGAGGAACAGCAAAATAATCATTATCAAGACTATTTATGTTTCTGTGCATATTGAAAGCTTCAAGAAAGTCTAATTCACTGAGGTAATGAATTTGCAAATGATTATAACAGAATTAAAGTTGAAGGTATGCTTGGTATCCCAACAATGTAGTGATGGCCAATTTGTTGAATTTATGTTTCTTAACAAGAGCTAATTCCAAATTCAAGGGTGCATTTAGTTTGTCCGATATAAGATAAACCACACTGACAATTGATACTCTAAGTATCTCATGAATTCAAGGCTCGAGGGGTTCTTTGAGGTATAAGAAAGTTAATTTGTTCCTGGGTGTGAAAATTACTTTGACATTGAAGTGGCGGACAAAATTTTAGCAGTGCGAGTACTAATTTTAGGGAAGTAAAGGAGAACAATAGTGTCCTGAATAGTGGGAGAATGGCCTGATACAATTTTGAACGTATTACAGTATACTCTCGATATCTCGAAAACCTTGATCTGTCGAAAAATTATAATTCCCCTGGATATTACATATTCCTTTAATGTTAATTTAAGTTCTTATGTCGAAGAGCTTTCACTCAAAACCTTGCTATGTCGAATATTTTTGGAGTCCAAAAATTTTTTTTTTCCCGAAAAAAAGCCATTTAGTCTTGTTAAAGCAAGCAGAGGTATGTTTCTAAGAATCCTTCACACTCTCGTTATTCTTCTGGGTGGTCAGGGACTTCCAGCAAGTCCATCTGGTCACTTGAACGGCAAACAAAGGGAGAAAAGCGGATTACCTTCTCGAGGGACATTTTTTGGAGGGGGTAAGAGGGAGGGGAAGAGCGAAGTACGGGTCTTGGGCTACTATTCACAGATAGATTTGGTAGCTACTAAACCTATTGTTCAGTTACTAAGTTAGTATGTGGGCGGAGATACTAAATGCTCGTAAATCGGGATTCAGATACATTTAGTACTAAATCACGTGACAAACACCAAGGGAAGTCAGGGAAAATGTAGGGATAAGTTAACAGGGAAGCTAGTAGACCAATCAGAGCGCTTGTTCCAAGCGTGCGTTTATTTAGTTGGTGATTTAGCAGCTTGTTTAGTCACGTGATTTTAGCAGCCTGTTTTGGTTACGTGTTTAGTATCTCCGCCTCCAAATTCTATCTGAATCCACTTTACTAAATTTAGTAACTAAACAATAGGGTTAGTAGCTACTAAATCTATCTGAATAAGAGCCTTGATTCGTCACATGTTTGTCATGTGGTTTTGTTTAGGGCTCTTAGCTGTGATATGTGTTCTTACTGCTCAGCCAATTTTCATAGACGGGTCACGTGATTGGCAGGTGCAAAATGGACAGTTCTATTTATAGAAATATGGAAGGGAGAATTTCTGTTTGAACAACGGGATTTGGGTGTGAGAAAATATTGTTGTTTTCGCATTTTAAGGAGCGTGTTTCGCATTTGGTTATTCAATGAAAAACGTTAGAGAAGTGATAAAACATTGGTGAATATCCAGTTGTCTCAAAAATGGAAAGTTCTAAAGAAAATAATGCAGTGAGCGTTAAGCGAAAGTTGAACGTGTTAACAATTGAAAAAAAGGTAGAGATTTTAGAGGCTGTAGATAAAGGTGGAAGAAAGGGAGAAATTGCGAAGGATTTCAAAATCCCAGCATCGACTTTATCGACAATACTGAAAAGCAGAGACAAAATTGAGAAACTTTTCGAGCAGGAAGCTCGAGCCACCAAAGGATGCCACCAAAAAGATGAGAATGGTTGAATATCCGGATTTAGAAGAATGCCTCATAAAATGGTTTAAACAGTGCAGAGATTGTAATATCCCTTTTGGAAATAATGTGTTGAAAGAAAAGGCCGAACAGTTTGCAGAAAAACTGGGACACAGGAATTTCAAAAGCAGTAATGGATGGCTGGAGAACTTTAAAAAACATTACAATATTATTTTTCGAAAATTGTGCGGTGAAAGCCAGTCAGTAAGCAACGAACTTTGTTGGGATTGGATTAAAAATCTTCCCGACCTTTTGAAAGGCTATTCCCCCGACAATATTTACAATGCCGATGAGACTGGGCTTTTCTTTAAAGCACTGCCGGATAAAACTGCAGTTTTTAAAGGAGAAACGTGTCACGGAAGGAAACAGAGTAAAGATCGGGTAACGTTACTGCTTGCTGCAAATATGAGTGGGACTGATAAATTAACACCTTTGATGATTGGAAAATCCAGGAGCCCAAGGTGTTTTAAAGGAATGAAGTCTTTCCTCTTCAGTATAAAGCAAACCAAAATGCTTGGATGATAAGCGAATTTTTTGCAGAATGGCTGAAAAAAGTTAATAAGGACATGTGCAGAAAGAAGGAGAAAATTATTTTTATCGACAATTGCAAGGCTCACGCAACGGGATTATCCCAGAAATGAAAGCCGTGAAAGTAGTTTTTCTCCCACCCAACACTGCTTCAAAGCTGAAACCTCTTGATCAAGGCATAATCAGAAGCTTTAAAGCTGGTTACAGGAAGAAGGTTGTGAGGAGGATCGCCGAATGCCATAGATAGACAAGAAGAAATTTCTCCATTAAACGTGCTTGACTGCATGAGGATGACTGACCGTGCTTGGAGGCAGGTGACACAAAAAACAACCGTAAACTGTTTCAGAAAAGCTGGTTTTGCTAAAGATGAAGAAAATGAAATTGAATCGAACGAGGAAGAGGAAAGCAGTGGTGAACCAGAAAACGAAATGCAGTGTGAAGAATGGGGTAAAGTTTCAAAATCATTCAAGCTTCCCGAAAACTTAATATTTGAAGACTTCACAGAATTAGATGCTGATGTTGAAGGTCTGTGGATTGTGGACCGACGAGGAAATAGTTTCTCAATCCATTTCTTCTCCACCGTCTGATGATGAAGAAGTGGATATTTTACAGCCTAATATAACCGTGTCCCAAGCTAAAGATGCTGTCCACTTACTACAACGTTTCATGGAATGCTCGGAAAACGTGGACAACGATGACTTTGCCGCTATTTTTCGAATAGAAAATATGGTAGATGAACAATTTCAAAAGAGATGTCGCCAGGCCACAATACTAGACTTTTTTAAGAAATCCTAGCAATGTAAGTTCATTTCTGACTTTAAAAAATTAAAATTCTTATTGCTATATTCAGACTTATTGTGAACTATCACTACATATTTATATTTATTCTAGCCTAGGAAGGATAATCTGTTAAAAAGGTTGCATTCCTGGGAAGGATAATCTGTTAAAAAGGTTGCATTCAAAATAGTACATGTAGATATTGCAAAGAACAGGTAACAAAGGCTTACCCATGGCAAGACCATTGTATTGTTTGTAGAAATTACCCTGAAGGCAAAAAGTGGTCTTGGAAAGGCAAGTTTTTGTAAGGATAAGTAAATTATCAATCTTGAATTGAGAGAAGTGAAACTCGTTTTCAAGCCATGAGAGAGCACCAGAGACTAAGGCATTCGTGAAGAATCATTTGACATCGAAAGACAACATAGTAAGATTAGAAGGAGAAAAATTAGTAATTAGTTTTGCACAGGGCCCGATTTAGAAATTTCTTGACTATAGGCACAACTCAGAATGGGGGCTCCCTAACACTAATATAGGCAGCATGAAATTTCCAAAGCAAACTCTAAATGTGACAATTGGTCTGGAAGATTGTATGCACTCTACTGTGTGTCTCTTATATATGCTGTTATCAAGCAGACTGGCATTTTTTTAAAAACATGTTTGAAAAAAGTTGAAAGGATATATAAAAATCTGCTAAAAAAAGGTAAAATAAAAAAATTGAATTGGGTTTTTGTTTTTTTTTGGATCCCTCAACATTGGAGGGCCCTAGGCCCAGGCCTAATGGAAAATTCGGGCCTGGTTTATAAAAGCAACAGAATTTTTAACAGTATAAGTGTTGTTGGAAAGCAAAGTGAAAAAAATATCCACCAGGAATTTAGCAAGTTTATAAGAGGCCGTGCCAATATTTTCAAACTCTTTTGCAAGAGCGTGTCAGGGTGACTCAAATTAATTGATTTAAATCATTGATGTAAATCAGGGATGTACAACCTCTGGCCCTTGGGCCATCATTTCCTCATGACACCTGTACCATTCACCCAGTTTCATGTTGAAAAATACTAATCAGAATCCATCAATTCAATTTTTAAGGATATGAATGAAGACTGAAAATTTCATTATTTCAAATTTGTTTTCAATTGTTATGAACATAGCATCAGAAAATGTTCAGTCATTATTTGATAATTGAAGGCTTCCACAGTATTGTGAGTGTTTATGTCCACAATAAGTTTGATTGGTCATAATCAATTGAAATTGCTACGGTCATGACATGAATGCTCACAGTACTATGGAATCATCCAGTCTCCTTTCCATGAGTGCCATCATATTTTCAAGAACTTGCAAAGAAACCTATAGATACATATTTGGAATAGTGTCATTACATCCATTAATTAGTCTTTAATATATTGTTTTTAAGACTATATTACTTAAAAAAACGCACTACTTAATTGGCCCTTTTTACCACACATTTAAATTTCTGTGACCCAGAAGCTGAAAGAGATTTATGCACCATACTATTATTGATATTACTTGTGATTAACATTTTTGCAGTCTTATTTCTGAAATCTTTGCATTTAAATTTGTAAAGTCAGCATATAGTCAGTCAATTTTGATATGATTTCAAAATCATTTACTTGGGACAAAATTATTTTATTTGCATACCAAAAAATATTTTATTTGCAGATTTGTACTACCAACAACAAGATATTTACCAGTTGTCTATTCTCCATAAAAATAATTTAAACTTATTTAAGAAATCTGATTTAATTATTTTTTAAAATCTGACTTTATTTTTAAAATTCTGAATTAAATTTAAAAAATCTGATTATTTTGATTTTATAACACCCTGATTTGCAAACCCTGTTACCCCAGTGAATTAGATTTTTTTAAAGCTTTTAATATCTACAAAAACATAAGTAGTCTTATTAATGTTGATTTTGCTGTTTTCTCCGTTCTGAATGTTGGAAATACCTCTGTTCTCAGCTACCTTAATTTCCTGCTTTCCTATTGGCCTTCATAAAACTCTTGTCTGAATCTCAACTTTCCTATTGTTCCTCATGAACCCTCTCCTGAATCCCCTCCTTCGATATATAACCAGAGCAAATTTTTGCCATTCTCTTCTAACACTGGCGACAACATGTAATGCATGCCAAAACTGGTTTGCTAGTATAATTTTTTTATTGGTGCTATTATATGTTGTTTCTATATGCTTATTTATTACTGTAGAACCTTGTTTCGGCAAAATTAAAGGTGCTGCTGCTATTGCTCCATGTTAACCAAATTTCGCATTATCTGATAAATCAATCTTATATAAAGAATATAAAGAATTGCGTTTGGTAGAACCAAGCGCAGATTTCCTGTTAACTGGCATTTCATCTTAAGCAGTTGGCGGGGTTCATCCTCACTAAGACCCCTTTATCATATATCCTCAAATTAATACGTATAATTAGTACTAATTAGATTATAATATAATCATCACGCTTTGACTTTAATTACAGTTTCCAGTTTATAAATCTATTAATTATACTAAGTGTTATTTAGTTTGTGTTCAAGGTTAAGTTAGTTTTAGTTTTTCAAATAGCTTTAATATCTCTTAACTCAATACACTTCGTCCAAAGTAAAAATTAGAGGATAAAAAAGGATCAAATAAGTAAATGTTTGTCTCTTTCATAACTTAGTACAGTGTTTCTCAAAGTGTGTTCTGTGGAACCTTAGGGTTCCGCAACGACCCTACAGGGATTCTACAAGAAATTTCGAAACATCATCGAAATTTTTAAGAAAATCCATACCTATAACCTAATTTTTCACCAGGCTCTTATATAGAATAAGCTCTTAGCGACAGCGGTATTATGGGAGTTCTAAATATATTTTGGACTAAAACCGCCTAACGGAATCACTGTTGTCGCAAGAATTCCTCCCTTACCTATATGTACTTTGAAAACAAATGTCATTTTGTGAGGGCTGTCCACGCTGTTTTTCTGCATGCATCCACGAAAACTAAACACCGAAAAAATTAAGGCCTTATTACACGGACAAAATTTAGAGCAATTTTGGTTGCAGCAACCAGTTGCTACAATTCATTCCTGCAAGTCAGTGAGCCCAGATGAGAATGCAGGGTTGCCACAGTAAACAAACTCTTCTGTGTTCACAAATGCCTGAGATTTGCCGAATTGGCAGTAGTTGGAGCATGCAATTATAAATAACATATTGTTGGTGATTTATACCTCGCGTTTATCTTCGGATCGGATTGTTATTTATTTTTATTTTCGTCAATCAAATCAATTTCCAAGTCGATATTCCATTTCACGGACGTTTGTTTTTGCACACACTGAGCCCTTTCACTACGAGCTGTATGCTGACTCTTCCGCCATCTTGTGTTGTGACGTCAAAATAGGAAGCATGACGATTGGCTGGAATTCCAGCAACCTGCAATATTTTCGCCTCGGAACGAAAAAGTTGGAGTTGACTGTTCCCTAGGTAACCAAGGGAAATTTCCAGGAAAGAGGTTTCTGCAACTGGTTTCAGCAACCAAATCGCACGAAAATTCCTTTGTGTAATAAGGCCTTTGGGATGCGGAATATGATATGAAAATAAAGCTTTCATCAATACAACCAAATTTTGAAGAACTTTGTGACAGTCAAAAACAAAGCCATTCATTCCATTGATACTTTTCATCCATTTAGCGTATAGATTTGTTAAAAAATTTTGTGCCTGCAAGCCACCTTTTGTAAGTATTTTATCTACATTTTTATACTGCTTTATATTGATTAGTTTTTATGTTTGTATAATGAGTGATACATGATAGGCCCTTAGTTTCTCCTTAAGTAATATTTATTCAAGGGCTTCATTGCTAGGCATGTGGTAAGAAAAGGGCTCCGTGGGATACAAAGTTTGAGAACCACTGACTTAGTTGAAAGAGATACAATATTTCACAATGGAGATTTCTGTGCAGGGGCTGATTTGCAGAGATGGGGGCCCTGGACAAAATCTTCACTGGGGGACCCCTCTTACAAACTTCCTTATACCCTACCACGCAACTTCAATATCATACCCCACGAAGAAGGATGTTTTAACAGCATTAAAATTATTATTGAATCAAGATGCAAATCGAAATGCGACAGTTTGGTAATAATATTATGTAGAGTAATAATATTTCAGCTATATTATTTAATTTTCAATCGTTACTTTCCTTCCGAATTTTTCAAGTAACATGTTCCACATTATTTTTGTACTTATTTTCTTAACGTCTATATCAGAGCATCTATTTTTTCTTTAGTGGGATAAATCTTCACTTTGTTCCACCCAAGAACTATTTCCTTTTTATCTGTTCCGATTGAAAATCTGCTCTATGGTTTCCTAGCTAGCAGCATACATCACTACATACGCCACGCCTAAATAGTTTAACTGAAAAAAAAAGTGTGGATATAATGCTTAAAACTATGAAATAGTAACAGAGTAATTATTCTTTTTCATAAAACTAGTTTCCCTGCCTCTTATTTTAAAATAAAACCAAAATTTGTAAATCTTTAAACTAAAGGATAATTTCAAGGCCCCCTTGTTGGGGGCCCAGGCTCGTGCCCCGAATGCACTCCCGGAAATCACTCCCTGTTTCTGTGGTGCTAGATAAATAATGCTGTTCTATTTGAAAATAAAAAATGCTATTCGTCTGTTTAAACTATTTATACTGTATCTAAACGAAAATGCATTGATTACATAATTTATTTTTGGAGATTAACATTTAAGTGAGTTTTAAATCTAATCTTCTTGGATTTTTTACCAGTTCATCTAAAATACCTTCCACAGATGGTGTGTGTTTGAGATGAATATTTAGAAGAGCTAATCCATTCTATCCTCTTTCGCCCATAGTGCTTCATAGATATATTTTTAGTCGACATAAGGTCGAAAACGATCGTTCACTTTCACATGTTGTGACTGGTAATGTGGCCGGGAGGTGCAACAATGCTTTAATATTTGGCAGTGAATTATCTTTGTAGAGTCTGCCCGTCCAATGCAGTAGTCGGCCATTCGAATTTTTCCATGCGAGAAATCTGTCTATATCACAATTTCAATTCTCAAGAGAGTTCTTCAGAATTGAAATTGTTGTACTACTGTGTCTGACAGAGAAATTTACGATGATGGACTACGAATTTAACGGTATGGTATGGTATCAATAGGGTTGACTCAGTCTAGGCATAGAGTACCTACGGAGGAAGGGGTAGATGAATACTAAAAACAACCACTCTGTTCCAGAGAAAAACTTCTCTAGACTAGAAGGGAAAATTTGTTTTTATCTACAACTTTCTTCTGTTGTGGTGAACTCAGTCGGACTGAGCTTTTCTGTCCAACTAAACAATTGTATACTAAGACATTAATGTCTTTCTTTTCTAAATTATATTATATGTGTATTGTATATAATATATATAAATATATATATGTATAAGTATACACACAATTAAAATTTGATATTTGGGAATAAAATATCAGGGTTCATACGCCCTCAGGAAAACCTGGAAAACAGGGAAAACTCAAGGAATTGAATATTAGCTCTTAAAACTCAAGAAAATCTCATGGAAAATTTAATTTTCCTGTAAAAACCGGGAAAATCCAGCTCCAACTCTGGAATTTAAAAAAATTTACCTCTTTTTTATATTTTTTATGGCTTTCTTCACTCTATCCAATGCCCAACTACATCCCTAATGACACTTACACACTATTGGAATAGATATATACAAGGGTTGTTTTTTATTGAACCTCCGAGCACAGTCAAAGAAAGACAATAGTGAATAATAAGAATTTACTGCCAAAAGTTAGGTACATATATGATTTCTTTTCAACATAATCGCCATGAAGATTCAGGCAATTGACGAACCTCCTAAATCCCCCCTTGAGTGCACCAATGACATCGACATTAGCTACAATTGTTAAACAATGAGCAGAAATTGAAAAGGCATCAATAGAATGTGGCAAAAAATCATCGAAAATAAAGTCATTGAAAGCCACTCCTCTTTCTGTTCTTGCATCATCTGACCTAGTAGAATGGTTCAATGTGGTTCGTGTAAGGAAAATGGCCATTAGTGGACCTCTGATTAAAGAGAAAGCTCTTGAGCTTGCCAAAAAGCATAACGTATAGCATAAGATTTTTCTGCATCCAATGGTTGGATTTTAAGAAAAGGTATGATGTAGTCCAAAAGAAAGTGTGCGGAGAAAAGGCGGATTATAAAAGATTAGAAAGAAAAGTTGCTCAGCTTGATTGAAGGGTATTCACCATCCAACATTTACAACGCAGATGAAACAGGATTGTTTTAAGGCTTACAACCTGACAAAACACTTAGCTACAGAAACGAAAAATGCTTTAGCGGGAAGAAAAGCAAAATGAGGATTACAGTTTTGCTTGTGGTTAATGCTGATGGGTCTGATAAATTGAAGCCATTTGTGATAGGAAGTTCAGTGAAACCACAGTGCTTTAAAAACGTAAAGGCCTTACCCACAAAATATGCAGCCAACAAAAAATCCTGGATGACTTCTTCCTTATTTACAGACTTTTTGATCTCTGTAGACAAGTCTATGAAAATACAAACTAGAAAAATTCTTTTGTTTGTTGATCCATGTTCCGCCCATCCCCCAATTTGCAATTTTAAAAACACCAAAGTCTTGTTTTTCCCTGCTAATTTCATAAATGTGCTTCAGTCACTAGACTGTGGTATCATTCGTTCTGTAAAAGTTAATCTCAGAAAGTTGCTGATGAGAAAAATTGTAGCATCGTTGGAAGAAAATGCAGAGAAAAAGTATAAAGTCAATCTTTTGGATGCTCTATATTTTGCGAGACAATCTTGGGATGAAGTACCCAAAAATACAGTTAAAAAATGTTTTCAGAAAGTGGGATTTCCAGGCAAGAAATTGGAAAGTGGTGAAAATGAACATATTGCCTCTGCGGAAGAAGTCATATGTTACTGAAATTGATGATTTGTCGGAACAAATGGATAGCAATTCTGATGCAGAAATCGATAATGAAACTCCCATTAAAACTGTTACTTTTTCTGATACCTTACATGGTTTGGAAACCTGTGAAAGCATACCTCATGCAGCAGGATATAAATTACACAGCATTTTCTTCTTTCTATAAAGTAGAAAAAGAACTTTTTCAAGTCAAAAGTCAAAGAAATCGCCAAACATGTATTTCTCAGTACCTCAAAATTAACTAGTGCAAAATTATTTGTTGTATTCAGCTGCTGAATAAAAAATGAAAATTTTCTAATTAATGGCTATTTTTGTGTAGTTGCTTATAAAAGCATTTCCAGAAGGTAAGTGCAGAATTTTTTTACTTTTCATTTTGGACCCCAATATAACGAATAAAATTTTCGGTCCTGGTGAATTCGTTAAATCGTGGTCCTACTGTATTTAGATTAGAGAACTGTTCATTCATTAATCAAAACTGTTCAGTCTTAAATAAGTTAATATTTTTATATTTGACTTTCTTTTATTTATGTGAACAAATTTTTTATTATTTTAGATGTCACTGAAAGTATCTTGGAATTCTTTTTGTGCCTGTTTTCTGCATTTCGAATGCAAATAGGTTTGCCATTTGTTGAGAAGACCATTCAAAATTTTCTGACATTATTTTCTTCGTAAGTATTTTTTACATTGCTGATTATTATTTGAAATATATGCTCTATGTTATGTAATCCTTGCAACAGTTTTGAATGAACTTTGAAAGCATTTTCTGTTATTTTAATATATGTATCAATAAATTATTGCCAGTCACTTAGCAGATAATGTTTTGTTTTCCATTATTTAACCCATTTATGCCTAGCGTCCCTTTTTTGGGACGGCATTTTCGCTATTAGTCGAAAACGTTATTTATTTTTCCTAGCCTTTATTCATGAGTATTGAGCCTCAACTCTACAAAATATTTTAACATGACCAAGTAGTATGTTGATATTAAGATTTATGCATAATGATTTTAAAAGAAATCATCCCTTGTTCAAGAAGTTGACATCAGAAATTTATCTATTATTTCTGTTATCAGTAAAAATCGAAGAAAGTCGCAAAAATATCCAGGCACAAATGGGTTAATATTTAAATTCTGTTTGTGATTTCTATTTATATTTATACTGTCATTTTTTTTTTTAATTCTAGAAGTCAATTAATGGAATTCACTTTAAATGAAAGTTCATCTGGCTGCAAAGTTATAGAAAAGTAAGCATAAATACGTGTTATTAAGCCTGATGGTACTGGAATTTGTAGTAATTTTACTCTAGCAAGTTTTATAATAGGCGCTGTAGTACTTGTGAGTTTATATAAAGTAAAAGCACAGTGTGTCCACAATCTGGAATAGCCAGCTAATAACAAAATGATTAGAAAGTCACAAAAATCTGAAATTTCTTCAAAAATATTTCATGGGAAAGGGAAAGAGTGGATTAAGAGTAGAGTATCAAAAGTTCATCATCTATAATTATGAGATTGCATATTCATTTTAAATCAATTATACAAAACACTTAGTTTAACTTAATTTTTTTTTTTTTTTTTTTTTTTTAAGTATGAGCTTCCAAAAAATTGTCATCATAGAAATGTGCAGTAGTAGGTCTGTTTAAGATTTGCTGTCTGCTATCTTCATTTCGTTAATACTATTTAGTTTTGTAAAATAAATAGATGTGAGTACATACATGTATGTTAATAGCAATTAAAAAAAAGTACTGATAATATTACATCTTTCTGTTATTGTTAAGTAATCTACCATTTACAGTCTCTTTTATTATAACTAAATTAAAATCACAAGAGGAATTCTTTTTTGCTTCTTCTTTCTCCTGTAGTTTAATTTTTATTCTGTTTGTTTATGTATAATTGTTTTTGCATTTCAATCATGCTTATTTCTTCTAGGCTGTTGCAGCTGCTTCAACAAGTTGTCCAGGAACCAAGCTCAAATTTCAAAGCATTCATACCAAGTACTATTAATCTTTGTATGAATCAAATATATCCTCTAATAGCTGAGGTAATTATGCTAATGATGCATTTTTTTACTAGTTTTTAAAAGTTGATTTCACAAATTGAGTGTTGGTAAACAATTTCCTCTTTCAGTACAGCAGTTTTATAAGTAAATTGTTTATTCATGTTTATACACAAATGATTACACTGTTTTTGAAAACAACTATGCATTTAAACTCTACTCAGTTTTATTTATCAAGAAATCTACCATAGTGGTGCCATAGACAACAATATAATTGTCATCGGTTGATTGGATAATGATGATTAACCCTTTAAAAACAAATCACTATTACATTTACTAAAAATTTAGTAATTTAAAAAGATAATGAAATAACTCAAATTCAGAATGCTCCTTGCTAATGTCATATTCATATTGACTTGTTGGTTATCTTTGGTGTAACTGAGTGGGGCTAACCTCAACCAGGAAGACTTAGTTCACTGTTCTGTTGCAAGAATGGGAAATGGAGCTGTCTAGGAAAGGGTTAAAGCCTTACCGAGAAATATCTATAAAATTATCTCGGTTATGCCAATGTCAGTTGGTAGCTGCAAGCCACAAGGGCTGTCACATACTTGTGACAAAAATTAAAAGGGCTAATTGTGACTGTTTTCTTGAAAGGCCAAAATAAGAACATTATGTTGGGCACAGGCAGTGAATTTTTCTTGCTGTGCAAGAAAAATTCGTTTAGCTAGTGCAAGAATATGCACTATCCAACACGTTTAGATAGTGCAAGAATATGCACTATCTAAACATGGGTCAAATGACAGCATTAAGTCTCATAATTCTAGCTTACAATAGGCCACTAGACAGAGTTTGGGGTCATTTGTCTTTTGTGCTTGGCTTCTCTGTTTGATAATCATTCGAGGAAAGTTCATGGCGAGAAAAGTCAGTTAGATTTTCTTCAGTACCACTGAATTTTTGAAAACCAGTTTGCACTGAAAACAGTGGTTAATAGTTTCTTTGGAAACCTCTTACCACGCAGCTTCTACGGCTCAGACTGTGATAAGAAGGTTGACATCGAATGGTATATTATTTTCAAGGTTGAATAAAATTTGTTGAATGAGTCTTTTTCTCAAATGTTTTTTAAAACTATGGATTACACCTTGATCCATAGACTGAAGTTCTGAAGTCGCATTGGGTGGCAGATATTCAATATTTACCGCTTTTAAAATTGTAATTTCTTTAGTGTGTTCAGTGCAGTTGTCAACAATTAATAAAATTTTTCAGTTCTGCAGAATCATTTTCTTATCCAAAACTGAAATCCACTCTTCAAATAGCGTGCCAGTTACCCATGCTTTCTTATTAGATTGATATGAGACATGTAATGATTTCAATCCCTTGCAATAGCAAGAATGCTGAGAATCCCCAGTTATGAATAATGGTAATTTTTCCCTACCCAACATATTTGCTTTGTTTCACACGTTTAACTCCTTGCGTGTTTCATCTTTAAAAACCAATGATCAGTCTGGTAAAAGTTTTTAAAAAAGTGCAGTTTCATCTACATTAAAACATCATCCTCATTGTAATTCTCCAGCAATTTTTTCATAGTTTCTTCCTTAAATCATTTTACTGTACAGATGAACTTTCACCACTTTTTTTTTTTTACTTAATTTCATGTCATTACTTAAGTTTAAAGTTTTGAAGCCAACCATCAAATGCTTTGAATATCTCATTAGGATGGAACTTTTCAAAGAATACAATAGCTTTCTCTTTTAGTCATTTCCATGAACAGGAAATTTTTTTGCACGTATGCTCTTCAGACTAAAAGTCCTTTTCCAGAAGAGCAAATTTCCCTTCTCATTCTATCCGGTATAACATTTTCAATGGAATCCCTATTCTTCAATATTGTGAATAGTGTACTTTTAGGTATCCAAATTTTTTTGCAACTGCAACTTTTGAAAGATGCTTCTTATCTTTATTTTTGTGTCGATGGACAACACACAATGTTTTGCAACTAAGGGTGGCATACTTAACAAACACGCACATAAAAAGCAATGCAAAAAAACTAAGCAGGCTAAGAAAAAGGAATCACGTATGAATATGCATCAAACAATGGAAATCAAAAAGACAGGATTGATTCTTTTCATTCACACGTCTTTGCGATGTCTGTGAGATGAGAATATTACATTTGTAATAGGGGGGTGTCTATCTTTTTGCATTCTGTATTGTCCAAGGTATTGTTGTAGCCAGTATGTTGGACACCCAACTGCCGAAACCTAGCTCAAGAGATTTTTTTTTTCTACTGATAAGACCGAAAGCCAGAGAAGTATAAAACTATTTTTACATCAAGGTCAATATTTTTTTTCCCTCCTCGCAGAACTCGGAAGTCCAGAAATAACTACAAATCCTGTTCAGTTCAGATTGCAAAGTGGGTCATTATATTAAGAGTCTGTCCTTTCATGGTCATTATATTGAATATGAAAAAACGTTATTTTAATAGTAAGTCAATTGGTACTTTTCCAAAGGTCATTATATTGTTTGGATTGTTATAATGCTAGTCGACTGTATATCAGAATAGTCACAGAATTTTTTTAAATAAACATTCAAATTCAAAATATAAAAAAATACAGGGTGATTCTTAATGAATGGGACAAAAGAAAACATGATTGTGAACGTTGTAATTAATATATTTAGAAAATTTAAATTTACCTCAAAACTACATTTATTCAAGTTTCTACAGGTGTTCAATATGTGCCCCTCTGGTGACATGACAAATGTCTACATGGTAATCAAGCTCCTGCCACACTCGTGATAGCATATCCTGCAGTGATGGAGTTCAACACTGCAGTTATCAGCTGCTTCAGTTCCTCTAAGTCCTCAGGAAGTGGAGGCTCAAACACCTTATCTTTAACGAAACCCCAGAGAAAAAAATCATAGGGCGTTAGGTCTGGTGACCTCAGCAGCCAATGAAGACATGTCAAATCCTGTGGCCCAGCACGGCCAATCTAGCGATGGGGTAGACGTTCGTTCAGGAACAGCTTCCTCCAGCTGGGGGAGCAACCACTCAGAGCATGTCTTGGTAAATGTCCCCATTAATTGATTTTTCAGCAAAGAAAAATGGACCAAAAACACTACTGTTTAATAAGGGGCAGAAAATGTTCACCTTGGGAGAATCGCACTGATGTTCAAATGTTACATGGGCATTTTCTGTGCCCCAAAATTGCAAATTATGGCGATTAACCATAATTTGCCACATAAGTGGAACGTGGCTTCATCGGTAAAGACCAGTGTGTTCTCGAAACCATTCACTTCGAGCTTTTCTTGAAATTTCACACAGAAATTCTTATGCAACAGTTTGTCAGTTGGTTTTAAAGTCTGGACCATCTGATATCTGTACGGCTTAAATTGGAGATGCTTCCGTAAAACACACCACACTGTTGTCTGAGGAACAGCCAGTTCTGCACCTGCACATCGCGTTGATTTTGAGGGACTCTGTAAAAACGAATCGCGAATTTTTTCAACCACTTCGGGTTTTGTTTCTTTTCGTTCTGGGCTTTTGGTCTTGCATAAGCAGCCGGTATCTTGGAACTGCTTCATCCACCTGCTTATGTTATGCCGATGCAGTGGTTCTTTATGAAATTTCGTGCAAAAATGTCTTTACACAACAGTTACTGAGGATGTTTAGGCATATTCAAAAACGCAGTACGCTTTCTCCTGCATGGACGACATTTTGTTTAACAGCACTTCTAGCGGTGAGTTCATCATTCAATGATTTTTCCCTGTTGCCAAATAAAACTTGTATAATTGTAGCTGCAGAATAAATTTGTTTCGGCTGAATAAATCCATTACGGCAGTCACACTGCACTATTCTTTTTGGCCCATTCATTATGAATCACCCTGTATAATAATATTCTGCAACAATGTTAATGTGTTTAAAACTTTTATCCCCTTTGGTCCATTTTAGAAATTATCTTTTAATTCGAGTTATTAATGGCCATCTTAAGCATATAGACTGGCTCAGCTCATACTGAAATACAATATTTGCTAAAGTTGATTTGTTTAAATTGTGTTTCCGTTTCCAATTGATAATTTGGCTGCATTACTTGCTCTTGAAATGTACATATTATGAATGTAAAATTGTGCTTTCTTTCTTTTTAATGATCTTATGAAATTTGTGGGGATTTTTTTTATTTTTCTTATTTATTTGGTTTTTTTTGTATGTGTGAATGTATTTTCTAGAGGTCTTCATCAGAAGTTAAGCCACCACTTTTTGAATTGCTGCATAAAATTCTGTTGCACAACTGGCGTTATTTCTTTAAAGTTAATGTTGTGAGTAGTTTAGGTGAGACAGGAAATGAAAAGATAGAAAATGAACATCATTTTACAAAAATGATGGAAGTAAGTTTTATTTTCATTGTTGCTCATATCATTAACAGAATTTTTGTTATCAAGTCTCTTTAAATTAATTTGTTGTGTTGAAGTTTTTTCAGTGTTAAACTTTGCACTTTAATTTACTGATGAAACAGCAATTTAAATTTTTTTAGAGAAAATTCTACTGTTATTTTATGAAGTATTTACACAGTAACCATTCCAAATATAGCTTGTCAATAATAGGCTGTTTCTGCAAATTGATTTAGATAGTAGTTCATAATATTTAATAATCTTCATTGCTATTATGTAAAGTACTTCTGAGAAATAATTGAACAAATAGTAAATTATAATAGATCAACAAATTGCTTGTCGTAATCAACCTTTGTTTTTATTAAAAATTTAAACTACAGTAAAAGACCCAAAATCTGCCGATCCAAAATCCACAAGGCTCTAAAATCCGCACTGTCTGTTCAATGTAAACAATGAAATCTGCCCTGCCAGCTGCAAGTTCAGAAAACTACAGTATAACCACAAAGTAAAACTAAATAAGCTATTCCCACTTGGAAAAAAATTTTTTAGGAGTTTGTGAGCTCTAATCTTAACATTGATAAGTTTCAAATGACTGACAGTGACATAATTGACACTGAATTATGATTACATGACACAGACTCTGACACAGTAACAAGTGAGGATGATCAAAAAGTTGATAAATTAACATTTAATGAAGGTTAGGCTGTGCTGTGAGAAAGAAATATCTCAAATTTGTAGAGCAACAAAGCTGTGTTATGGACAGAAAATAATGGAAAAAAAATAAAATAAATAAAAACTATAATTAGAACATCCCAAAGTCCTAAACTATTGAATATACATGTTTAATAAGTTGTACTATAATCTCATAATTTTGTATATTGCATTAATCCTCTGTATTTTTATATCATGATTCTAATTATAAGTAACATGATTTGTTTCCCTTGATCTCTATTGTATTTTTTTTTTCTATTTTCTGGGGGGGGTGGAAATAGAAAAAATTTCCTATTATGACCCAAAATCTGCAAAATTCTAAAATCTGCACAAGGTCTGGAACCAAGCTGTGCGGATTTTGGGTCTTCTACTGTATTTTGACATGACTAATTTACAATCAACACACACAAAAAAAAAAAAAATCTGTGTCCAGCACATGACTTCCTTGCACGTCTATTAAATCAAAAGTATTTTCGACGCCCTTCCTCCAAACTTATTTGTTTGAAAGAGATAAAATATCAATAATAGTAAGGTTTAGCGATTTCTAGCCAAATATTTCGATATCGCCAAGCTGAGTTCAATTTGAAAGATTTCCTTCTGACACTTTATTTGGCGATATTTCACCAAAAGCCGACAAACTTGAGATAGTTTGCGAGATTTTGGGGATAGCCAAAGTAGTCATTGACCACAGACTTTCAATGAATTGAATGCATCCATACACCTCAATGTATTTAAAGTCATTTGGCTCACCCTGTAAATAAATTCCCAGTCGATTGTTGTCGAAAAAGATATTGAAAACAGTTAGATATTACAATAGTTCTAAATAGAAAAGTTCAAAATTTTACGGGTTAAAGTTTTAAGAGTTATACAAAATACGAAATAATTTTGGGCGCCAAATTTGGTGATATTTCGGCGAAATGCGTCAATGTTGACAACATTTGGAGAGATTTTAAGCATGGACCAAACAATGACAGATTATCACCAAGAACGATGACAAATGGCGATACTTTGGGCATGGACCAAATGACTATTGCCAAATTTGGCGATATTTTGGCAAAACTCGCCAAGGTCGAGAACAGACGGCGAGATTTTGGGCATGTACCAAACAATGACTGTCTACAGTTGTATTATATTGAAGATGTCCATAGACATTAAAGTACTGAAATTCTTTCCGGTGGTCCTGTAAATAAACTCTCCAGTAGATTGGAACCAAAAATCGAGATGCACAACTAGATGTTACAACAATCTTATATATGAAATTTCATTATAGTTTTTGAGATTTGAGAGTTAAATATGCACACACGTACACCAAAAGTCACTAAGCTTGGCGACTTTTGGCATAGTTCTTGAGGGAGGTACGTGACCGTGGTCGAACCATTACCTAACTTATGTGGTAGGACAGTATTGTGCTTGAAATGGATGAATGCCCCTAAAATTGCCATTGACCGTAATGTATTGGAAATCTTTTGAGTGTTCCTGTAGCAGAACTATAAAGGATAAAGACACTTCTTTTGATGGAGAAATTCATTTTCTAACTCTTAACAGCATACATCACTTCTGAGTCGTTTGAAATAGCCCAATACCTCTAAAAAAAACGCTTTGATGAATTTCAGCCCTAGAGCGTAATGTATTTCGAATCTTTTGGGCGGTTTTGTTGATAAAATATGCAGTCGAATGGAACCGAAAGGGGAGATGCACAACTAGATGTTACAACTATCCAAAATATGAAGTTTCGACATTCTACGCCTAATAGTTTTTGAGAGATGCGAGTTTAATGAATTTTGGCCCATAGAGCGTAATGTATTTCGAATCTTTTGGGCGGTCCTGTAGATAAACTATCCATTCGATTGCGACCAAAAGGGGAGGTGCACATCTAGATCATAGAACAATCCTAAATATCAAATCTCAACATTCTACGACCAATAGTTTTTGAGATATGCGAGTTACATACATACATACGTACGTACGTACAGACAGCATAGAAAAACTGGCCACAATAGACTCGTCGATGGTCAAAATGAGTTGCAGACGCATTAATATGATCGTGCATGCTAGCCTACGATGAGATGCTTAAAATTAAATATAGAAAGGTAGTCAAAATCGTTTTTTTGTTGTTGTTGTTGTTGAAATTTGGCCCCCAAAATTTTTCGGGATCACATTACTTCCTTATACTACGTACAAGGAAGTAATAAATGTGTCTTAAAATTTAATTATTTTAAAAGTCTGAGACAGTGAATGTGTCAACTGCCATGCTTCATTTATACAGTAACATTTAGTATCTATAAAAAACAAAAATAAAATAAAAAATATATATATATTTTTTTCCCCATAACAGTAGAATGTTTTAAACTTAAAGTTGCATGGGTTTTCTATAAACATTCTTGTACTTATCTGCTCAAGTTTGAAAAAAAAATTAATTTTAATATTTTAATTATTTTTTAGGCTTATGGACAGTCTTTTTTACAGCCAGATATTAATTTATACAAGCAGAATTTAATGTCTTTAGAAACTTTGAACAACAAATGGAAACTTTATCATAAGGTAAGAATTGTTCCTGTAGATTGGATTTTTAGTATTTTTATACATTCTGTTACCTGTTTTGACATTTTACTTTTTTCTTTTCAGGGTTATTTCAAAAATGTTATGTTATATCAGTTTTTGAATGTATTTTTCCAAACATTAATTCACAAGTCACATAATTTGTTACAAGAAGAGATTGTAAATACTATTTATCACATGGCATCAGTCGAATTCAATGCTTTCTATTCAAATTTCTTACCGCAGTTTTTGCAGAGCGTGGAAAGTTTAGATTCAAATCAGAAGACATCATTACTTCAAAATTTCAAACGTGATACTGTAAGTAAATTTTTTACATACTAATTACAATTATTTAAATGAATTATCTTGTGTCCTTGTTACAATAGTGAAGTAACTCAAAGTGTTTTTTGCAGAAAATGCATAAAGATGCTGCAAGCTGCCATAGGAATTAGTATTCTATTACACATTTAAAAAGTTTAGTGTGCAAAAGTAATTTTACAAAACAAACATTAAGGAATGAGGAAATTTTTGTTACATAATTCTTAATAATAGTAATTAGTAATAATACACACACTTATTAAACTCTAATTAAGCTAGCCTTGTTCAAGATAAATTTCTCATTATGTACTGAGACAGATTCCGCAGACAAAATCTAAAGGATTATCATATAATAAACTTTTTCATTATTATATAGCATAGTCCATTCTTCAAGATTCTTTCTTTTTTTAAAGGGAGGAAAGACTTCAAAACTTTTTTTTTTGTAAATTGTTGTTGAATATCATTTTCAAGTCAGTATTTTTGATGAATATAAAATGGTTTGAGAACATAAACTTTCATTCCTATTACTCTATGCATGCGTACCTAAAAACATTTTAAACTGTCATTTAATTCTTCCAATTAAAATGAACTTCTCTAAAAACAGACAAAAATCATAGGCCCTTAACTATGTAACGAGAGTTCACAGTATTTATTGCGGCTCTCGTATTTGATTATTGCTGTTCTTATGCAAATAAAATATGATAAACTAAAGATCTCAATTTCCAAAAATAAATTTTTTAATTTCTTGCAAGTCAAGAAATTTAATGTTACTCATAAACATTTAATAAAAATGTTACTGATTCTATCAATCTTTAAAAATTTGCATGCGAATGCTTTATGAGTGTTATCCATCTTAGCCCATAGCTGCCAAACTATCTTGTTTTAAAACAGGAAGATCAGGGTTAAAAAAACAAGATTTCCTGTAAGCAGGAAGATTTTTCCAGTCAACTTTAAATTATACAAATAAGAAAGAATCTGAAATTTGCTGAATTTATTTATTTTTGTGAATAGCAGGTTACAAACACCATCGACTTATTTTGGTCCAAGTAAGGATTTGCAGCTTTAATGCCAAATTTTGTGAATCAATTTTATCTTTTCCCATCCAGAATGATTCCAGAAGATTTAATTCTCACACATTTATATTTTTTTCATTATTCTGAATTAGGGAACACCTTTCAAAATCATGGGCCTGCATGATGGCAACATTTACAAGAAAATTGTGCTGTATTAAAAGTTCTGTTAATAAGCACTCAGTGTTTTTTAACCCATGTGTCAAAAACAGTCAAAAAGTAATTTTAAATTTTACTACCAACTTACTTTTTTATGCTTAACAAATTAACAGATGTATATTAGGGCAGCTTTATGCTATCAGCCCGACATATGTTTATAGGTGCTAAAGGATGAGTTAATTAGGCGAGTAGAGGGAAAAATTGGAAAGAAGAGTTCAGAAAGGCTGCATTCAAAATACGAAATTTATTGAAATCTTCACACTTCTTTAAAAATATCCTACTTGTTTTTGTTTTTTTTTTTAATTTTAGCAGTATGTACTGGAAAAAGGCAAGAAAGCCAAAAAAAAAAAAAAAAAAAAAAAAAAAGAGATTTATTCTTCCTGCAGGAAGACAGAAGAAAAGTTTAAAATCAGGAAGTCTTCCTGGAAAACAGGAAGAGTTGGCAGCTATGTTAGCTGTTAGTTGCTGAAATTTTTGTTAATGACTTATTAAAGTGATTCACAAAAAGCTTAATTGTCAAGTACTGAAACTCTCAACAGAATGAAGTACCAATAGCTGAAATCAATCACCTTTGTTCCTTGTGTAATTTTCTGATAGTCTGTTCTGGAATAAATTCAAAAACTCAGTAAAGCAACCGTTTTGTTTTAACTTTTTTTTTTCCCCCCTGTAACAACATTGGGCTTTGGCATTGTATTAAACAATAATTTAATGATCAATATCATTTTTGTTCAGGCTATCATTTTTTAATGCAAATTTTTATAAAAGTAAGTAAGGTAACAACATATTAAATTCTCCACCCCTAATTCATTTGTGAAAACAAATTCATTTCCTGCAGCTGTAGTATATCTAACATCCATCATTTGCAGCTCTTACACCTAGCAAGTTTGGCCACCACTGGTATATGTACTTTAGTTTAGTTTCAATAGTTTTATGTTTTGAGGTGAATATTTTTGTCAGTAAAATCCAAAATTTTTTATTTTTTCAGGACATGCATTCATTTGGTGAGAATGTGCATCGATTTGTGAGCGATCTCAGGTACTATTGTCTGTGTATTACAAATTCGTCACTATGAAGAGGTTATTTTTAGTGGCCAGTTTTATAAATTTGCATGCTAAATGCATCTGTTTGGTGTATGTTCGTATAAGTGCAAAATTGGTGTGCTGTTAGTACAAATGTTTGTAAAACGTTGCACTTCTAATTTTTTCCATAGGTAAAGATTTAAAACAAAAAAAGTGGATTATTTGGTTTTGCAATTTCATTTGTGGATTTATAAATAACTGTTAATTATTGTTAATTATAGCATGTTGAGATGTAATTTGTGTTATTGTTATCTGTTAATTATTGTAAATGTAAAATACTTAGTGAATTGAAAAATATTTTTATTTGATGATTAATAATTTTATTTTGCAGTCTTTCATTATGTTTATTATGAATATCTTGAATCTATATAAATATATATGGCACTTGACTATAAAGTAATTAAAATAATTTTATATAGGGATGCACCGAATATTCGGTTAGTATTCGGTATATTGCCTATTCGGCAGACAAACGGAATATTCGGCAACCGAATAGTAAACAAATTTAAGTATTCAATAATTGGTAAACAAATAAATATTTTTAAAATCATGAATGAAAGATGTGGTATAGTACCATAGTACTAAATTAATTCAAGTTGTTACATACTAAAATTAATATCAAATTAGTTTTAAAGTAAGAGAAAACACTCAGGTGGTAAATTTAAATTTTGTTGCTTTTAAATTTTTTAAAAAATCTTATGACACAGTACATTAAACTTACTATTAATAGCTCATTTAAATATGAAACAGTAACCAGGAAAAAAACCCTCATAATATTAAGTGTTCATAAATATGTCAATTAACTGCTTATTTCTTTTTATAAAATATGCAGGGAAAAAAATTCCCTGACTTTTCCAGGTTTTCCAAACCATCATGTGATAAAAATCCAGGATATTTTTTATGCTTATGACGTCAACTTTGCATATGTTCTTTAATATTTTTAGCCTCCCAAAGTAAGGTTAAACATTGTTTGTTTACAAACACTGATTTTCCAGCCCAAATTATGACTTTCCAGGTTTTGGGTCAAAATTTGCAATCTTCCCTGACTTTTTTTGTCAAAATGAACTTTCCTGACTTTTCCCTGTTCTCCCTGACCAGCGGAAACCCTGTAATAATATATAAAGGAAACACTTGGATATTAAACTTTACAGCATTTTAATTTCTGAAGTTTTACACCATATGAAATATTAAATATGGTTTAAAAACAAACTAATTAAATTAATCATTGCAATCAAAGTTTAATAATGATTTAATAAATTTAAACCAAATATTCGGTATTCGGTTAGAATTTTAACCGAATATTTGGTATTCGTTATTCGGCAAAATATGGTATTCGGTGCATCCTTAATTTTATATATTCACTAATCTTTGCTACTTGCTGCAGTATAATTCTTTCTCTCCCCCAAACAAGAAATGGTACTTTTTAAAAATTAAGACCTCCTTGTGTAATAATAATAATAAATTAGCTGAGCATAGAATGTTAAAAAATATTTAATGTGAGAGAAGTTTATACTCTCTGAATGCTTAGAACTGTAATTTGTTAAGTTTTTTAATTCAACAAAAAAGCATTAAAAGATTTACAAAATTTACTGGTTTTAGCACACTTATAAAAGAATCTACAATGTATAATTTCTTTTCAGCATTTAATGAAAGTGCTATTTAATTTTAAGACATTTCAAATTTTTGTTTTACATTTGAATTATGTTTAAAAAGTAGTGATTTCACCGGTGTAAATACTTTTTTTTTTTTAATTATGTGAATGTATATACATGCTTTTAAGTTAAAATAAGAAAAAAAGAATATTATTGCATTGTCTGGAACAGTGCAATAGTACTAAGTATGTATGTGTAAATGATTGTATAACTTATGGAACTTTTCTATCAAATAATTCTTGTGGCATTTTTAAAATTTCATTGTTGACATTTATCTGTGATATATCAAGGAACAGGATTCCATTCATTATCTTCAGCATTTATTTTATTCTATTCCATTTTCTGTGCATCTTTGTGCCAATATTATTATTATTTCATCTGTTCTTTTATACAACTGTTGACAAAGGTCTCATGGGCTGGCCATAGATTTTCTAAGATTTTACTTTATGGAAAATGTTATTAACTTCATAGTAACATAAAAATATTGGTACTTAAGTTATTGTCTCTTTAATACTATCCAGGGCCACAACTATGAGGGTACAGATGAAGCATGTGCCCTAGGCACCAAAATCAGTTACAGCTCTAAAGTAAGGGAGCACCCTAATTCAGGTGTGCGTGACTAAACTCTCGTTGTAGTAATGAGTGCTGTGCTTGTTTTACTAGAGTGACCGGCAATAATGAATTTTATGAATTATTCTCAAGAAAATATTTATAATGTCTTGTACTCAATGGCATTTTTTTAACAGATAAACCTAGCTACAATGAGTACAATAAACTAATATTTTTAAAATAGTCTTCTTTTTTCTTCTATTGAGGGAAAATCAACGATTAACCCAGACAGTTACATGTATTCATTAGTTAACAGTTTGACATTTAGTTATTATTGGCTAGAAAACTATTTCAGTTCTCTAAGACACCTCACACATAAATAAACATTTTGAAAGAGGAGATAGTAGCATTTTTTGATAATGAATCATGTAAAATACTTTTTGAATTTAATGGAATTAATCATGAAGTTTGACTCAACATACTGAGCTTGAAAATTTAATCAATACTATACAGGTAAGCATATAAGTATTTTTTTCCTTCTGTAAAAAAGGGAAAATACAGTGGAGCCTGTTTAATGTGACCATCCTCGGGAAAAACAAAACAGGTCACCTTACAAGGCGGTAATGTGTGGCAGGGGAGGCTCTTCCGTTTGAGCACATGAACCCCCAGACAAAAAATTAAAAAATAAGCACAGTAACAAATGTAAATTTAAAAAAAAAATATTAAGTACACTTCGAGATTTTGGGGAATTTAAAACGCGAGATTTACTCCCCCCCCCCCCCCAACCCCCTATTATTTAAAACGCTTATTATAGCTAACGTATTGTATCGTAGATTACTACAGCAAAGTACTTCGTAACTCGCACGTGCCGTTGACCAAATGGCCTTCTGAACTGCTCTCTAAAAAAAAAACGCGGAGAGAGTTGCAGGAGAAGTAAGGCGCTGCTGATATCACTCTGTTCGCACATTTTTAGTGTGCAGTCAGGGACGATTTTGCCAATTGGACGACCAAAATGCTTTTATTTAAAGTGTGTAACAAAAAAAAAAAAAAAAAAAAAAATTATAGTATATTGTTAGTTCGTTACTTTATTTGTGGTCTAATATTAATTTAATTTAGCCAAATTCTAGTGATATTTTCAGTCAAAAATTTTTGGGTGGGGGGGGGTGCAGAAACCACATTTTAAAATCATTTCCAAAAGGGATGCCAAAACATCCAAAATTGGTCACTATTGGTGATTTATCACGAAGTTGGCACCAGAAAGTAAGTTCCCAAAACTGAATCCGGCTTGGTAATATCTTCTATATTTGGCGAGAGAAATTGCCAAACCTTAATATTTTATCACGGAAGGGATATTAGAAAACTGGAAAACATGGTTTCCAAATTGTTGGCAGTAGCTGCATTCATAGTAATTATTCAAAAGTTGCCTAGGTTGACCACTTTTGGTAATTTATCATTAAAAATAAAGTTCACAAAGCTGAATCCAGCTTGGCAATATTTTTTATATTTGGTGAGAAATTGTCATACTCTACTATTTTACAATGGAAATAATTTTTCATTAAGGTAAAGTAATTTGTAGTTCTTTTTTTTTTTTTTTTTTTTTTGTCATACTTGTATGCTTATCTTTAGATTTGTTCTTTTGAATATGCAAATTGAACACATTTGGATACAAGTTGATAATAGTAACAATAATTTATATGGTCTATATTATCAAATTATTTTTTTATACATTGTGTATATAGTATATGTAAACTTCCCTGAACAACAAGATTGCTTTAACTAATGGTAGTTAAAATTGCTGAAGATGGTAGTTTTGTATTCTTTTCAAAATGCCATTTTGTTTGTTTAGTATTCTGTATTAAAGTCAGCCCTGTAATAATGGACCAAGCTGCAATTCTGTTTCAAGTTCCTTGTAAATAATCTGTAAAATTGTATTGTAAAACATTTTTCAATTCAATAAAACTTTTTATAAAACTGTGTTAGAGTATTATTATGATTTCAAATGTTTTACACCTCACTCCTCTATGTAATTGCTATGCATTATAGTTGAATACTTACTGATTATTCATAATTTTTTTAGTTTGTACCTTGACAATTACCCACAAAAAACACCCCAAATTAAAAAATATAATGGAATTCTAATTAGTGTGTAACACATGGTTTTGTTTTCAATCAAAATATATATAACAGTTTCATAAAACTATTTTGAAGGTAGGGGTTGAAACCCCTATTTCGGAAAAACAAGCTAGGAGTTTGATACTGGTCCCAACATTATTTCCAACAATTAACAGCATAACACCACCACCGTGGTTGCGATGTGTGGGATTTTCCCGAATAAAATGTTTAAATTCTTAAAGTAAAAAGAAAAGAATAATAATTTTTTTTTGTTTATATTTGTAAGGTTATATATTTTTTAAAAATATATCGTGCATGGGAAATCAGAGCAGGAATGAAATGTTTTATGCAAAACAATAAGAGTTGATTTCCGAGGATCAATTTTTCTCTTTTCACATGCATGCTATCTTATTTTCAGAAAGTTTCTTTTTTTCTTCAAGTGTTAAAAAATGTTAAAACAATCTTTATTGCAGACCATAAATCTTTAAATTCTTCTTCTGCAAAGAAGTGGGAAAAAAATTAATCCAGATGAGTTGAGTCAGTAAAAGCAGTAAATCTTTCTTGCAGGGGAGTAGCCGGGGGGAGATATCGGGATATATTTGACTGCTTTCTTGTACTTTTGAGCAGAAGCTCACAAATTGCCTGGTCAGATGCTATGTAATTGCTTTCATGCAGATTTTCTAAAACTGTGTCCATTCTTTTCTCTTTAGGACAGAATTAGAAAGCATTTCACATGGATTTATGCAGGATATTGCTCGGATCAACAGCAAATTACTTGAACTTCTTTCCAGGATTTTTTTTTGTGGTTTCAATCAAGAAGGTTTTGCACCGATTTAAAAATTCTCTTCTTTCGCCATTAGATGAACCACTTTTCTCTATGTAACTGCTCGAAGCTACGCCTATGTCCACATCAACAGCATTCAATTGATTTTAAGGACACATCTACGTTAAACAACTTTGTAAGTGTAGAAGCCTAGGTAACTACATTTCGCTTAATACAGCGACACATTAAATGCCTTGTTACATCTCTAATAGATTCATATAAAAATGGAGCCATTGAATTTGGACATTGAAATTTTCTTAAAAAAAGCTCTAACAAGCTAGCTACAGAATTCAAGAAAGAAAATTTTGCCAAGTTAATCTTATCTGTACACGCTTCTTCAAGAACACCAGTGGTAAAATTTTGGGGCAAATCTTTTTTAGATTGGGGAAAACTTCAGCAGCTCTTTGCACAACATAAACATTCGCCACCCATTTAATTTGACAAAATTTCAATGGATTTTCTACTATACGTTATTGAAATAATGTCTGGCAGGACTATGTTTGAACAGTCTGTACATAGAAGAGAATATATCATTTAATTTACATCCTGTCATTTTATTGCCTCATTGAAGAACTCCATGTATAGTATGCAGACTGCATGTTCCTAAGTTCAACAATGTAAAGCCTTTTGACTCCTTCAACAACTCCTGAAGATATCTCAAACACTTCAAATTCACATTTGGACCATCAAGCAACACTTGTAAGAGGTTTCTTAGATCCAGTTCTGAAGAACATTCACAAATTTTAAATAAATCTTCTGCAGTAGAATGATTGAGAAATACAGAATTAAAGAACTTAACATCAGCCATATTTTTATCAGAATTCTAGAAATGAACAATCAAATCCATTTGGGTTTTTTGAGCAATAGTGTTCATGGTTTCATCCAAACGCAGTACAAATTTTTAATTTCCGATAGTTTCCAGCAAATAGTTATGAACATAGGGTACAAGTCCAAAGGCTACAACACAAACCATTTTTGAGCTTCCTAAAGTTATATTTTCAGCAATACTGCTATCAGGAAACATAGCTTTGAATTGCGTCATGATGATTTCCATATCCCATATTATTTCTCCTGTGATTGACATAATTCAGAATACTGGCACCAGCCTCTTGACCTTGATTTTCAACTCCACTGGAAGTTGCTTTTTTCATGGTGATGAGTTGCTACAGAAAAGGAATCCAAATATTCACTTGCTTTGTCTTGCAAGAAAGCAATTTTTGATATTTTGCACTTCCTTCATGGTTTGTAACTGCTTGTCTTGCCATGTTGTTTAATTTGAAAGACTTCATGCACAGCTTACACCATGCTAGATACAGATCATCTTTAATGGGATCAATCCATTTTGCCCACTGAGAATTGAGTCTTTCGTCTGTCCATTCTAAGTTGAAAATCATCTTCCAAATCATTTTATAATCATAAAAACAGTGTTATTATAAAAATAAAGGCAAAATACTCGTTCGGTGAACGCAAGATATACCACGTGCATACCTCAAAAACAGTGGCAAGCAGATATACAGACGGGCCAGTCGCACAGTATGAATGTACACAAGCAATAATCTCGCAATCCCTCACTTTACAAATGTTTTATTCCCATTTCAGAGCCGCTCATTTGTTATCAGCTACCTATGATATCAAAAAAAGAGAAAAATGTATTTCAAGCGAGAAGAAAGTAAACACTTTTCCCCTCCTAACTCTGAATGGATCTCTTGAAGCTAGGCAGGACGGAGCTTGGGAGAGGAGAGTATACGGTAATCCGAAGTGAGATAAAGAAGCCTAAACGGCAAGGGAAAAGTTGAAAGAATTCTGCATGAACGTGCTGTCAATACATTAAAATAACACATTTTATTTCTAAGAATCTTTCTTATGCAATTGACAAAAATGGAATTTTCAGTGTAATAAAGTAAATTTCCCAGGTTTTTATGAAAATCAATACTTTTTCACTGAGATAATCAATTTTAAGAAAATTCCCCGAGTTTTTCAGATTTTCCCTGAGGCGTACAAACCCTGCTAATGACTAAAACATATCCTTTCACCACGAAGAAACAATAAGACAGTGGGCCAGTCACCTGTGTGAAAACTAAAGTATAAGAAACAAGATTTTTTTTAATGGAAAATGAAAATATTTACAATTTCTGTGACTCTCTCACAAGCCACACACAGCAGATTGTAAATACGAAGATAAAATAGCAGGATTTAAGCAAGTGGCTTAGCAAAAGGCTCAAAAATCCACTTGGAGCCCAATCCTACTATAGAAAACATGGCAAAGCAACTTCAAATGATGCCAAAACAAGAAAAATAATACTGGGGTAATAGTGACCCAAGGTAAAAAAATCCCGAAAACTACTGGTGCACATACAAAAAATTCTGAACATTACTGATAAAAAAACACAGTACTATAACCATTAATATGCCAACTGATACACATTAAATAAACCAAACTATACTGACATTAAAATTAATCATTTTGAATTTACAGTAAATTACCAATGTTCAATTAGGGTGCACACTTTAGAAAACCATAGTTTTATCACTTTTCTACCTACCTGCCAACATCTGGGAAAGAAAAACCAGTAGATTCGCACACATAAACAAATCCAATAGATTCTAGGGATAACACACTCTTCACCTTTTGCAGATATTATATTCTTGTACACACTAAATTATGATGTTTTTCAATGAATGGTTTTTTTTTTTTTTTTTTAATATAACAGTCTATCTACAGAGTTTCAAATATACAAAAAACCATTAATGTTATAATTATAAAAATTTCAAAACTTGTAAAAATGCAAGAATTTTGAAATATGAAATAGATTGAAACCAGGGGTGAGGTGGTGTATGTGCGAGAGAGAAATTGCATTTATTAAAATATTTATATTTATACACTTCAATTTGAATAAAAACTGCTTTAGAAAGTATATTCTGGTACTTAAATTATTATTTTAGGAAAAATGTAAATGCCTTACATTTAATTTTACATTAGCTTTACTAAATGTTAGACAGAAAAAATAATTTACACCATTTTTGTAAAAAATAAGAATTTTTGATTGTTTAGATTTACTGTTAGTTGCAGAGGTTGACTTTCTTTTTCTACTCCCTTCTTCAGTAATATCTTCAGTAGATTGTTTAAGAGTATAGTGTCATTACACTTTGCAGAGCAGGATTTATTTAATTCTGGGGTGAAGTTTGCACTGCTAATTTATTTTTACTTTCTTTTTCTAATTCCATGATACTGCCACCTGGTTGGTTTAAGATTTTTCATAATAAATGGTGATTCAAAAGGCTGCACATTAAACAATGATAAATGCATAATACAAAACAGCTAACAGCTGATCAATTTAACAGCTCAAACTATCTGGATTATTGAGTGAAAATGATTAAAACATAATGGAAAACAGTTTCTTACATTCCAAAACACCCTCTCATCCTTTTCTAATACAGAGAGCATTCCCACCCTACCCCATTGTCTTCTCTCCCCCTTCCCAAACAATGTATACCAGTGCCGGACTCCACCAAAAAAAAAATGGGAGTCCCGGCTAATCAACCCTGATAATACTTACCTAAAATAATAGTATTAATTTAAATATATATGTTGTAACATTCAGAAATATTAAATTTAAACCCTTCTATGCTAAATATAAACATTAGAAGTAATAATTAGACAGACTGATTGGATTATATAAATTAACAAAGTAAAATCACCAACAACTGTCATAATATTTATCATAAAGTGATAAAAGTAAAAATGCACTAATCAAAACCTTAAAAAAACCAATATGTTTATTACATGTAGTTCAAAAATTTTGCTAATAGATATGGATTGATTATTAGTTCTTATTAAATTTTCATGCATGGCAGATTGGAGTGATTTAACTTAAGGAGCTTATAAAAAAGCATGGATTGTTACATGTTAATGAAGGTATGTTAATAGGAGTGTATAGAAGTGGTTATTGACAATAGAGGAAGTTAAATATATAGATTACTTAAAGGGGGAAAAACATAGTTCAGTATACTATAGGCAAGGGAGAATTGGCACCTATTTTATTCTAATTGATTTTTCTATACTGTTTTTTATTTCCTACCTGGCCAAAAATATTATTACTGTTTTAACACTTCACTGCAAAACTTGGTCGCTTTTCGTGTTCTTTAAAAAATAAATCAATACATTTTACATGTGAATGCCCTGAGACCAAGCTATTATAATTTTATTGCTACGATTCTCTTTGATGAAGCTTGGCATTATGTATTTCTATTTTATTGTTTTGGACATATCTCCATAAAATTAAACAGAATTTCATAAATTCTTGTTCAGTTTTGATTTTAATAGCTCCTTTATTTTGTTTCATTTATGAACCCAAGTTGTGTGCCTTCTTAAAACACTATACAATCTCAGGTCACATCATACTCCCATTAAAATCTGAGACAGGAGATGGATTGTGTTCAGCTGCATATCTTCTGTGGCATAAATATGACCATGTTTTCATTTGCCTGAAAACCCCTGTAAATATTAAAACTCTAACTTGTTAATTAATCCTTAAGTGTGGCGTGTTCTGGCCCAAGTTGGTTGTAATTAAAAATACATAGCTGCCAACCTTGGAGAATGAAAATTAGGGAGATTTTCGAAAAAATTAGGGAGACTTTAAAAAACCCTTGTTATCGATGAAAAAACTCTATGTACACATGCGTAATATACCAGTAACCAAGAAAATTACATATACTAGAAAAATGTATAGCTTAAAACATTTATTAAAACAGCCAATTTTAAAATGCGATACTTTTTTAAAGAAATAAACAATTTTTTAAACAGTAAATACTTTAGAACTATTTGCATTCATGGGCATTCATAGGGCAAGGGGAGGGGGCACTTGCCCCCCTGTATTTTTGCAGGCATGAAAACAGCTGAAGAGCAAAAAAGAGGAACTACATGTGGACATATTTTCCAGCAAAAAATTTACGTGCACGTAATTTCAGGCATATATAACAAGGTTGATAATGCAAAAACATGGAACTGGGAATAATGTGTGAGCTTAAAGCGGTGCCTCTCTAAAGTTGCTATCACACGACAGCTCTATGCACTGCAAAATGCATGTACTGCACTTTCGCGCTGCATTTTGCCCGTCAAAAGCAATATATAGGGGTTGTTTTGCAGTACGAAAATACCACCTAGACAAAAGGCTCAGAGTTGCAAACTTGGCGACGTTATCGCTCTTTCTGTGACAAATACCGACTATTACTGGCTATTTTTGCGACAAAGCAAAATTAGATTCGTGATTTCAGCACGTGGGGATTTTATATATGTGTGTCTGCATTCTCAAGTAAAAGAATGAACGATTTGGAGCAACAAAGACTTTGTCTTTCCATAATTGCGGTAACATTTCATTAATAAAATCGGCTTCGATTTCTGTCGTCCACATTGCCGACGCGAAGGCAGCCATCTTGAATTAAGGCATGGATATTTCTTGGGCTCTGATTGGCTGATTTCGCATTGCATGCCTTACTTTTTCAAACAGTGCTGAAAAAAGTCAGGCTACAAGAAAAACGCTATCACACGATATTTTCGTCCGACTGAAGGGCAAAATTGCAATGCGAAAGTGTAGTGCATTGCATTTGCAGTGTGTAGAGCTCTCGTGTGATAGCACCTTCACCCTATCACGTACTGACACTGCTTGGCGGCGTTGACGTGCTCTAGGAATGGGGGTTGCTGGAAAGGGGACATAACACGCTCGCACAATTTTTTCCACACACGACTTCGTATTCTACTACTGCCGGTTTCTTTTGGACGCTTAGGCGTTGCTCCCCTTTTTCACATGGATCCTGGAGTCCCCCCGTTGATTAGTCCCAGCCACGTTTTCTTTTTTGGCGTTAACAATCCAACTGGATCTGGCCACGGTTTAACTAAAATGAATTAAGTATTACCTTTTGAGCA
This sequence comes from Cheiracanthium punctorium, assembly GCA_038373885.1. NCBI lineage: Eukaryota > Metazoa > Arthropoda > Arachnida > Araneae > Cheiracanthiidae > Cheiracanthium > Cheiracanthium punctorium. Next base: position 150,256 of record JAWZYV010013894.1, read on the forward strand.
TTAAGATTTAGAGTAACTAGAATAACATATAATTGTTTTCGGAGATGGAGATTTTCTAGTACTAAGTAGACAAAACAACTTGTAATTGATAATTGTGTAAGAATAAAGTCGCAGGTTTCAATGTAAGTCTGAGTCGCATGTCCTCTTATTTGCTTCTGAGAGTGAGTTTCGGATTGATTCCAGCACAGGAGTGTTCCACCCGTATGGGGTAAGTCTTTTGTACTTCATACTTTTTTTGTCCATGTCATCTCCCTCTGATCAAATCTCCTTAAATTTTGTCTGCTTTATTCTGTTCTGCATTAATGTATTCCCAATGTTAATTCACTTTTAGTGCACAATGCAGTGAACTTTACGTATCCAGGCTGTACGTGACAATTCCATTTGCCGAATTTCACGTTACATCTTCAGAGCCCAGTTATTAATCTAGGAATCTAGCTGTTTAGTCTGAACTTAACATCTCTACATTACTAAGTTTTATAATAAATAAAATAATTCAGACTATACTGATACTCCATAATATACACAACTTTATTTTACATGTTTCTTAAAGCCACCACCTTTTTTATGACCTGAACGATAAAGATTTTTAACAAATTTATTTTTCTTCGACTTCTTCTTCTTAGCTGCTGCAGCACTTTTCTCTTCAGACTTCTCCTTTCTGAAATAAATTTGTTTATATATAAATATTCTAATATTAACTATTATTAAAAAAGAAGCTATACACAAAAGATTGGAAGAATTACTTACATTGGTTTTGTCATATAACGCTGTACAGCCTGTGAAAGAGAAAATAAGTCAGAAATCTTAGCTTATACTAATTCAAGCATAAAGAGAAAAACATTTAAATTGCAAGAATTAAAGAAAAGTACAGAGCATAGCTTTTTTTGTTGTGTTTGTGTACACATAAAACAGTAGATCTTTCATATTATCAATAGAATTATCTAGTTCACAAATTTCATATTTATGCTTATTCTTTAATTTAGCACATTGCACTTCTATTCTAGGCATAGTTAGAATAAACCCATCTTGGTCAGCTTCGAATCTCGTTTCGCCTTGTTCAGCATTTTTGTGACAGTAGGATCTGCATGTCATGTCATGCGACAAAAAGAAAACTTGCATTACTGAAACTGAATTCATCGCTATTCACTAATCTGAACAAATCCACAAGTACTTATGAATATTGTATGAGATGGTGGAACTAGTACTACTTTCTTCAGAATTTTCACAATGAGATACTCTACCTTGAATTAAAATCAAAATCATTTTAAACATAATTTTTAATAGTTGTTTTTATGCAGATATTTATCTTAAATATTAACCTTAATGCAATAGCATAAATAAATATAATATAGTATTCATGTGTATTTTTTAAAATTTAAAACTTGGGTGCATTGCAGAGGAAAAATGAAGATTAGAGGACAGTATATAAAATATCTGACCACCAGCAATTTAAGCACAAACTGCTTGGACAAAAATATTTTGCATTTATGAAATTTAGGCTAGAATATATATAAATTTATTTTCAGCAATTTGGAAATTCGAAAGAGAAAAACACAATAGGGGGTTACTGTGACAAGATCATTTAATGTTAAAATCAGCTATGCTTTCATTTAAATATAGGCTGATGCCTTGTTAACAAACAGTTGTTCAATCTAATCTCTAAAGAAATAATAGTTTATGTGCAGATATATGCAATGTGGCCACCAGTGACAAGAAAAACTAAGATCTAAGATAACCACAACCCCTATTTTAGCTTCATTGTAGAAAACAAGGTCAGTAATACTAAATTTCTGAAAATATTTTCCCAGACTTTTGTAACATAAAATTAAAAGCAAAACAAAGGACAGGTTTTGTTTTTGGAGGAATTTTCTCAAATTCTATTTGTAAGTGTCATTTATCTAAAATATTTATGAAGTTACAATGCAATTGCAGCATAAATATAGCATTTTGAGACAAAAAAGCACAAATTTTAATTTATTTGGATCAAAAGTAAAGAATTCTTTTTCAAAAAACCCAATTCAACGATTATTTTTAAAATAAAGGCAACGCATTAAAAAAAGAAAACTGACATGACTCTCTCCTTTCTCATACTGTTAAATGCTGAAGGTCTGAAAGCAGGTAATATTTTCCAAACTTTTCCTTTTTTGTTTTACTATATGTGCAGTACATTTCCTGCATACCCAGCAAAGTGGCACTGACTGCAACTGATGATTCTGGTTTGAATACAGTAGTTGGGTCTGAGAAGCAGTAAAGCCAGGAGGCTTCTCATTCCTGCTCCCTCTTGTGATATTTTGGCAGCATAAGGCTGGTCAGACTTTCGTTCTTATCAATATCAATTATGTTAATCAAGATTCTTATATCTGAAATTCTTTAATAAATAATCAAGTATGAAATCTCATGTAGTTTTAGTCTCCATTAAAAAGCCTGCCTGTACATGCTCTAAGTCAGACTGTTATTGATTTTAAAATTATCGCAAAACCCTGTCGTAGGCCTGGCGTCGCAGCCTACTACATATGGATAAAAACACACCCCAGCTGCAATACAAGCATGTCAAAACATGTACTGACATGCCATATAACCAACTTATTACTTGGGTTGCACATTGATGGCAATGCATTGCATTTTTTCCGACTAAATGTTGCAGTGTTTTCATGCCATGTAGCATTCAAACAATTAAGGAACAAAATTTAAAGGAAGGCACAAATAAACTTAAAGCAATGAGAATGAGGAAGCTTTTGAAACCTAAAAACAGAATAATATTCATTTCATACAAAAAAAAAAAAAAAAAAGCTAAAGAATATTTTGGATATTAGAGAAAGATTACTTAGATATTTTTTATGCTATTCCCTATTATTTGACATCAATAAAATTCTATTAAATAATCTAACAATTAATTGTTACAAAACTCCATAATAACATTTTACCTCAGCAACATCTAATTTAGGTTTCTTCCTATTCAATTCATCAAGGATTTTCAAGTTATTTTCTCTTTCGAGTTTAGTAGTGAAGTTGTCCTTAAACTGAAAATGAATAAAAAATAAAATTAGTTTTATCAACAGTAGGTAATTTCTGCAGTGGGAGAAGGTATACATAATATTTAACACATTTCAATACAATAACACAGTTAAAAATAAGCTGATATGCAATCTGATGAAGGCACCACATCCCTTCCTTGTACACAAACTAAATTACATATACATTTTGTGAACCTCATTTAAACTAAATTAAATGAGATATAATATTGTTCAATAATACTAAGGTTTGGCGATTTCTCAACTAATATAGAAGATATCACTAAGCTAGGTTCAGTTTTCGAAAGCTTTGTAAGATTTTGGGTATGGCCCAAAACAAAGATTGACCATAGACTTAATATATTGAAGGTGCTCATAGAGATTAATATAAAATAGTCTTTTTTTTTTTTTTTTTTTTTTTTTTTTTTTTGAGGGATCTTTCATTGCTCATAGATTTCTGGGTAATCATTTCTTAGTTATGTGAACAGGGCTAGTAGGAGTGGTAGAACATCTCAAAAGAAGAGAGAAAAGAGACTTTTTTCATAGAAAAAGAGATTTTTGATAGAAAAAAATCCTGATACATGTGAATTTCCTCACTAAAAAATGTTGATAATTATTTTTATAATCCCAAACCAAAAAAGGTTGGTTAAAACCAGAAAAAAAGGAAAGGTTTAAGGTACAGACAATTTTGTATAGTTATACAATGATAAGGAATAAAAATTTCTTCTTAAACTTAACATAGAGTGTAGCTTGATATAATCAGGGGTTGATCCAGGAATTTTTTCCAGGGCCCATTTTTGTGAACTTCAACACTTAGTTTAGTGAATTTTAATGCCAATTTTTAATAAAAGTCACCTGTAAAAATAATTGATAAAACAGATTAAAATATAGGGTAAAATACCAATGAAGTGGCATTTTAATCGACTTTATTTTTGTGAAGGGGATGCAAAACAGACCCAATTTTCATCTACATCAACCCCTGATAATATAGGTTATAATCATTTATATGCAATGCATAGCTTAATGCTTTTCTTCCTATGAAAATGTGTTAAAGTTTGCAAATTTAATTGCTTTTTACTATAAAGTATGTAATATATATAGTACTAAATATTCTATGTATTAGGTCGTAATGAAAGTTTCCCGCCATCGCAGATGTGATCTCAGCAAACAGTTCGCATTGGCATGTTTGATCATATTTTGTCAAACGATTTTTGGCATTTGAAAGTTATGTTTATGGTCTCGCGCCCCCATGTTTCTGGGCCAAAAGTTTTGAAAAACTACCAGAACGTTGGCAGAAAATCATAGATGTGGATGGTGATTACTATCCGTATTAAAGGTACTCCTTTCAAGTTCTTTTTCTAACTTTTATTGGAACTTTTTGTTGGCGGAAAACTTTCGTTACAACCTGATAATATATAGCAGTACCAGTAGAATATTTAGTACTATATGTGTATACACATCCGTGCATACTATATCATTTGATATTTTAAGCTAATCAATTGTTTCTGGTCCTACATAAGGTATGGCCTGCTTATTTATAATTAAATAAAAATTACAACTAGACTATTTTCCATTAATTAGACATACTTTTTCAGGAACTCAAGTATAACAACAAATTTCAATTTTGGCAAAAAAAAAGTTATTGAAAGAATCAAATTTTGTTCTAGTACTGGAAAAGCTGGTAAATACATTTATTATCAAAAATTAAAATAAATCAAGAATGCTTGGGCTTTTTGAACACGAAATCAGTAATTAAATGATTTTTCCCTTTCTCTACAACTTTCTGAAGAGTTTCCATTTCTTTAAGCTTTTGTTGCTCAGTTTCACATAGTTTCAAGACCCTCCAACATGCCCTGTGCAACACTAACTTCTTGCATATTGCCTTTCTCTATTGCACTCTTCAATCTTTCATTGGCTTCTGTGAACAAACAATCAGATGCTTCAGTTGTGCCATGGTCCTTTTTGGTTTCTGATATTTTACTTTCTATCTCAGCAATTCTTTTCCTAGACTCTTTAGCTTGTTTTACCTTTTCTTCTGTCTCTCAAGCCAAACATATCTTCTCCTCTGTCCTTCTTCCTCCTTCAATCTTTTTTGCTCCTCCAGGTACATTATGTAATGTCTATGTGCATTTTGTCCCACAGCAATAAGTTTTGATGACATAGGAACCAGTACAGGTTTGTTTCTAAAGGCTTTCAATGCATCTTTGATTAATAATATGACATTTAATGTTCGCTCACAAGTGGAAGTCTTAGGCCAAGTCCATCTCAATGCTGAGAAATGCCTTTCAATATCTGCATTCCCATGTGATAGAGATAATGCATTCTTTATAACTTTTAGCAATTCTTGATATTTTTTTTTCCCACCCGCTACATTGCTTTTCTTCAAAATTTTATCCCTATCAGACACAATCAATCACAAATCAGACACAGAAAAATTTCCGTCTGTACTACGAGTATGCTCTCATCATAAGAAACTTCAGAAAAAAAAGTTATAGATCATAAGTTTAATATATTTTGAAGAATAGCAGATTCAATGCATCAGTTTTCATTTCTTGACCACTTGAAGCAACAAAAAAAGATAGAAAACAGACTTATTCTGAAAAAAAAGATATTATAAGAGACAAACCTAGAAAAAAGAGACTAAAAGCTAAAAAAGAAAGCGGCTCCTAGGTCTGTGTGTGATAAAACAAGCATATAGGCATAACCTCAAAAGTAGTCAAAATGGATTCTTGGTCAAAGTAGATTACACAAGGATAAGTATGTACATTAATACATGGAAATTTCAAACAGAAATGCAGCCACATCATGTAAGTATACACAAAGTAAAGTTTAAAGTAATCAGGGAGGGGAAAAAATCCGAAAGCCCCCCTTTTGTGAATTTTTTATATACGTTTGTAAAAAAGTCACTTTTTTTTGCAAAAATAATTTACAAAATGAATAAAAATATAGACCAGAATGCCATCGAAGGGTCTGTTTAAATTGATTGTATCCTTGAGGAAAAAGCTATTTTAATCAATTTATTTTTGCGAAGGAGCTGTTTTTAAACAATTCTTGTGAAAAAGGAACATTAAATAATTGTAATTTTATGACCAAACTTTAATCTGCATCGATCCCTGGTAATTAATTTAGAAAAAGTGTTTTGGGGCAATTCACATACACTTAAACTGGTAGCACACTCATGCAAGCTGGATTTATAACGCTAAAAGATAAATCAAGATATTAAAAATACCTAAAATTATATTACCTTCCGTTTGATCATAGAATTCTTGGGCTGCCTTTCTTTTGGGAGTTTTTCTGTAAATCGTCCAACAGAAGCAGTAGCTGTTTTGGCTGCAGCAATTGATCTTGAGAGCTACAGAAATAACATCTCTCTTTCAAGTAATATTACATGTTCAACACAAAAACAATGAACAAAAAGCAAGAAAATACGATGCCAGGATTATGTTTAGATTGTCTATGATTTTCTCAGTTTTTTATCGAATAAGGTTCAAATTAAATAGACAGTTTTATGTATAATTAACACATTTTTATCAGAAAACCTCTTCATAAATATAAAAGAAAAGATAATAACAGATACACTGATAATAAAAGATAACAAATTTTATTTCATTATTTTTGTTTTAAATAAAAATAACACATACAAAGAAATAAAATATTATTTGTTTATTTTCTACTAAATTTACTGTTTCATAATAACATAACCATACCGAAGTATGATTTATATTTGCTCTATGAATTAGACATAAATGAAAATAAAGGTGTATACATACCTGATCTTTATTTGCTCGATCATGAGATTCTAAATTAGTAACTGAAATAGAAATATATTTTTAAAAAAAGAAATCAAAATACTACATAAATAGATTAAAATAAACTTTTCAAAAACATTGGTAACACAAAATCCCCCCCCCAAAAAACATTCATTCAAAATAGTTTTTAAAGGTATTTCTAAAAATCTATGCATTGTAATTAAATAACTTTATTTTAAAATGATAACTTTATTTTAGTTCATATTATGTTAAAATTTCATTGCATAACTTTCTATGTTCCATATGTTCTATATATATGCCAAAGCCCAAAATCGGCCAATTCGCATTTTGGTCAATGTTGCTGTAAACTTACCGGCCAATGCCTGATCTTTTCTTGATTTCAGGCTTTGGCTGGCCAATTCGCGAAGTGGCTTGGGACGATCGGTCAAAGTAGGAAGAAAGAAATCAAGAGCAGATTGTTATACACATTGTTAAAAATTTATGACTTTGGGCTTTGGCCAAGGATTCCCAGCCACTTCGCAAAATGGCCAGACAAAGTAGAATATACAATCTTAATTGACAGCATTTTGGACTTTGGCCAAAACGTGAGTTGGCCGAACTTCGGGCTTTGGACATAACATATACAAATAGTATTGTAGTATTTTTCACATAATATTACTGCCTCAGTATAAGCAACAGGTGTGAAAATATTAATTTATCTCATCAGTAATACAACACAAACCACCCATCCAATATATATACATATATTCCAAATGGTTAACTAAACTGCTAAATTCAAAGACAGGTATTAGAATATCACCACAAAAATTACATTCAATAATTTTTTTTTATGCAAACTATATTTTTGTCATTAATCAAACTCTTTAATAACAAATTTTTTAAACAAGTAATAATAAAATTATTTCAAAATATGATGATATGTTTTAGTTACTCTAGTTTTATTTTATTTTTACTATATATATACAGTAGAACCTCAATCTATCGTTTTTCAAGGGGTGCGTAGAAAAAAAACGATGCATGCGGGAAAACGACGAATGTGGGTTAAAGTCAAAACACTAAGAAAATAATGTTTATGAACGCACAGGATGTATTGATGTATACAGTTTACCAAAAACACTAAATTTGTAATCAAACCGAAAAAGAAACAAATTGGAGTTGTAGAAAATTAAGTGATATTTATTTCTAAAAAATCAGTAATTTTACACTGGGTTTTTCCTTAATTATTTTAATTAAATGAAAATTTTAAAGATTTATAATATTTTTCTTGTAAATCTTTAAAACTTCCATGTTTTCATTTTTGTACATAAAAGTTCATACAATTTCAAATACTGTAATTGCGTCCGATAAACTTGGCACTAGTGTAGGCTCAGTCTCATCGGCATGAACATTATTTGCCATTACTTTTATTTTTTGCATCACCACACATTTCTTCCATTCTTAAGATATGTCGATACGTCTATATCAAAGGAAATATAATCACTGAATTTCACACCACATGCTCTGCTTTATGTAACAACTCTTCATCTACACCATCATCAACCCAAGAAATCATACCAGAAAATATTTAAGTTTGTATGCCATATGGATCCATCTGAATTTCGATTTCACTTCGGTCAGGAGAAATATTTTACAACTATGAAAGCGGGAAAAGGATTTTTTGACGAACGATGAATGCGGGTTTCGTTGACGTTATTTAAATACAACTTGTGCAGGGACCATAGAAATAAAACTATCAATACGGGAAAACGATGAATGCGGGAACGATAGATCTGGGTTCCACTGTATATATATTTTTTAATTGCAGCAAAATGCTATAGTTAACAGCAAATAATGTTTGGCTGTAATAATTTTTCTGAATTTTATACATCAGCGACTGTTAGAAATGGTTGCATGAAAATTCTTTTTTAACCTTTTGAAGCCTTCTCCAATATTTTCAGATGCCAGGAAACATTGTTATAGTTGCAACATAAATTTTATTAATACTAATATAGATACCAAATTAATACTAATATAGATACCAAAATGCTACCAAATTGTAGAGCAAAAAATCAAAATTGTAGAAAATTGATACGTATCATAAAAAAATCTGATGTGTCCAACACATGACTTCCTTGCACGTCTATTAAATCAAAAATATTTTCGACGCACTTCCTCTAAACTTATTTGTTTGAAAGATATAAAATATCAGTAATAGTAAGGTTTAGCGATTTCTAGCCATATATTTCGATATCGCCAAGCTGAGTTCAGTTTAAAAGATTTCCTTCGGACACTTTATTTGGCGATATGTCGCCAAAAGCCGACAAAGTTGAGATAGTTTGCGAGATTTTGGGGATAGTCAAAGTAGTCATTGACCACAGACTTTCAATGAATTGAATGCATCCATACACCTCAATGTATTTAAAGTCATTTGGCTCACCCTGTAAATAAATTCCCAGTCGATTGCTGTCAAAAAATATATTGAAAACAGTTAGATATTACAATAGTTCTAAATACAAAAGTTCAAAATTTTACGGGTTAAAGTTTTAAGAGTTATACAAAATACGAAATAATTTTGGGTGCCAAATTTGGTGACATTTCGGCGAAATGCGTCAATGTTGACAACATTTGGAGAGATTTTAGGCATGGACCAAACAATGACAGATTATCACCAAGAACGATGACAAATGGCGATACTTTGGGCATGGACCAAATGACTGACTATCGCCAAATTTGGCGATATTTCGGCAAAACTCGCCAAGGTCGACGACAGTCGGCGAGATTTTGGGCATGGACAGTACAATGAATGTCTACAGTTGTATAATATTGAAGATGTCCATAGACATTAAAGTGATGAAATTCTTTTCGGTGGTCCTGTAAATAAACTTTCCAGTAGATTGGACCAAAAATCGACCGTAGTCGGACCATTACCTAACTTACGTGGTAGGATGGTATTGTGCTTGAAATGGATGAATGCCCCTAAAATTGCCATTGACCGTAATGTATTGGAAATCTTTTGAGTGTTCCTGTAGCAGAACTATAAATGATAAAGACACTTTTTCTAATGGAGAAATTTATTTTGTAACTCTTAACAGCATATATCACATTTGAGTCGTTTGAAGTAGCTCAATACCACTAAAATACGCTGTAATGAATTTCGGCCGATAGAGCGTAATGTATTTAGAATCTTTTGAGCCGCCCTGTAGATAAAATATGCAGTCGAATCGAACCGAAAAGGGAGTGGCACAAATAGATGTTACAACAATCCTAAATATAAAGTTTCAACATTCTACGCCTAATAGTTTTTGAGATATGCGAGTTTAATGAATTTCGGCCCATAGAGCGTAATGTATTTCGAATCTTTTGGGCGGTCCTGTACATAAACTATCCATTCGATTGCGACCAAAAGGGGAGGTGCACAACTAGATCATAGAACAATCCTAAATATCAAATCTCAACATTCTACGACTAATATTTTTTGAAAAATGCGAGTTACATACATACGTACGTACGTACGTAAGACGGCATGGAAAAACTGGCCACAATAGACTCGCCGCTGGTCAAAATGTGTTGCAGACGCGTTTATATGATCGTGCATGCTAGCTTACGATGAGATGCATCGAAAAAAATTTTAAAATTAAATTTAGAGGTAGTCAAAATCGGTTTTTTCGTCGAAATTTGGCCCCCAAAATTTTTCGGGATCACATTACTTCCTTATAGTACGTAGAAGGAAGTAAAAATATTAATTTTATATTGGGTTTTTCATTCATTTTTTAAAAATTAAACAGCCAATTTTAAAGATATAAAAAATTTTCCTGGGCCTTTTCTGTAATTTCATGTTTGTATTTAAAATTTCAGTTTCCAGGAATGAGATTGGCAAAAAAGCAAAAAACTGAAATCATGCAAGAGCAAAAAATTTGTATATGTGCTACTTCTATGTAATATAAAGAAGTTTTAAGAAGTAAAACATGAGAAAATGTATAAGATAAAAATATTACACAGTTAATTAATAACTACTATCAGGTATCCACAGGAAAAAGTGGAATTTTCAGAGAAAAAAAGACAAAAAGTGATTTTCTCTTAATTCACAAAAAGCTGAAATCAGCTTTAAAAAAGGAAGAGTCTCATCCCATTTGATAGTTTCAAATGCTGTTATAATGTGAAATTGGCACTAGTGTAGGCTCAGCCTCATCGGCATGAACATTATCCACTGCTTCTACACCATTATTTTCATTTTCTGCATTGTTACATATTTCTTCCATGTTCACTATACTGCATGTCTCAAAGTCTTGATTAATGGAATTATAATCATTAAATTTTACATCCTGTACTGCTCGCAACCACTCTTCATCTGCATCATCATCAAACCGGGAAGTACAAGCTTCACTACCAGTTGATTATTGGTGTGGGACAAGACCAAAATATGCTCTTTTTTTCCTATCTTTATTAACAAGGATTGATAATAAAAATTGTTAAGATTAATAAAGCAAAATATTGGGGGGGGGGGCACATCACTACTACGTAACCATAGGTTGTGATGCCCATGCCAAGAAGATTTCACAAAAAATCAGAAGATAATTTTTACATGTAAGAAGTAAAAACCGAAGACCCCCAATTTATCACCATTTCTCATTATTTTTTATATTAGCAATGTATAGAAATAAAAACAAAATTAAATAGTAATAGAAAAGAGCTTACTTGGAAGTTTTATATAAAATGAAAACAGATGGAGTATTTTCCCAAAATTTAAAAAAAAAAATGGAAATTTAACTTTATTTTTAATCAAAGTATGTTGAAAAATAAACAGATTAAGATTTTTTTAGCTGGTTCAAAGTAGCTTTTTTTATCTTCTACTAATAGTTGATCAGAAAAATATTTTTCATAACAAAGTATGTCAGAATTAGTTTTGAACACTAATAAATTTTCTAATGATGAATTACTGTGGGACGAACAAAATGAAGGTTTTTTTTTTTTTTTTAAACTATCGATAAAAGATTTGTTTGCAAACACTTTGACTTCACTCAAACAACAGCATTGTGCTGCTATAAGCTGTCAAAATGATTATCTTAATAAATTATTTTGAAATATTTAGTTGATTTATGTACTTACTAAATTTTTAGCATAGTTTGGGTTATAATTTAATATATCAACTAAAATTTTTAAAAAACGGAAGATTTTATCTTCTGGCAGAAGACCGGAAGATAGCTTAAAAAAACAGAAGTCTTCTGTCAAAACCAGAAGAGTTGGCAGGTATGGGTACTACATAAGCTCTATCAATAGTCTACCGTCTGTATTATTATTATTTTTTTAATACTTGATTAATAGTTTCTTTTTAATATTATTAGTACACACAGTTAAAAATTGTTTAAAATATTCTAATATGATTTCCTTTTGAATTTTAAACAACCAATGAGAACAGCAGTTTTGATTTGAAATTAATTTTAAACCAGAAATTGGTACTTTTACTTTCAGATTTTAAATTGAACAATTAATCAGACCTATTTTTATTCCAAGTTAAAAATATATACCATAAAACCTAGTCAAAAGAATGTTCCAGGTGGAAAGCATCTTTTCGGTTACCTATCATGAGCATAGTTACCATCAGATTGCTCTCTGCTTTTGTTTTCATTACCACTGATGTCCCGCTGTTTACTCAGGATCATGTGGTGCCATCTTTTTTCAACTGATGCATGAGCTACATCATTAACAGCTTCAGGGGTGGAGATAACTTCAACTGCTTCACGGTAAAATTCATAATTTTTATTCTGGTCATTAGCTATTTTTTCGATATTTAGATCTATTGTTATGTTTTCTTTTTGAGCGATATGAGATAGAGCTGTGCTTAATTTTCTAAATTTAAAATCGGAAATGTATTCTTTTTTCTTTTCTTTAATTTTCCCTTTAGTTACTCCTATGTAGCATCCTTTTTTATTATTTATTTTGTTAAATTTTAGGTTTATTTTGTAGATGCCAGCAGTTCCTTCTTCAACTAAATCTTTGTCAGTTTGAATTCTTTAAAATATAGTCATATTTGGTTTTATTGGTATTTTAATTCCTTTTTATTGGCGGCTTGAACTATTTTTATGCCTACTCCTTCCTCTACAGTATAGGTTGGCAGTGGGGTTTTACTTTTTCTTATTGCCTGTTATCAATTTTCTGAAGTTTCTTAAGTCTATTTTTAAGAAGTTTAGAAACAAGATCATTAGGATAACCAGAATCTTTCTATTCTTTTTTGTCTTTGGTGCATATTTTGATGGTGCAGTTCATATGATGATTGCAGCAATTTTATAGTTATATAGGGTTTTTGCATTATAGCTGACAATTTCATTAATTGTTTATTGCTTTTCTGCAAACTGAAGTTAGAAAATATTCAGGTTTATCACAGATTATTTTGATGTCAAGGTAATGCAGGATATAATTGTTTTTTATTTCGTAGGTGAATTTATATTATTCTCATGTATTCAAGCTCATAAATATCATCTGTTTTGACAGTTGCAAAGATTTTGTCTACATAGTTCCATCAGGTTTTTACTGTAGCACTGAAGGTTGTTTTAATTGTATTTTCTATTAATCTGATCTTCCAATCGTTGATTATGTCTGATATCGTGGAACCAGTAGGTACTCTTTGTTTCTGGAGGTAAAATTGTTCATTAAATTGGAAGTATGAGTTTGATAACAATAGATTATTACCACAAATAAGAGTGTTTGCTATTTCTTTATGGACATTCTTTATGAGATTTCTTTAATAATTTTTTCATTTCGATAACATAAATTGTAGGGTAAAAGTGAATTATGTCAAAGCGTACTATTACACCACCATTGTTTTATGCTGCAGTCATTTAGGTTTTTAATTAAGCCACACTTTATGTCTTAAGTTTTTAAGTGTTTACTTAAGCCATCAGTGGAAATCTACATCCTTTAAGCTATTAATGACCTAGCTCATGTGCCAATCAACAAAAAATTTCACCATGCGACCCTGGACAAAGAATCAGTGCTCATCACTGGCAATGGCAAGGACAGAAAAGAGCAATCTGGCGATGATTACAGCCCCATTAGGCGACTGAAAAGGCACTTTCTGCCTGGAACATTCTTTTAACTAGGTTTTATCATATATGTTTCTTATTTGCAATATTTTAGAGATAACTTGTAATGCTTTTATTAATTTAAACCTATTTTTATTTAACTTGTACGTTGAAACTTTATACTTATCAAAGATGGGAACAAAACTATAATTTTCAAAGTACCTGACATTCTCTGTCATTCAGACAGATTAAGCTCTATGGGGGTCCCCTTTGGACTAGGAAATTTTTTAAGTCCCAATGCCTCTAGCCCAGGCATTTCGACAAATTGTTTGGTTTGTGGGTATTATTCATGATATTGCTATGTTTTGAAATACAAATGTATTCTTTATGCAATTAATTGAACACACCACAAAAATATGCAAGTTCTAATTGACCATTTAGAATATTTCAGCTTCACATCTACCTCCAATTTTTCATGCACTTATTAGAGCTAGCAAGTGACATGGCCATAAATATTTTCTATACCTGCAATCACTAATAATACATTGAATATGCATTTTTAAAAAATTTTTAAGTTTTATTCTACTTGTAATATTTTTTCAGCAGTAATAAAAGTATAACATATATATTATAACATATATAATTTCCTCTTAAAATATAAAATTATCTTAAAGTCACTGGAATTTTAACACACTTCCTTTTTTTTTGAACTAATGTTTTTTGAAAGTATTACGACTTAAAAATACATGCTTAGAAAACTGAAGCAGGAAATATAGAGTAAAACAATTTATTTTTTCCCGCATAACTTTGCAAAATGCATAGACATTGGCAGACCAGTATTAATGTTACTTAAATTAACTGTTAATAAAGAGATTGGAAAATGTAATTTTGAATACAATTATGAGGAAAAAATGTGAATGCCTGAAAACAATGCTAGATTTTAAAATTCATTGATTATCTCAAAATAAAGAGGAAAATAAACTACTGAAAAAGACATTAAAAATAACAAACTTTTTTATGTATATTAGGGAGGTCCTTATTTTACAAGTTAAAGTTATTTTATGTAGCATCCCTCAGTTTGTTCCTTTAGATAAATAAGTAATTCCTGCAAAAATCAAAATTAATCAAGTAAAAACAACACGTGCCTCAAGCAGCTCGAAAATACAGGATGTCCCATAAATTCACAAAAATTTCAAACATTCATAAAAAAAGGGACTAATTATTTTCGAGTGCAGTTTTTCCTGATGATTTTACATCTAAGAGTCTTGTTTTTGGCATCATAAACACGTGGGTAAATACGGTGTATATATAAATATATATATATATACAGAGGGTCCAGTGCTAATGGTGCCCAATGACTATTTTCTAAACTGTTAGTCAGACACCCATAGTTCCAGTTGCAAAAATGCTTTATATTGTACAATCTATTATATTAAAAACATTAAAGTCAATAAGTCAATTCCTATAAAAAATACAAAATTTAAATTTTTATACGGTCCCCTGGTCTTGTCACTTATAGTTAGAAAAATGCTCTTTATACAATTTTGTGTACAAAAAAAAAAAAAAAAAAAAAAAAAAAAATTGTCCTTTTACGACCAAAAATCACTTATTTATGAAGCAGCAAACATTTTAATTTAAATCACTATTCCACATTTTAAAATGCCCAGTTATGGTACACCGTTAAGGGACCATAAAAATTGAATTTAATTATTGAATTATAGGTTTAATTTCATTTTGTGCATAATACAGAGAAAGAAACAAAACTAATTTTAGAATACTGATCTTTAAGCAGAAGGTTCAAGCTCTATAAAAATCTATCTGGGGTCAGACTTACTAAATCATATACAGTAGAAGACCCAAAATCCGCACAGCTTGGTTCCAGACCTTGTGCAGATTTTAGAATTTTGCGGATTTTGGGTCATAATAGGAAATTTATTCTATTTCCACCACCCTCAGAAAATAATAGAAAAACAAATACAATTGAGAACAAGGGAAACAAATCATGTTCCTTATAATTAGAATCATGATATAAAAATGCAGAGGATTAATGCAATATACAAAATTATGAGATTATAGTACAACTTATTTAAACATGTATATTCAATAGTTTAGGACTTTGGGATGTTCTAATTATAGTTTTTATTTATTTATTTATTTTTCATTATTTTCTGTTCGTAACACAGCTTAGCTGCTCTACAAATCTGAGATATTTCTTTCTCACAGCCTAACCTTCATTAAATGTTAATTTATCAACCTTTTGATCATCCTCACTTGTTACTGCACCAGAGTCTGTGTCATGTGATCATAATTCAGTGTCAATTATGTCACTGTCAGTCATTTGAAAGTTATCAAATGTTAAGATTAGAGCTCACAGACTCCTAAAATTTTTTAATTCAAGTGGGAATAGCTTATTTATCTTTACTTTGTGGTTATAGTGTAGTTTTCTGAACTTGCAACTGGCAGATTTCATTGTTTACATTGAACAGACAGTGCGGATTTTAGAGCCTTGCGGATTTCGGATCTTCTACTGTATTTGTAGCGTACAGATGTGTAACACCGAATATGCTAGGCAAAGCACATAAGAGTTTTCTATACGGGTGCATATTTGCATTGCAGCCGAAGGAAGCTACTTTGAGCAAATGTTATGCTAACAGGATTGATAATATTCTTTTAAGTTTCAGCATGCATTCATATTTTAAAATATTTCATTTTCTAATCTAAAGTTAAATGAAGTGTTTCATTTCCTCCTTTTTTTAAGTCAGTTAACACCAGTTCACTTAAAAAAACTCTTTAAAAATTCTATTTTCAGTATAAGCTATATTTTTATGTTAATTTATTAGATACACATAGTTAAACATTAATCTTATTTATTGCAATCTACATTCATAAATTTAATGAAATTGCTAATAAATATTACAAAGCTCAAACCTATATACATTAATTTTCCTCAAATTCGTTTTATGTACAACCCCTACTTCGCAACTCAAAAAGTGCTCTAACTTTAAGCAGCTGTAACTCAGTCATAGAAGGGCAAAAAAAAAAAAAAAAAAATTATTGTGCATGAAATTGTTTAATGATTTTTTTTCTAAATATAACTGATAGGATCGGGGACCATATAAAAATTTGAATTCCGTAATATTTTTTGGGAAACGATTTATTGCTTTTGATTGTTTCTGATATAATAACAGGGTTTCTACAGATTTCACAGCTTTTGCTTCCCTGACATCTATCACGCTCTTCCCTGACTTTATCTAGTGTGCTTTCCCGAATTTTGAGTTTCTATTTTTAACATTACATCCTATAGTTAATGATTTTTTTTAAACCTTTTTTTAGAAATAATAATAATAAAATTAATATACGCAAGAATCTTATTTGACATCACTGGATTCTAACAAAAACCATGTTTCATAATAATTTAGGATAAAATTAAGCATATTTTAACTGCACAATATATGTTCATAAAGAACACATTTTAAAATTACTTATAAGGTTGAATGAGAAAATGAAAATAAAACAATTTCTATACTTAGGTTCAAACAGCAAATATTTTCTTGATTTTAACGCAAAATTCAAATTTTCTTGCATTTCCCTGACCTTTCTTCAATTTTTGCTAATTTCCCTGACTTTTTTCCCAAATCCCTGACCAAAACTCATTTCCCTGACTTTCCAGGTCTGTAGAAACCCTGAATAATGTTGCAGATTACTCTGCTTGTTTCCTGGGTTCGTCGTTCTAAAGTCCAGTAGGTGCAGAAAGTTCTAGTACAGAGTCCACTTGTCAGGATGGAACGCTAACATTATTACTTCTAGAACTTTGTCGAACAACCAGCTGTACAAAATTCACAATCACAATCAGCCAGTATAATGTGCTATAACAATCTGCTTAATACAAAAGCTTTCACAAATGCTGTATTTCTCACACAAAATAAAACCCTTCCATAGCCAAAAAAATTCAGTGGGAATATACAAGAAATATCGTAAACAATCCCTCAAAACCCAGCAATGTAGAATTAATACACAGTACTTTAAAACAAGGCTTCAAAAGGGCAAGCAAAAATACTGTTTATATAGCACAATACAATTCACAGTATAATACAGCGAACACACTTCACAAATCATCAGTAAGAATCTCACTCAAACTGGGGCAGCCCGCCGCTTTCAGTCTTCAAAGAACACTGTAGAAGGTTCCAGAGAGAACCAGCCATGGAATGTACTAGAACAAGGTCGATTTTGATTGTGCAATAGAAGAGTAATATAAGGCTATTATGCTTGTTAATGCAGAAAATCTGCAGAAAATCTAACTTTACAAGCCCCATTGGGAAAACTGTGCCAAAAGAAAAAAATGTCACCAAGCTTGACAACTTTTGGCGAAATATTGCCAAATTTGGCTCAAAAAATAAGTCCCCAAAAGTGAGGTTACCGAAGGCTTAGGACCAATATTTCTCAAGATTTCTAGAAAATGCTATGCAAACCAATATGAAAACCCAAAACTCTCTGTATCTCACGTTCTAGTTGACCGATTTTGATGCAACAAGCAGCAAAATTTAACTTTTTGATGCATACAATACGAATTTTAAACCCCAGAACAGCAGGTTACCCCAAAAATTCATAACAATAGATTATACAATTTAGAGCATTTTTGCAACTGGAACTATGTGTCTCTGACTAACGGTTTAGGAAATAGCCATTGGGCACTGCTACCCTGTATATATATATCTATGTATATGTGTGTGTGTCAAGTTAACAAAAGATTCCTTTTTACAAATTAGTTTAAAATGTCATTTGTTCAGTTCCAATTTTTTTAAGTTGTTTTTTACTAATTCCCTGATATTTCTAGAAACTGATAATTCCAGGTCAGTGGCCAACATGTTACTATTTTTAATTAAGGAATTTTAAAATGCACAGTCCAAAATTCTGTTTAATATGTATATGGAACTACAAGGAAGAATACTATGTTAGAAATATTTAAAAGAGCTTTCTTTTTAATTAAAAATCTTAGCTATTTTAACTTAAAATAAAATTAATGTAACTTAAAGTAAAACAGTATTAAATAATTAAAGTACAAAAAAAAAAGCCACTAAACAAATATTTGGTGAATTTTTTTAAAAAAAAAGAGTTTTTTGATAAAATACTCTAAAATTAGAGTTATATTAATAAATGTGTTATAGTTAACTTTTTTAAAAAAACTTCTACCAGTATTGTTTAAATAAACTGATAAATTACATTTTTTATGCAACATTATCAATATACATATTTTTAAAGAGATTGTTTTTGCAAATTATATTTCAATACATTTAAATTCTTTTAATGATGTGCAAAACATGTTTGTAATTTATTGCTCCGAGATGTAATTATATATTAAAAAAAAAAAAAAATAAATAAATAAACATACACCAAACCTAAAAACATATGTAGTGCCAGATATCCATATCTGGCAGTCAAAGAAGCTTCGGATATTCGATATCCAGTATCCGGCAAAATCAATATCCAGTACATCCCTATTGACAATTTATATATAATCTATGAATGCACTTGACCTTCAATTTCATTTAGGCCAGGAGAAAAATTTTACAAGAATGGATGTGGGAAAGCGACTTTTTGATGAACAATACATGCAGGTTTTATTATAATGTTATTTAAATACAACTTATGCAGGGACCATAGAAATAAAATAATCAATACAGGAAAAAATACAACTTAATCTACTAGTGGTTCTAGACCATTTAAATTATAAATTATATTTCTTGGTTTTAAAACCACCACTCTATCAATATACCTTTCATCTTTTGATTCACAGCTATGTTCCTTAGCCTCTGGTATTCATTTTTGGCAATTCTTTCTTTCTTTGCTTCCTTCTTTTTAGCAAAGTAGTCAACATTAGGATCTAAAAGAAAATACATTAAAAAAATTAAATATAAAGAGAATTAGAGAGCTACAGACATAAAAAATAAACTACAGACATAAAAAATAAACTTACCAGCATTATTTGGAACTTCGACCAACCATTCTTTAGATTGGTTGTTAGCACTCCTATAACCATATTGTGTTTTCCAATCCTTAAATCAACAATAAAAAAGTATAAATTTCTTATTAACAGACAATAGAAACAATTGAATTAAGATGAAACTAAATTTAACCAAGACTCAAAACAGAAGAAACTATAGCAAATTTCTTAAGAGGCAAAATATTGTGCAGAACAAAAAGCTCAAATGTTTTTAACTAAAACAATTGCAAAATACTAGTATGCATATGATGAAAGAGCTATTTATAACATTGTAAGATCATAAAATTTAAAAAAAAAAATGTTTCTTTACTGGCTAGCCCCCCTCCCTTACACACACTTCCATTGAATATGGTAGAAAGCAGCATGCAAGAAACTTACCATGATAATATGTTTAGCAGGGTAAACCCTGTGTACAGTTTTTTACATGCATTTCAAACAAATTTAAAAATCAATACAGTAGCCTCTCATTTTATCACGCTTGTTGGGAGACAAGAAAAATGTGTGAAATATCTGGGGGAGGAATGAATCCAACAGTGTGGACAGGGGGAGGAGGAAGGGTGATATTATAAAATTTTACTGCTATAAACACATGCCTTTAAAATATAATAAAACTAATAGTACACGTACTGTAGTAAAAGATAATCATTTAAACCAAAATGTACTTTTTTCAATTTACATCCAAACACACATTTCCTGCTGAAGAAGCTATCCAAAGTCATCTGCTTTGATTTTTCTCTCATAACTGTCTTTCCCGTAAAGATCAGTGAGCAAAAATAAATTAATTGCATCTCACTATGAGATTGGAATTGCAATTTTTTGAATGCAATGTATGCTTTTTTAATTAACAACAAATCAAGTAACAGCAAAATAGTAAAAACAGAAAAAAAAAGCGAGACAGAAAACATGGCATATTCAAATGTGCGATATAATGAAGGGACACTGTATATACAAGAGCTGTACATGAGTTATAATGTGTACAAAAATTACTTCAAATCTTCGGTATTAAAAACAAGGAATAAATTTAGCTTGCAAAGTGCATGAATCTATTCACTCTACCACTGTATGAAAATTTACCTTTTGTCACTAGCTATAACTCTTTTAAAGTCCACAATATCCATGTGGAATAACTGTGGAATCATGTGGAATTTGTATTTCAATTACTTCATCATTAAATTTTCCTATATTTCAATATTTTAAAGTTGCTTTCTCTATACAATAATCGAATTTTAATTGGTTCTTATTAAAGGAATTAAGCTCTAGATTGTAAAGTTACACATTATGGAACAGCTTGGAAATTTTATAATAATAAAAAAAAAGCCAGTTCAGCAAAATATATCTGCATAACTATTACAGCAGATTTTTCTAACTTTTCTCTGCAAACCATAAAAGAAAGTCAATTATTAAGAACTATTAGAATTAATGTAATTAGTATTAAGAACAACATACCTATAATGTATAATGCTAGATGAACTTTTAAACATTCCAAACAAAACATGCCATGTAGCATTAATGCATTTTTTACGATACATTTTAAATGTACACATTTGAACTATTTTTTTAAATGGTTAAATATAAATTTAAAAAAAATAATCAATGTTACTTTTGATGCTTCATCCCAAACAAGCTTATCTTTCTTTTTCTTGTTAATGCCTTTAGCTTTAGCAAATTTTTCCCATTTTGTGGGTGGCTTTTCTTTTGGAATCTGAAATTATAACATATCATTAACAAAGATGCAAACACTTTAGTTAAAGTATATTTATGGTACAATGGCTTGATTATTTGTGTAACTTATTCTATACATAAAAATTGAATTAGTTTCAAAACATGAATCACTTAATGAAAAAAGCAAACTGAATATCTTTATACCCTACCACATGATAATCCATCACCAGAATTACATGAAATATTCATAGAAAATAAATACAAGAGAGAAATGTGTACATAGTACACTGCCTTCTTCAGTTATCTCACCAGTACACAACTAGGGTGCCCACCACAACACAGAAATAGTTGCTTTAGTAGCCTTCAGGTTACCAAATAGTAACCATTATGGCAAAAATGGTACCCTCTAACATTTTAACCAGACTGAAGTTTTAATAAAACTGAAATCTTAAATTGAAATCCGTAGCAGATGATGCTTACTTTTAGTTCCATTCCATTATACACAGATTTCATAGAACAGAACAATATAAAATAGGCAGTTTTTAATATTTATTAATTTTTAATGTCCAAGTTAAATGTAAAATGCAAAACACAATAGACTCTCTCAAAACTACATATACTGGAATTAAGAAATATGCAGGTAATACAATTTTAGATCATAGTATTATTAACGTAACATTTTGTGAAATTATTATATACATTAAAAATAAATTAATACCCAAAATGCAAGCTTATGGCCCTTTTTTAAAATTTCATAAATTAGTGGAAAGTGTATTGTGCATTGTATTAAGGAAAACCTACATGAGGGTACCTGCAGAAAGAGGGGGTGCCTTGGATAGAGGACGTTTTAAAGGGTTCTAATTTGTATTCAAGATACATCTGGAGGAAACCACCCAAAACTCCAGACCATTAGATCGACAGCTCTGCAGTAAGCCAGAACCGTGACTTTCACACTTCAGAAATTTGATGGAAAAATATAGCAATTTACAAGCAAGCAGGTGTATTAATTTTTAGGAAGCATACATTGCAGTAATAAATGTTAATATTGTTACGAATTTTTGGGGTTATATGCCTATATGGGGTTTTAAATTCATGTTTTATGTGCCCTACTTGACACACAGTACATTAAGTTTTCCATTTTGTTGCATGTAAATTGGTTAACTAGAATGCAAGATAAGAGCATTAATTTTCATATTTCAACATCAGGGTTAGCAGTTTCTTGTCAAATATTGGTGATATCGCTTAGCTGGGTTAAGTTTTTCGGACTTACTTGTGCCAATTTAGGCAAATGGATAATAAAACACGTTTATTGAGGAATTATACACAACAAGGAGGTATTACGTTTTTAAAACATAGCTAATTAAATCATAAATTATTAATTGCTTAAATTTTGGTTTGTCTTGTACAACTGATTTATTTTAAGGCCAAATTTCATTCAAATTATAGAAATTATGGAGTTTGAAAGTACAGACTTGAGAAGTTCTACTGTATCAGTAATTTTACTAATTATTAATGCAACACTTGGCTTTGTTTTTCACTAAAGTTTTTTTTTTTTAACTTTTTGTTCTGGCTTTAAAGAAGGGTTACAACAATAAAAAGGTTGAAAAATATTGCTTGCCGATTCATTGAAGGGGTTTACAGTAATCTGTTACACATCACATCATGTCACACATTATCTGTTACACATCACATTAATCACATTTATTCCTTTTCATTTTTATCTTCTTCAATGACATGACATTATATAATCATTAAAATTAGAAAATGAGCCAATTACATACATGCTTTTCTCGAGGAAGGGTTATAGTTGGTTCTGGTAGCTGAAAAAAAAAAGGAACACAAGATAAAATATAATGTGATTAAAAAATAATTAATAAGTGAAGCAGCTTTACACCATCTTATCAAAATTTTATTAATAGTTGATACTATATAATTTCTTGTTAAAGTATTTCTCTGTTTGAATTAGCACATGATATTTAAAGTTTAACAAACTAAACAGAAATACAGACAATATTTTAAGATTTTCTATAGTCAATAATGTACAGATGAATCAAATTTTTTAACTTTATTTGATGCATGAGCACAGGCATTCAACATCCTATAATGAAGAATTAATAAAATACAACAAAGCATAAATATATGATTCACTTACTTTAGCAACAGGGACATGTTCATGGTATTCCTTTGGAAGCTATATCAAAAGAATAATAAATTAATTAATGTTATTAAAAATACATTCTTAAAAATTTACCTTTACATAGGATTCTAAAGGTTTTTTTTTTTCTTTCAATATTTTAGAATCACTTAAATTATTAAGATAGCATGAAAAGGCAGAAGATTAATTCAAAATGTCATTAAAAACAAAAAATATTATGAGAATAACTGATTTATTTAAACATACCACTACAAACATTGTATTCAAAGCTATGTAAAAAGACAGCAGCAATTCTACCTTGGCACTAGGGTTTTGGGAGCCATGACATGTGACATCCATTTTGCACATGATGTATGAATTTTGTGTTTGAATTCAAGCATATTATGTAGTAGGAGATGCTAGAATATACTGGTTTGTGTTTAGGTAACTGTCTGTACTGTCTAACTTTGTCATGTACATTTGATTTTGTTAAACAAGTTTGTATTCAACTTGGCTTTATTATAAGTTGTGTTGTCTGTGAATCGTCAGTAGAATGAATTTTGGTAAAAAATTGAAAATATATGATACAAAGAAAGATGTAGTTGACTTACCCACGTTAAACCTAAGTATTTTTTTTTTAAATTTAAATGGCTTTATTTTCACAAAAAGGCCACTAGTGGATAAATAAAAATGTATATCAAGGACATAAAAAAGGGATAAAATAGAAAATTTGAGACAAGTGCTTTTGGTTATTTAAAAGTTTTTTGTTGTTGCAACATTACAAATAGGCCACCAACTGTCACACATTTCCTAAAAAATTTACATAAAAAATTTATATAGGAGCAAAAGTTATTTTCTCACTTATGCTATTTTTGAGTGACTATGCAGTAAGTTGCTGGACGTATGGAATTTTTTTTTTTTTTTTTTTTATTGCAGATTTAGAATTAATTGTGTACAGTGAGGTAGCTAAATCCACAGTTTTTTTCAGTTTAAAATGAGTCGCTGGTTGCCGACTTTAGATTAAATGTATAGCGAGGTTGTTCATTTCACTGGAGTTTTTTTAACGTTCAAAACAGGTCACTGATTCCGGATTTTTGAGTTTCTTTTTAATGAGTTTGAATTATTTTATTTGTTGTTATTGTTAGTGTAATTTATGTGCAGTTTCAATGTGTTTTGTTATATGTATTAGAATTTGCTTTGTTGATCACAGAACTTGGAGGGCAATTGTAGGTACTGTGCTGGGGGGAAAGATCACCAAATAACAACTTTGGCAGTGAAAAAAAAAAAAAGTTGCCAAATAACCCTGCCACCTGCTTATCAAATATTAAAAAATTATATAAAAAATATGGTACTCATTACCTGAACTCCACCAAAACTTGGTGCTTTTTTTTTTTTTTTTTTTTTTTTTCCTGGGCAGGCAGGTTCAATTATTTTGTTTTTCAAAAATACCTACAAGAAATATTTTTGGCAACTTTATTTTTTCAGCAAGTATCTACAAGGATTTTTTTCCAGCTATACTCAATGCATTTAGCAATTTATATACCCTGTAAACATAAAATAGACAATCCTACACCAGTGGTTCCCAGACTTTTTTGAGTTGCAGAGCCCTTTTTCAACAAAAAGTTTTCCAATGCATCCTACCCTTAGTAAAATTATGAGTAAATGTGAGATAAAAAAAATAAACTTACTTTTACTTTACTATATTAACATTAAATTCATAATTAATGCAATGGATGAGCCTGCAAATCGCAGCACATTTTCTCAAATCGTGGAATTAAACTGGACATGGCTACCCTCATTTCTTTTTCCACATTGACTTTCGCTCTGTACTTGCTTTTTATTACAGTGACCGACGAAAACTCATCTTCACGCAGGTACTCTACCATAATCTCACCTACAGTGCTCTCACCAACACCAAAAAATGAAGCAATAGCTTTAAGGTTATCCATCCTTTTAAAGGCATCTAATCGTTTTTCCATCAAGACAACTTTTTTTTTTTTTTTTTTTTTTTTTAAACTACAGATAGCCATTTTCAACAAATATCCTATTGGAATAAATTATTAATAATTAACAAAAAACAATGTTGCTTCCTGAAATGAACTGCATTCCTGCCAATTCTTTCCCCACCTACATTCTGAGAAACACTCTTGACACCTCCAAACAAAAAAAAAAAAAAAAAATAAAAAAGCCATCGTCTTTGACAAATGATCAGTGGTTTTGCTCGTGGGCAAGGGAAGGAGAACTCCTTTTGATTTAGTCACAATGGTCAGCCAGTTTAATCCTTTCCCCTCTCCTTCTGAATTGTCTGGTGGTGATCCGTTCTAACAGATATTCTTCCCACGTGCTGCACAAATGCAATTTCCGGAAAGTGTCTGGGATTCTAATGTTTTTAAAAACTGTGAGTCTGGGTTAAGAGGGTCAGTGCACAAAGTGCCTCGTCCCCATCTTTTTTATTTCATTAAGCATAAAATAAAAAATTAGTACAAGACTTTGTAATTTTTTAAAAACTTATTTTTTATTGTTAATTTCACATGGTCTGATGTAATAACAGCATCTCCTCGATTAGTTAAAATATGGGTATTTTGCATAATTTCATATATTTTAACTAACATCTCACATGAATTGTGAAGTATAACTAGATTAAAATAATCACTTCTATGTACATAGATTACCCAATTGATTAAAAAAAAAGAAAGAAAGTAAAGAAATTTGAGGTATAACATCAGTAATGGACCATTTACTTGGAAGGAAAAATATACAAACTCACTCTAAATTCACCCATATGAACAACTGTTTCTTTTTTTTTTTTTTGTCTTTACTTGACATCTTTTACTTCAGTGGACTCTACATGTGAGTAATAAACAAAAATAAAAAACTTTGTAAAAAATACACATAAGATGTTATAGGTAAAAAGATACCTATAACGTCTTACCTATACATACTTCTTACCTATAACATCTTATGTGTGTTTTTTACAAAGTTTTTTATTTACTTTATCATTTAACACCAGTAATTTGAGTGTTTTTTCTGGTGACTAATAAACGTTTTTCTCTAAGTATTAAAAGTAAGTGGCCCATTACTAGTGCTTTTACTTTAATGAACTATTTGTACAAATCATTATAAGTAAATAACTGTAATTTATAACTGTAAGTTTGTAAATGTCATGTATGCATTTAGAGTATTTATTAATTTTAATAAATAATATTAAAATTATTATAACAAGTACTGCTACACTATATATTGCTAGTATAACACATAGATATTTTAAAAATAGCATGGTCTATAATTTTCATTACCTATTGTCAGTTAAACTTCTGGAAACACACGCAGATCTTTTAGGTAGATTTGATCTTAAAAATCAGCTCTAACTAGCAAAAATTGCAAGCATTTTGATTTTGTAAATTGTTTAAAGTATAAAAATATAAATGCAAAATAGGAGTCTATTTTAAATCCTATGGTACTGTAGA
The DNA here is from genome assembly GCA_038373885.1 of Cheiracanthium punctorium. Taxonomy (NCBI): domain Eukaryota; kingdom Metazoa; phylum Arthropoda; class Arachnida; order Araneae; family Cheiracanthiidae; genus Cheiracanthium; species Cheiracanthium punctorium. Next base: position 177,299 of record JAWZYV010013894.1, read on the forward strand.
TTTAAATTAAGGAGTGTTGATGGAAAAATCTTCAGTGATAAGAAGGATGGAAAAAGATTGAGAAATTAGAATACTCGTGCGAACATGTTTTGGTATGACACAATGTTGACATTAATAAACGAATTTTTGAGTGAGTCTTTCACTTTTCTTTGAAATACCAAATGGAGAAATAATTTTTCCCTTAAAAATATAAATTAATTTCACAGAAATTATATTTTCCTGGTTTTCATAAAAATTCTACATTTTCCCCATTTTTCTTTTTTCTCACAATTTCTAAATTCCCTGAAATTTTCTAGTTTTTTAATCAAATATTTTAATATTTCATATTTATAAAAAAAAATTTAGAAATCTGGATAAATTCTTATATACAAACATCCCTGCACATAGGAAGTCAACTGGGTGATTCCACAGTTTTGTGAGCATATGTCATGTCTTTAAAAAGTTAGACTGCTCATAACTGAAAAAAAAACTGAGTTAAGTGAACAGGTTTTTTTTTTTTTTAAGAAACTCAATTTTTTGTGTAGATTTGGGAAATTTTTGTACCGAGTGTATTGAAGAAAGGGGGGGGGAAGGAAAGGAAATATTTTTGACTGACTGAAAATGTAATTAAAGGAGTTCCTAACTCAAAAGTTCAACCTCCAGTTTGGGGCAATGCGCTTTGTACGCACATTGGTGATTAGTAAGGCGTAGGAATGTAGCGAATGCTACAGTGTGGGGCTCAAGAACCCCGTGTAATTCAGTTCATGTCAGTGTTATGTGCAGTGTGGGCTGATCTCGATGGTCGACCCAGAGTCCCCGCATCGTCAAGCGATGATCTTCCTCTGGGTTGCTCGACTGAGATCAGTCTGTGGGGAGGCTGAGTATGGCTTTCGGGCGCTTTCTGTACGTGGGATTCGAGTAAAGCTTGAGATTAGCGGTCGCCAGATCGCCAGTGGCGACTGTGGAATTATTCCTGGCGACTGCAAAACAGTCTGTCAGTCGCCAAAATTGGCGACCTGCAAAATTTACTCAGCAAGCAACTCCCCCTCCCCCCTCGTTTCCATCCCCGTAACAAAAGTCGGCGCTGTATGTCCGAGCAAAGTAAAGCAAAGCAGTTGAAAAAACGTCTAAAATTGATGATGCGCAAAATTTACTTAGTCCCGCCCACCCTCGGCCTCGTAGGAAAAGCTGAATGTCAGCGCTATATGGACAAGCAGGGGAGAAAGGGTTGCAGACGTCTATGGGAGGGGAAGAAAGGGGAGGAGCTCATCATAACTGATAACATACATGTAACATTTGGGGGGGGGGGGGGTAGGAACGCACCGGAACAGAATACTCAGGATCCCTCTCTGTGACCTGACCCGTTGGTTGACCTTGACCCTTCGCACCATCTCGTTATTTTATTACATATCCACATCGACATTCCAGTACGCAGAGAGGCATATCCGTGGGACATTACACCAAAGAATATAAATAACCATGGGCGCCGGCAGCAGGCTCCCCCCTGGATTTTTGTATGCAGTGTTTTTAGTTGCTTTTTTGCTCTTTCCAACATGCCCCGCCCATGCCCCCCCCCCCCCCCACAAAAATTTCTCCCTGTTTTAAGTTATTTCTTTTATATGATTCACCTTTGTAAATTGAACCCTTAGTATGAGTAACGTTCGTTAAAAAATGTTTTACATAATCAGACACTTGATTATTTGAAAGTGGAAACCTTGAAAATGGGCTATTTGAGTAGCACATGCTTACGATTTCCCCATCTTAAAATGCATCTGATTTTCCTTAAAATTTGATAAGATGCTTAGTGGTTTTTTTTTAAATAGGAGGTTGGGGAGCTACTACCTTAAGTAAAATAACCGTTTGTTAGCTTCTTGCAAGTCCAAAATTAGTAAATTAGGAGGAAGCGTACTCTCGAAATTAATAGAAAATTGGGGCCCTTGATCCTCTTTCTTTTGTTAAGTCCCAATTCCTTTTCCTCCCATAAATTCCATGAATGAAAGGAGAGATAAATTAAATAAATAGTACTTTATTATGTGTACACCATAAGTTGAGAAAATGGTCTGCAATACTATATATATTATCTTACCTCCAGTTTCTTACTTAAAAAAAAAAAAAAAAATTTTTTTTTTTTTTTTTTTTTAACTTAGGCTTCATGTTTCACAAGTACTTGGTAATAGTGACAACTTTCTAATAATGTCAAAATATTCTATATCACTTAGCCATACAGATTTCAGGTTGGCAGATTTTTGGGAGTCCACTGTATTTATTTAATAACCAACTATTTTTCGTAAAAGATACGTTTGAATTAATCTGAAGAGAAATTTTAAAGTAAAATATTTTAAATCATTAATTTTATTACAATTCTCTATTTTTAAGAGATTTTCACTTTTAATTTGGGTTTGGGGGAGGGGGGGGGTTAAGCTCCTATAGCCTCCTCCATGTGTGTACCTATATATAGTATAGACACAGACAGTGATGTGATGATTCTAACAAGGAGCTGAAGCCAATCAGGAGGAATTAATAAATTTTAAATTCATAGTACTTAGATTTCTTTAAATACAGCTAGTTATTTCTGAATGTAATATATGGAACATGCCATGCATTATTACTAAAAAAGCATTGAATCATTAAATGTACAAAATAAAAAATCTCATATTATTTTCATATATCTAAAAGGGGGGAGCAAGGGTGTCGAAAACAAAAATTACGTAAGTACGGAAAATTTTGGCCACTAACTATATCAAAGTGGCCACTGAACTTTGTAGGGTCACTGGCCACTGGCCACTGAGGAATTTTTTTAATCTCAAGCTTTAGATTCGAGGGATCGAAGTCTGGCAGTTCATAGATTATCTCACTAGGGAGACGGCTGAGCTGCTCATGGAATCGTCGTGTCGTTCTTTTGACTTGCGTCAGTAATGGCTTGATCCTAAGGTCTTTCCTAATTGCCTTGTTACATATATGAGTGGGACCATTTCGGATGGTCCGTAAAATTCGCATTTCACGAGAAGTGAGGTTCTTAATGTGGGTGGGGGCTGCGTACGCCCATGCAGGGGCCGCGTAGAGAGCAATTGGCCGTATCAGGGCTTTGTAGAGGAGACTTTTAACATTAAGTTTGAGTTTCCTATTGAAGATAATCTTACTGATGGCCCCGAAGGCATTCATCATGTTTGTTCTTGTTCTGTTGGCGTGGTGCTTCCATGTGAGGTTGCGATCCAGTGTGAGTCCCAGATATGTGGCTGTGCGTACCCACTCAATTGGCGTGGTGCCAATGGTGATTCTGCTCGACGGAGCCTTTTTACCCATGGACATGGCAGTGCATTTATTAGCGTTTAATTTAATTTTCCAATTACGCATCCACATGTCTATGGCGTCAATATGCGCTTGAAGTGGGTTTTTAAGAAATCTTGGATTGTGATGTTTGGCGACAATCGCCGTGTCGCCCGCGTATAATGCGATGCTGGTGGCGTTGTGTTTCGGTATGACATTCACGAAGATGTTGAAGAGCGTGGGACCAAGGATGGATCCTTGTGGTACCCCGCTACGAATGACGTGTCTGTCAGAGTGGGTGCTGCCTATTCTGACGGTGTAACTTCGGTCTTCGAGATAGCTTTTCATGAGCCGGATGAGGGGCTCAGGGATGCCCATATTGATCATTTTGTATAGTAGACCAGCGTGCCACACTTTGTCAAATGCTTTGGACACATCCAGCATTATGATGGCTGTGTGCTGTTTGAGCTGCAGACCCTCGGCGAGTTGGTCGACAACACGGTAGAGCTGTTGTGTGGTGCTGTGTTTTTTCCAAAAACCAAATTGTTCAGGAATGATGGTGTTAGATTCGTTGAGGGCTGCTTGGAGCCTTCGTTGGATGATACGTTCGACCACCTTGCCAATGCTGCTTAAAAGGCTGATTGGGCGATAGGATTCAAGCAGAGAGAGGTTTTGGTGAGGCTTTGGGATCGGGCATATCATAGCGTCTTTCCAGCAAAGCGGAAAGTGCTGCTGCTCCAGTATTGAATTGGTTAATGCCGTGAGCTTGTATATGGAGATAGCTGGCAGGTGTTTAAGCATAGAGTTGCTGATTTGGTCCCGTCCTGGGCATTTGTTGGCGGGTAACGTCTCAATGATCTCGATCACTTCCGAGGGGAGGGCTGGGGTGATGCGAGTGTCGGTTTGTCGAGCAAGAAACTCCTGTACTTCTGGTTCTACGTTGAGCAGGGTGGGTTCAGTGTTTTGAAATTGTAGCTCATATTTTTCGGCGATGGCGTTGAGCTTATCCACATCCTTGATGAGATACCTGTCCCCGTGCTTAATGGGTGGAATGGTTAGGGTCTGGTTTTTCAATCTCTTTATGGCACGCCATATTGAGTTGTCTTCAGGTCCAAGGGACTCCATGTAGGCAGCCCACTGTGAAGATTGATGCTGGCGAATTTCTCATCGCACTTGTGCATTGAGGTTGGTGTAGCGCGTCTTGTCAGAGTCGCTGCGTGTACGTTGGTACAGTCTTCTCGCGCGGTTTCTCTTCCCGATGAGGGACCTGATGTCGTGCAGCAGGGTAATGGTGTGGCTGTCAATAGGTTTGGAGGATCTTGAATGCGCCTTCTTGATTTCCTCGCTGAGTTTGTATGCCTCGTTGTCAATGTCAGCAGGGTTGCGGCAGGTTGGAAGAGATTGTTGTGTGTCCAAGAGGTGCCCGACAAATTCATGCCAATCCGTTTTCAGTCTTGGCTTTTTAGGAAGTATGTGTGGCTTGAGAGGGACGTCTGTATAGATCGGCATATGGTCCGATGTAAACTTGTCCATCGTGCAGACATCCGGGGTGCATGTCAGGTTATGAAGTGCATAGTCCAGAGTGGAGTGCTTTGTTTTGTCGTCATTCACGTAGTGGGTGGGGGTGGGTGGAAAAGCCATCCTGATGTGTTCCTTTATGAGAAGTTTAAGGAGCTGGCTCCCAAAATGATTGTTCCTTCGACAATTCCAGGCGAAGTGGGCAGCATTAAAATCACCCATAGTGAAACATTTTGGGTGGTATGCAAACAGTTTTTGTATGTCATTGGTAGGGAGGTGTCTCACATATGCTGAAGTAACCATTAGATCACAATCCGCCTCGATGATGACGGAGACCGCTTCAAGAGTGCTGAGGTGGATATCCTTGATGTACCTGTGCTTGATGTTATTTTTTATGTATAGGGTGACACCACCCGCTAGGCGGTGGGTCGTGATTTCTCTGTCCTTGCGGTACATTATATAGTTGGGGACGTTGTAGCTTCTGTTGGGCTGAAACATTGTTTCTTGTATAAGGGCAACGTCAAAGTCTCCATGGGAGAGAAAGTCCCGGAATTCGGGAAATTTACCATGAAGACTATTGGCGTTCCATGAGAAAATCTTAAGTTTGTCCTTCTGGGCCATTGTGGGTGTTAAAGTAACGGTTATAAATCTGCAGCATCTGGAAGACCTGGTCGACCGGCTTCGGGTGCTGTTTGAGTTTTAGTATCACTTCTCTAAAGAATTGAATCATGTTGTTGATGTCCGTGAGTTTTGTGAGCTCGTTCATCGCAGAGAAAAGATCCAAAACGGTGGAGACAGACTCCTGGCTTTCCGTTTGCTGAGTGGCGCGCGTGTTTGTCTTTTTCCTGCTGTTGTTTGGTTTATGGGCTTCCTCTTGGGGGGCCGATAAACCAATTGGGAGAGTCTTCGACGTGTTAAGTTTCGTAGCCTTCTTTTTTCAGTTTTTTTGGTTGGGCCTGGATTCTTGGGACTTGGCTTCTGGTTTCCCAGTGAGCTTATCTTCGGATCCGGTGGGCTCCACCTGTGGTACAATGTTGCTGGGCTCCTTGGGGGAGTTGTTGGAGTCATTCTCGCTGGGTTCCTCTTGGGGAGGCATGAGTGAGGCAAATTTGTTAGAGACTTGGGTGGCGATTCTGGTAGGCTGTGGAGGCTTAGCAGGTTTAGGTCCCTTGTTTTTGTTGGCGGGATTGCGGGGGCAACCCCTGTACGAGGAAATATTTTTGTAGCAATGCAGTTGTTATCAAAAGAAGCTAGCAATAAAGAGTCTTGAATGAAAATATGCTTCAATTTTGGGTAAATTTAGACAAAGCGAATTGTGTTCTGGGGAAATATTGGGCCCTAAACATTTTCTATACCCCTTCAGTAAAGTTCAAACAAAATGATGGCACATTGATAAAAGTCAACTATTAAATTATAACTGAACAGTTTCTGCTATCATTTTTATGACAACTGAAATCAAATTTGAAATGATTAAATTTTCCCAATTAATTCCTTTACTTAAAGTTGAACTGATGGATTCTGATTTGCATTTTTCAATGTGGAACTGGAGTTAGCGGGTGAATAGAACAGGTAATAATATCCCTTGGAGCAGCGGTTGTACAATCCTGATTTAAATCAAGATTAAAAAGAAAAAAAAATTCATTTAAATCATGATTTAAAAAAACTTGACAGCCTGATCTTTATACATAATAATTTGCATATTTACAGTAAGAAACAGTTAATCTGGCTATGATGCCAAATATCCAAACTGTGCCGGATTATGTACATAAGAATCAAGCAGGGTTGGCAAGTTTTTGACAATTGATGGTTTTATCCGGTTTTAACTGTCATGTCAAAAACCCCCTTTTGACAATAAGAGTTAAAAACCTGAAATTCTATCTTAAAATAGTGTAAAACCATTTTTTGCAATAAAATTGCATATTACAAATTTCCTCATTTTTTACTTTAGCACTTGCATAAACATTTGGACAATTTTAGGCAGTACAAACTACATATTTTGGTTCAACAAGCTGCTTAAAATACAAAATAATAATAAAAATTCAAACTGGGCTGTTCAAGCCTCGTCAGGGGGAGACCCCTCCCCCTGAATCCCCCTAATTTTTTAGTTTCATTACTGCCATATTAAAACGATATTAATTGACTATGTCATTTTATCTCTCATCTTTCGATATTTTGCCTGGTAACCCTATGTCAAAATTTTTAGAAAAATACATATAATGCATATTCTACAGCTTACAAAATATTGTAACAATAGATTAAAGCTGTTGTGAACTAATAGTATTTAAATATATGTAAAATTATGTTGTATACTTTTATGTCGCATTTTTGGGACACATTTTTCAATAAAGGGTGTTGTTGAGAGATCAAATGACATAGTCATTAATAAGTTACTACTGTAACTATGAAAATATGTATATATATATATATGTAATGTATAAAAAGGTAGTTTGAGTATTGTTCAAGCGGGTACTTTCACTGTAAGTTTTGCTTTCCTGTCATACTTGCCACGTGCGCTCTGGAGCTATGTTTCATTTCTTTAGTTAATTGTCAAACACCAAGGCCTTGATCATGCGTTCTTTTTAGCGTACACGTGTCCCCACGCCTTTGTAATCCCGGATGCAGGTCATGTTAATGAATGCATGTAATTCGATTAGAGATAAGAGAGAGGCGGAGTTATGTCTTCGCAAGCCACGTGGTGTGGTGAGCGTAAATACGCTCGCACCTCGAAAATCGAGAGACTTCTGTCACTAGAACTGCTTGATTAATCCATGCGGTTTTTTGGAGCCCGCCTTCCCTCCCCTCTTCTCACTCTATACTATAACTTAAATGTAATGTTCAATAAACCATTTTACCTGCCTTAACTCTGGAACTTTACTGGAATATCTGATGTCTCATATATATATATATATACAGGGTGGTCAAAAAGAAAGTTTCCCGACATAATGACCTCTAGCGGCCGTTCTATTCAACCTATCGATATGAATTTTCAGATATAGCTTTTTGAAGGTATGCGCTCAAGATCCTGCGAGCAATAAGTTAATAGCACTAACAGTTACTGTTAAAGTGAGTAGAAACTCGAGATTTTCCATTGGCAACACCCAGTTTTTTTTTTGTCTCAAAGTGTTTAGCTCACTTCAAAACCCCTAAAAACACTTTGGAATGGAAATTCTTACCCAAAAAACAGAGCTGTAATCGCCGTGCCGAGCATGAGCGATGGAAGTCGGGCACCAATCGCTGAGACTGTAGAAAGGGCTGAAACGGTTTCGTTTGACATTTTCCACATGTGTGCCATCGCATGCAATGACACATTGCATTCGGGAGACAGTGGACAGTGCAGCCGAATGCAGCATTTCTTGCGGAATGTTTGCAATCTCTCATCTGATTGTTTCGGCCCTTTCTACAGTCTCAGTGATTTGTGCCCGGCTTTCATCGCTCACGCTCGGCACGGCACCATTTTTTTTGGGTAAGAATTTCCATTCCGAAGTCTTTTTAGGGGTTTTTAAGTGCGCTGAATACTTTGAGACCAAAAAAACTGGTTGCCAATGGAAAATCTCAAGTTTCTACTCACTTTAACTGTAACCATTAGCGCTATTAACTTGTCGCTCACAGGATCTCGAGCGCATACCTTCAAAAAGCTATATCTGAAAATTCATATCGATAAGTTGAATAGAATGGCCGCTAGAGGTCATTATGTCGGGAAACCTTCTTTTTGACCAGCCTGTATATATAAACATATTATATATGAATAAAGATATACCAAAAAACTAAGTATCATAAATTTACTGTGCTTGTTCTGAATAAATGCATGCCCAGATTATCGCACAGGCATTTCATTTGGGCCTGTGCCCTTGGCACACATGCAGAAGCAGGCCATAAAATTGAGTTTAGAGCTATGTACAGGGGCACAAAAATTGAGGCAGCTATATGTAGGGGCACAAAGTTTTAAAAGTGCCCTGGGCACAAAAATGTTAGTCTGGCCCTGAATAAATGAATTTAACAAATTAAAATGAAAAGTGTTAGAAAATGTTGAGTGTATTGATAATAACCAATCATTATTTTGATTGCAAATTAGAAGTAATTTACTTACCAGAGAATATTTATATTGTAATATGATACAGAATAGTATTAGTAATGGATTATATTTATACAGAAAAAGAAATATTTAGACTCATCAAAAATGTTTAGGCAACTTATGATTAAGTAATTGAATACTGACTTAGCTTTAGCAAAGCTCCCCTTTAAAAAAAAAAAAAAAAAAAAAAAAGAAAGAAAAAAATTCATGGCATAAAGGTATTCAACTAATTACTTATATTCATAAATTTCAAACAAGCTGATCTAAGGAAGAAAAAATATATAAAAAGTACTTTCAAAAACATATTTATATACCATTTTCAAATTTAATCTTAGCATGACAAATAATGAATGGTCTAATATTATGTAATTTTAATTTAATTACATTAATTATAAAATAAAATATTTTAAGTTTAATTTAATTAATTTTGCAATTTGATATTTGAAATAAAATGTGACTAATGACTAATAAAAATAACATGTATAGGTTTTTGACAGTTTTTGACACTTTTAGACATGTTTTTGACATGTCATGTCAATAACTAGTTTTTGACGTCAAAAATCCAACCCTGGAATCAAGTCTGTGATAAGAATACAGTAAATTCCTGACTATCTGATCTAACATGGCAGAAGGGCAGGCCAGAGTTCTATAAATATTTACTCCTACTGTTTAGTGTCCTCCACCAGCATATTAAAAATTAATATTACACATTTTAAGATAAATTAGCGGATACCCGCTTCTAACATTCCTCACTTTTTTAACTAAGCCGGATATTCGGACTGTTTTAATGGCAACCATACTAGGACATGATTATCAGCCACGATCTTGCATAAATCGCCGAAAAATCACTCGAGAATGAAAAGTCGCCAATGTTAGCAAATATTAAGCTGTTTCGATACACAATTACAATTTACAGTATAATCAAAAATTCATCCAAAAAACACATTAGTAATAATTTACATACTGTTAATATTTCGTTCAAAAGTTTTTGTATACCCAAGGATGCTATCTCTATCAGCTCTTTTTCACTAGTATCTCTGAAATAACAAAAATATGCAATCTCTTTACTATCACCACGTGTCATCAATAGAAAATTTATGTATATAAAAACTGGTAATTTACAAAATGTATTATGTTGATTAATAACTTACTTTAATAGTGATGACTTTAGCTGCACAACATTACTAACACACAAATTCCCAACGTCTAATTCAACGTAAACATCTTTTTTTTCCTCGTTTTCCCCCATACTGCAAGAATTTCTTGTACTGTGATTTGTAAATAAAAACACAGAGAGAAAAGTGAAGTGAAGTTGTTTAAAAGCTGCTACTGGAATATCTGTACTGTTGCCAGATTTACTTTTATTAATTCTTTCAAATAACCGTTGTTTACAATTATTTTCTATTCTTGCTTTAACTGTTACTGAAATTTTAAATAGTTGCTGATGTGTTAAAATCCCTTTAAACAGGAAAAAGACAGCTGAGATAAAACAGATAAGACATGAGTAATAAACAAAACAGCGATAGTAATAGCTTATCGGTACATGCGTGGCAAGAGCAGCGTTTCTTTCTGTTTTTCAATTGCAAGGGAATCGCCATGTTGAATGTGTAAGCCTTATGGGCAGGTGTAATTTTTTCTATAAAGTATTATAATCACATCCAATAAAGAAACCCTGAATAATTAAGAATGAACCAAGAATATGAAAAGAGGTTATTCCGTCAACAAAACGGACAAAACACTGATGAACTACTTAGAATTCCTACTCCAATTAAATCTCCTGCAAAGGAAGTGTACGGTGATCGCTTTATACCATGTCGTAACCCGAATTCTTGGCATGTAAATTTTTCTCTTCTTCAGGAAAACATAAAGAGCCCTGGTCAAAGTAAGAAAGCTAAAGATACTAGTTCTGATTGCTCTAAAGATGGGGTTGCTTACAACTGTTTACTAAAAAATGAACTTCTGGGAACTGCTATTGAAGATGTTAAAGAGCAGGCAGAGGAAAGAAAAGCTTTCACACCTTGTGAAGGGAGGCATTCTAATTTATTCAATTATCGTGTTCTGGACAATTCTATTATTAATGAAGCTTCCTCACCTTATTCTCTATCACCTGTCAGCAGTAAAAGTCAAAAACTTTTAAGATCTCCCAGAAAGGCCGCCAGGAAAATATCGCGTATACCTTTTAAAGTGTTAGACGCCCCTGAGCTACAGGATGATTTTTATTTGAACCTGGTAGATTGGTCATCCACAAACGTACTCAGTGTTGGTTTGGGTACATGTGTTTATTTATGGAGTGCTTGTACATCTCAAGTGACAAGACTTTGCGATCTGTCAGCTGATGGCGATACCGTGACATCCGTTTCTTGGGCTGAAAGAGGTCATTTAGTAGCAGTTGGGACCCACAAAGGTTATGTTCAAGTGTGGGATGTAACTGGTAATAAATGTGTTTCAGTTCTTGAAGGTCATTCAGCACGTGTTGGTGCTCTGGCATGGAATAGTGACATTTTATCTTCAGGGAGTCGGGACCGATTGATACTGCAGAGAGATGTTCGAACGCCTTCCTTAACACCCGAAAGACGTTTGGGTGGCCACAGGCAAGAAGTGTGTGGACTCAAATGGTCGCCGGACAATCAACATCTAGCGTCAGGGGGCAACGACAATAAACTTTTCGTCTGGAACATGAGCAGCGTCCAGCCGATTCAGACATACACAGAACATTTGGCTGCTGTGAAAGCCATAGCCTGGTCTCCGCATCATCATGGACTTTTAGCCAGCGGTGGTGGAACTGCTGATCGTTGTATAAGATTTTGGAATACTCTGACAGGTCAACCAATGCAGTGGATAGATACAGGTTCTCAAGTTTGCAACTTGGCATGGTCGAAACATGCATCTGAACTTGTAAGCACCCATGGATATTCCCAAAACCAGATTCTTGTTTGGAAGTATCCATCTTTAACTCAAGTAGCCAAGCTTACTGGGCATTCATATCGAGTTTTATATTTAGCTATGTCACCTGATGGGGAAAGTATTGTTACTGGTGCTGGTGACGAAACTCTGCGCTTCTGGAATGTATTTAGCAAAGCTCGCTCACAGAAAGAAGCAAAGTCTGCATTAAATTTGTTTACTAGTATTCGTTAAAGCATTGTTTAAAATTTATTAATTTGAATGATTACTTTTAATTTTAAATTTGCTTTATATAATTTAGTAAATTTAATCAACAGTAACTGATTAACCTAAATTTCTATTTTTACATCTTGAATCATTAAAAAAAATTGCAATGTTATGTTAATAAAATATTGTTTTTATTGATTATCTTTAAAATAATAAAGTTATTCTAAAAAAATCTGATAAATTAAATTTACTGCAATTATAGAAGATTTGTCGAAAATATTTTGTTAATGATATTTTTTAACTAGCCTTATGAATGCCAATTTATTAATTAAATGCAAATGTAATTTAAATAAGTTTCATTAATTAATTCTAAACATTAAGTTTATTTGCTTTAAAAAGTGCATGAGCATTTTTTCCTGTAGTCTTGTGTATGAATTTCATTTAAAATGTTTTCATCTCACTCATCTTTGTAAAGTATGTTACTAGCAGTATACTTTTGCTTATCATTTTCAATTATTATAAATAAAAATAATTTCATTTGAATGGTGGTAAAATAAATTTATCAAAACAAAATTTTGTAAGGTGTTTAATTTAAAATTGATAAATTCTATTGTACCATCAATGCTTCTTGCATGGTTCAAAATAAAACAAGGTTTCTTCATTGTCTTCAAGAGAGTGTAATGCACTCCATAGCTGCCATATCTTGAATTTTCTGCAAGACTCCTGAATTTCACGTTGATCTCCCTGATTTTTGGAAAAACCATTAAGCGTTAAGTATCACAATTTCTATCCTTCCATCGTTCTTGAAAATTAATATTTTCCCTTTGTTTAATCGAGGTTGCTACTTGAATCCCAAAATAAATTTCCTTATATTTTCTCCCTATCTTTTTTTTGATCAAAGGGGAGAAAAACATTGTAGCACAATAATGGCATCTCTTCCTCATATTTAAAATATTAATACATATTAGTAACTATTGTCTCAATGAATTAGTTTTAACAAAATTAATATCATTACTTACATGGGCCCTCATACCTATGGACAGGCAGGGGTCATGCCCCCTTACCTCCCATATTACCATTATGAATTATGTACTAGTATTGTGCAGAAGTGGTTTAGGGCTAAAATATACCATCTTTCTGGACTTGCTCCACCCCGCCCCCTTACCATCCGTCATATGTACACCCTTGATCTCTTATTTCTGCATACATTACCCAGTTGATTAAATAAAAAAAGAGCTAATGAACTACCATTAATGTATTAGCTGAAATTACATATTTTGGAGCTAGAAAAACAGATTTGGAGCATAAGAATGTTAATTTTGAAACACGCAATTCATTTTTGGAGGGAGGGGAGAAGTCATTAAAGAATACCAATCTAAAGAACTTAATTAATTTCTATATTTGAACAGTCATCAAAAAGTTGGTAAATGTCATACATGCATTTAGACTACTTATTACCTTATTATCAGCGGTCTGTGTAGGAGAAATTTGGGTCCATTAATGGTCCCTTTACAAAATATTTTATCTTAGAAACTAACTGTTCACAATATTTTTCTTTTTAAAAGCAGACCCTTCAAAAAATTCTTTCTATAAAAACGAGATCCTTCACAAATCCATGTTTATCTCCAAAATTAATTTCTCACAAATTGTAGTTATATAAATCTATACACATAAAAATAGTAATGTGTTTATTTACAAAAAATTGTTGCCGTTTATATACATGTGTAGGTTTTAAATTCTAATTTGTGAAATAGTATAATTTTCACAAATTGATAAAAAGAGGACTCTATTTTCATAAAAACAGAACCCTGGCTAGGAAAACCTTATTTAATGCCAGGGATCGTAAATATCATGATATTTTCAAAAATATCCGATATTTTTGATATATATCTGATATTTTGATGTATATCCGATATTTTGATATTTATAAATATTCTGATAAACAGTTAATTTTGTTGATGATAAATATTTTCAAGCATGATGTAAACATTATAACAACAAATATTCAACTTATATTTGCTAATAGTTATATATTTTGCATTTAACAACAAATTGTTACCACATAGTATAGGAAACAGAAACAAACTTCTGAATAATTAAATATGTTTTATGTACTCACTAAAATGCAAAATGTAAGATTCAATCTCAAGTGTCAAGATAATTTTATTAATTACAAATTCAAAATAACATGTAATTCTCCCTTTATTCTTTTTATTAATATATTTAAACAAAAAAGTAAGTTTATCTGCTTTTTCAGTCCCTAAATGATTACGTAGTTTGGACTGGACTAATCCAAAACTAGAAAATATCCTTTCTAGCCCAGCTGTTGATGGACTAGCAGTAACTAACTGCCTAATTAGATGCAATGTTTTGTCTTTCAGATGGTCTTCTATTTTGATAGTGTTCCACCAAACTACAGGTTCAACATTTAGAAATTCATCTTCAAACATAAAACTTGGAAAAGGGCTCTTTTTGGCAAAAAAGTTCATACAGGACGGCTACAGAAATTAAGAAACAAAGTTCCCTGATCGTCGTATACCCAACAATGATCAAAATTACGCTGACTGTAGAAAACTCCAGAGTGGAATACGGGGATAGGGATCATAATGACTACAAAATTCCATCCTCTTGATGTAAAGGGCAATTGCAGATCGACCACTAGGGGCAATGAATCGTTACTTTTCAATATGATTCGTTACTGGATCGGTCAGATGCAGAAGTTTTGACCCAAAAAGAGTGTTTCATATTCGCATTCATCTATCCGATTGATTCACATGTCTAAGCTGGCAAGTAACTTTGAGGGGGGGGATGTTGCTTATTGTAGAAAATACCATTTTCTAAAGTGGTTTTACCTCAATTTTCTTGAATTTTAAGGGGCAACTGTTCCCTCTTGCCCGTAGTAAGTTATGCCTATGTCTGGTTTTCTCGTATGATTCGTATCTTAGTACGAGTCCGAATACCTGCAGTTTTGGACTCGTATAGTGCTTACATCACTTGAGTATTGTAGGATCCAGAACGACACTATGACTTTGCGAGTTAGATGCATATCCATAACTAAAAATGATCTTGTTCACTAGGCGAAAACGAAAGTTTTCTGATTTTTGGATATTTTTACAAAATTCCCTGCTATTTCCATGATTTTTCCGGATGGATAAAGTAACCTGATTTTTCCCTGATTTCCATGATCTGTCGCCACCCTGTCATAGCCATATGCTAAAGTTCTTTATCTACCGAACATATGAAATGAAAAGCTATGTGGGTTTCATTGTCGCTTAATTTTTTCCCTCAATATCTGTGTGTGCCAATACCTCTAAATGTGCCGGTGATAAAGCCATTTCATTTCTTTCTCATAATATCTTTCCTGCCATATACTTCTAATTTTTCCTTTAATTTGCAAAAAATGTCAACACCATCGATTACTTTGGACCTCATCAAGTGCATTTGAAATGGGTCCTAAAATATCTATGTAATCAGAACAGTTACCCATTAGGTTTACATCATTGACTAAATTGAAAATGTCTTTATCAATTACAGGTTTGTGCTCTTGACAAATTTGCACTAAATTTCCCTTGTCGTCATTCCATCATTCTCCTAGTGAGGTGTTATCTTCCATTTGTAGGGAGTTTCACCTATTCCAAGTGAAATCTATGCATTTGTTGAACTTACCTCCATTTAATTTACAAGGGTTTCTTTTATATTTTCAACAAACACTAAAATAAGGGAAAGTATTGTCTTAAAAGTCATTCCCCTTTCCTCCTTTCAATAGGGATGATATAGAAAGCCTGAGAGGATTATCTCCAGCCCCTTCTAAAATTGATTACTCAAGCAGTGACACCCCTTGTGGTAAAAAGGAGGATCAAATTTCTTGGAATCACCTAAGTTTCTTTATAAGAAATAAACAATACGATAAATATTTATGATAAAATAATAAACAATAAGAATACTATAAAAGAAATCTTTTCTTTTCCTTCCCTAATCGGTAAACTTATATACTTTATATGAAAATATCCAAAATATCATGATATTTATTATAAAACTAGCTGAAGTACCCGTTCTTCGCACGGGAATGAATGGACTTTTTGATATTACGATTTGTGGTGATTACTATTCATTGTAATAAACAGATATAGCAAAGTGGATATCGCGTTATATTGTGTCCAATAATCATGCATACCGAATTGCAAGGCAATCATTTGTACGGTGCAGAAGGCCATGTGGCGTAGCGCAATCTAGTGGCGAGTTTTAGCAAAACGGATACGGCGAAAATATTTTTCGCATTCAGATATCGATGTATACGAATTTTCATGACTATCGGCTGGACAGTCCTGAAGTTCATGTGTTGCGCGACATCTAGTGGCAAGTTATAGGAAAATGGATAGCGCCAAACTCTTCCCCGTGTTCAAATATCTATGTATACCTATTTTCATAGCGATCATTTGCACAGTCAAGAAGTGATACACTGCAGGGCCATCTAGTGGTTCAATAAAGTAATGATTTGCTACAGCGCCGTCAAGTGGCGAGTTATAGCAAAATGGATAACGCCAAAATATTCTCATTGTTCAAGTAGCTATGTATACTGATTTTCATAGCGACCGTGTTCAACTATCTATGTATACCAATTTTCATAACGATCATTTGCACAGTCAAGAAGTGATACACTGCAGGGCCATCTAGTAGTTAATTAAAGTAATGATTTGCTACAGCGCCGTCAAGTGGCGAGTTATAGCAAAATGGATAACGCCAAAATATTCTCATTGTTCAAATAGCTATGTATACT
The DNA here is from genome assembly GCA_038373885.1 of Cheiracanthium punctorium. Lineage (NCBI taxonomy): Eukaryota > Metazoa > Arthropoda > Arachnida > Araneae > Cheiracanthiidae > Cheiracanthium > Cheiracanthium punctorium. The sequence goes on from JAWZYV010013894.1 coordinate 194,020, forward strand.
GATTTTCATAGCGACCGTTTGAATGGTCAAGAATTTGGCCTGCTGCAGCGTCATCTAGTGGCGAGTTAAAATAATAATGCATTGCAGTGTCATCTAGTGGTGAGTAACATCAAAAGGAACGCAGTTAGAATATATTCTTCGTGCTCAAATGTGTAAGTATAAAAAATTTTATGCCGATCTGTCGAACGGTATAGAAGTTGATGCTTTGCAGCGCCATTTAGCGGCAAGTTACAGGAAAATGGATAGTGAAAAATATTCTCCGTGTTCTAATATTCGCGTGTACCAAATTTCATCGAAATCGGTTGGACGATATTCGCATAGCAAACGGCTAAACGGAATAGAATTCAACGTTGTGCTGCGGCACCAAGTCGCAAGTTAAGGAAAACGGATAGCATAAAAACCTTCTCCATCATAAAAGACTTAGGTGAACCAAATTTCATCATGCAACGGTGCTGGAGTTTTTCAACCTCATAAACACATACCAACATTCATTTTTATCTATAACCAGTGTTATTATATATACCAGTCTCAAATAAAATCCAGTTTCAAATCTAAGTCTCGCCAAAGTGCCAACATACGCCATTTTGCAAGTTTTTTTTCAGGGAATCATTCGAAGCATTGACTTGGCTGCAATCAATATGGGAAATGGTTTGACCGCCAAAGAGTAGCACGCATTTATTTGAAAATTGGAATCCCTTAATACAGCCGATTTTTTTTTTTTTAATTATCAACTATAATGTGTTTTATTCATCGTTACTCCGATGTACTAAATGAGAAGATTTCAATTTTCTGAAATTTGGCGGAATTCCCCCAACTTAAATCAATGTACTCAATTGGCGAGAATTCTGAAGTTAGATCGCTTGAAATCCCTTAATAACTGCATTATTTCTTCACGGATCATTAAAATTTAACGCTGTATTCTAATAAAACCTTTGCACTTGTTTTCAAAAATCTATTTCCTTAAGCTCTCAATAAATTGCGCCAAGCCGAAAACTGTGCAAACCGCTAGAACTCACTTACTCAAAATCCATATTTCAGCCATTTTATTTTTTCGCCAAACTAAAAAAATTTACACATTAGCCTCGGAAATCTTCAATTCTTATTGTTTTGCGTGTAAAGCATTACATTCCTGCTCTGATTTCCCATGCACACGATATTATAATTTAAAAAAAAATAACCTTACGAATATAAACTAACAAAAAAAAAATCATTATTATTCTTTTATTTTTAGTTTGAGAATTTAAAACATTTTATTCAGCAAAATCGTCACACATGGCAACCACAATCCTTATTTCACACTTTTTTCACTACAGAGGTTACAATTACGGAAAGCTTTTTGCGTGAAGAGCATAAAAAATCTCCTTAATTCCGGGAACGGGTGGACTTTCAAAGTTTTAAAGTGGACTACGATTTATTCTATATTATTTTACATATCTATGCTAAATTTCAGGCCGATGGGTTTCTTTTTGTGGATTTGTATACGAACGACATTTCATTCGGCAAAATCGCCACACAGGGCAACCACGATCCTTATTTCACACTTTTTTCACTACAGGGGTTACAATTACGGAAAGATTTTTGCGTGAAGAGCATAAAAAATCTCTTAAATTCCGGGAACGGGTGGACTTTCAAAGTTTTAAAGTGGACTATGATTTATTCTATATTATTTTACATATCTGTGCTAAATGTCAGGCCGATAGGTCCATTTTTGTGGATTTGTATACGAATCAAATCCACAAACAAACAAACAGAATTTCATTTTTATTTATAAGATAAATATCGGATATATATCATGATATATATCACGATATATATCCATTGATATATATCAACGAACCCTGTTTAATGCTAATTTCAGATTCCCAAAATTATGAGTAAATTTTTCTCAAAAACAAGAACCTTGTCTGAAAAGTCTGGACAGATCCCTTATTTGTGTATTAGCCTGAATATGACACAGTATTTTGTTATATCTCTTCCTGTTAAAAACCTGATTCGTGCTAATTCGAGGTCTAAATGTAGGATTTTTCTAATAATCTTGATGGAAAATTTCAGGGTCTCATCATATTCGGAGCTGCATTATATTCGAGCACATACAGTAATTTTTAATAAATAATATTTAAATCATTATATAACTAATTTTGCTACATTATTTATTACTATGTATCATTTTAAAAAGAAAAATTAGTATGTTAATAATTTTCATTAGCTAGTATCAGTAAATCTTTCACAAACACATGCAGATCTTTTGGACAGGTTTGAGTCAGGGTTGGGTTTTTGACATAACACATCAAAAAGTGACAAAAATCTCTCTAAAACCTAATGTATTTTTTATGGTCATGAAGAACAATATCGAATATAGAACTACAAACTTAATATATTTGTAAAATCTTGGTGGCAACCAAAAAACTAGGCTGTCAAAGGGACAGATTAAGAAAAAAAAAAAGAAGAGGATGGAATAAATAAAAGTTGATTAAGAGAAAAGCGAAAAAGGTTTTTGCTGACTGTATAATATATTGATTTTATTTATTATTTAGCTATTACAGGAAGTTATAGAGGGGTAAGTACCCCATTAGAAATTTTGTATTCTTATTTGGTTAAAAATATTTGAACCTGGGCACATTTTCGTATCTGTGATTATGTAGCTATAAGTGCGTTAGAACTTCTTTCACTACAATATTACTTTTACAATTAATGTAATTACATTAAAACTACATATCACCCTTCATATTATTTGTCATGTTAGAAATAAATATTGGAAAAGGTAAAAAGTATTTCTGAAAATACTTATATACATATATTTTTTCCACCCCTAAGTATTCAGATTTTTTCCAAATGTATTAATATAAATAATTATATGAATTACTTATGCATGATTTATGATTAGGAGTGTTACTAAAACTATTCCTTATCCTTTATTCAATTAATAATCATAAGTTATTAAAACATTTTTTTAAATTCTAAATATGTGTATAAATTTTCTGCATAAATATTACATATAAACCACAGCTGTTTTATAAATATTTCCTGGGTAAGTAAAATAATTTGATAATGAAATAATGGTCTGCTATTATCAATACACTTAAAATTTTATAATACTCTTCATTTTACTATGCTAATAGTTTCAATTTAATTATTCAAAGCAAGGACAATTTATTTTGGTGACAGTTTCTGTACTTCTATAGGGTGTATTCACCTACTTCACACTTTAGTATCTGGCAACACTAGTTAAATGCAGACAACAGCTTTGTACAAACAAACCTCTGAAGTTATACTATGTGCTGATATATTAATAATTTAAAAGCAATTTAAATTTCGAAAAAACGAATTCAAATTATTAATTAATTTGGAAGATTGTACTAAAAAGTATTATGCTAATAAAATTGCATAGATTGATTCGTACAAGGAAAATATACGTATTTGGTTTGATATTACTTACATAGACAATTGCAGTTGTCTGGTTTTAGCTACATCTCTGTGACACATGAAAAAAATCATGCTTACAAGTCTTCAAAACCCTTCCACAACCATTTTACAGCTGGGATTATTAGTAAAAAAAATGATGGTATGGCGAATATCCAATCAATGAACTATTATGAAAGGGAAGGTAAGCAAACACATGGGTTTATATTAAAATACTGAATTATTCGTATGCATATCCAAGATTAAGTTACTTGTTCATCAGTCAAATATATGTATGCTGTACTCTTTAATACTTTATAAAGCAAACAATGTCATAATGATTTATTGATTAAAATAATAAATGCCCAATGTTTTGGTACAATAGACTTTTGTTAAAAGCAGCTGAATAAAATGGGAAGTTTCAAAAATACAAAGTCTCATGCAGTTTTACTCCTTTATTTAAAGTTATTGTACGAAAACCAAAACCAAATGTTAAGTCTCTTGTATTTTAATCCTTTATTTAAAATTACTCAAGCAAAAACAAAATAGGATGCATTATTTTTTCGTACAGAACGATTATTACAATTTATTACGGTGCACAACACCATTATTAAAACTGATTTGTAAAGCTAAACCTCAAATATACCGCTTGTTTACATAAAATGAACGCATTGGATATGGTTTGTTTGTATAAAACTAGCTTACGAATTTCACCACTGAGTGGCTCTCATACAATTATGATGTCAGGTGAATACTCCCTATAAAACAACTTCCCTTCTCATAGTTCAAGTTCATAGAGCTGTAAGCAGCAACACAATGTTAATCCTTTGCAGAATGTGCTTTGAAAGGCAGATAGCAAAAGCTGTTTTTTCTTTGTATTCTAAAGTCTACACCGGGGTGGCCAGTGGTCAGAAGTGTACAATCACTTTACTTAGTACTAAGAGAGTTTGTTTACAGCAAAGTAATATTGTCAGTTTGGAAAATTTTTCTGAAACTAACTAGAGCTATACAGAACAGTTTAGTCTTTCTTAAAACTAAGTTAAGTTATTTTTAAAGTAATACTTAAATTTTGGTCAGTAACTGTATTGTTTTTTTTTAAATTTTTTATTATTATTAAATCTGTGCTGTACATAATTTAAATCATAGATAAAGGTGGTAGGCCTAAAAATGCTATATGGAATGATTTCTTTTGTGTGAAAGAAAGAAATAAAACTTATGGAAGATGCAAAAAGTGTGGGCATGCCATGGCCAATAAAGTGGATAGGATGAAAGTACATGAGAACAAGAGAAAAAACAAGGCAGAGTAAATGAGGAACAAAGGGCGCATATGAAAACTGATGATACAAGTCTAAGAAAAGGCATGAATTATTTGAAGTAAATGAATGCACATCTGTGGAGTTGGAGGTGTTAAGAGAGTTTGTTTACTGCAAAATAATATATCTGATTACAAAGTGAAAACTACACCCAACATAAAAAAAAAACTGTTGGATCTACAACTTGCTAATTTTTTTACAGCTGCAATATTCCCTTTTAATGTTGTTGAACAAAACAAATTTCTCAAGCTCATGAATTTGCTTTAATTGTGCTCAATGTTAAAAGAAGAAAAGGATGATTTACTTGTGTATGGGTGCTGTGCCCACTGCCTGAATATTCTTGCTAACGAAATTACTCCATCAGAAGTCATGAAACATGTTGTAGAGGTTCAAAAATACTTTCGCTATCACCACCTTCCCTCTGCATGGTTATATCGCAAAATAAGTAAATTTAGAGGTAGTCAAAATCGTTTTTTTCCTCGAAATCTGGCTCCCGATATTTTTCGCGATCACCTCACTTCCTTATACTCCGAACAAGGATGTAAAAATAAATAATATTTAAATACAGTCACTTTTGTCTATAGTGCAAACATATTTGTTATTCACACATGCTGCTTCATTTCTCTTTGGACCTAATTTTAAAGCCAATGCAGACGAAATCGCGGGTAACAGCTAGTGTTATATAAATTTCTTTCAAAAAACAAAAATGCATTTTACATTTTTTTAAATTTTAAACTTTTTATTTTAGTATCATGATTAACTTTGTTTAGAAGATTTCAGTCTGTTTAGATTATTAAAGCGGGTACAAGTTTTAAGGCTACTATTTTGTACCTTGAAGACTACTAAAGCAACTATTTCTGTGCCTGTGTCATGGAAAAAGAAGTTTAATTTCTTGTTAATGTGTTTCCCGCTCAAACACGATAAAAAGTCATAAATGTGGAGGGGGCACTTACTCTGGTACAAAGGAGAAAATAAGGAATGTCTTTGGCAAGTAAGAGAATTGCCGGTCTTTTCAAAATTGTATTTTTGTGTAAATTGAGAAAAGATGGGAACATTATGTACTTAATTTAAAAGCAATAGGACGGACAGGATTAAAATCATTAAAAGCAGTTAAAAACACATTAAAATCTATCAGTAGCACTTTTGGTGACAGCCACCACCTTCTTCAGCCCTGGTCATGGAGGCTTTACAGATTATAATGACAAATGGCGCTATAAATGACATGACGCATGCGCAGATAGATCCTGGATGGAGCGCCATACTGAGGAAGAGAGCCAGGCATTTTGAATTGAGACCAGAGCTGAAGAAGGTGGTGGCTGCCACTGAAAGTGCTACTGACGGATTTTAATGTGTTTTTAACTGCTTTTGATGATTATGTACTTATTTAGTACTAAATATTAAATGGATGGAGGCATCAGTTGGTGATATGCTACAGCCATCCTGAGTGTGGGACATAGACCTCCATGTTTTTATAGTGGTTTTACTCACTTTGACACGCTTTTTATAAGTGGGTTGCATCCACTACAACATATATCTATAAGCATTTATATATCATTAATTTTTGTCTCTTGTACAAAACCTACCAAAGCATTGATCATTAAATTCATCATCTGACAATAACTCTAGCAGTTTGTCATTTAAATTGACAGTATGCTTTCAAAGATGCTAGAGGTTGACAGTTAATGCTGAGTGTTACATTATTTGAGCAGGGCATTCTCTCTGGATTTTTCAAAATTCCAAATTGTTTAAAAAGTGGAGGGAAGCATGTAATCGGGAGGGGCAGATTAATGGTATATTATGGTACTCTTGGCAAACAATAATCTAATATACTATCTGAACTATCTTGGTAGATGTTTTTGGTTGGTAACTAGCCAATTTCTCTCTTATTTTATGCTTCAATGGAGTGGATATTAGTGACTATGGAATGAAATTATGAGTTCACAAAAAGGACTCCTGAAGGTCCTGAAATCCCTTGAGCTTTTATTATTACAGACAGGTGTTTAAAGAAAAACTGCAATTGAAATTTCACCATTTAGAATACAAAGTTAAAAACATTAAGTAACTTCTACAGTGACTTCTCACTTATGCAACTCTCAATTATATGCCGAATTCACTTGATCCCACCCACACCTTATGGAAAATAATGTTAAACTTCTCTCAGTTATACAACTCTTCTCTCACTTATATGACATTTCAAATGGTTCAGGCAATTTTACATTTCTCATGTAAGAATTCATTTTGCAATCTTTCAAGTACAAATCATACACATTTTATTACCTTTATCTTAAAACTACCGTAAAAGTGAGTAATCAATACTGAATAACATTTCTTATCTAAATTTCTATGTTATTAATGACGGAATCTATGGTGTGAGTGGTTGAATGTCTAATTAAAAGGATTATTCCCAAAATATCTTAGTAGCTTTAAAAGAAAAAAACAAACAAAAAAACAGATATTTCTCTTTTCATCGACTAGAGACAAACTAATGCCACTTCAATTTTTGAAAAATATCTCATCTGTAAATCTTTAAAATAAACATAGAGATAAGTAAACTACGACTTTGTATCATGAAAACTTTTTTAATATTTTATGCTTCATTTTTTAATGTATTTTACAAATTTTGTAAAAGATGTAGTAGTCTAAACTTAATAGGTAAAAAAATTAATGCAATACAATTTTAAACTTGTATAATATGACGGCCTATCACTTATACATCTTTTTTCTATGGTCCCTTGAAAGTTATATAATTGAGAGGTCACTGTATTTTGTATTACACAACAGACATAGAAATGGTTTAACCTTACACTAATTACTCATCTATTGTTTGTGGAAAAAGGATATTCTAATACTCTAGAAAAATATAATTGATTTTTCTGCTTCAGATGTAGTTGGAATTGCTGGTTTAATAACTGCCTTATAACATCACTAAATAGTTTTGTAATTCAGCTGAGTTTTTCTGGCCAAAAAAATTTCAAATGCATGAAACATCCACTATATGGTCTTCATTCTAAATTTGCAGTCTCTTGTGGATATAATAACCCCACAAATTCCACTACATTACAAATTCCTGTTGACATTTTCTCAAAGCAAATTGCAGATGAAAACAGTCTCTAGGCATTAGGTAGGACAATCTGCTGCTGGATTTCCTGGAAAGGATTTAGTATAGTCAAGTCTTTAATCATTCCGTGGCCATAATGCGAACAGTGTGAATGATGCTGGTGAGACATCTTGCAGTTTTTTTTCTGTGATTTGTTGAATCTTCCTTGTTCCCTTGAATGTTGGAATAGACTTCAGTAACATAAGATCAGCCATTTCTAACAAAATTTAAACAATGATTTCCTTTCAGTTTCCTTAGGGATGGTGACTAGGGTTTCAAAATTAGGTATGTTGATTCCCACATATTATCGGCTGTTTTCTTCAGTGTAGTGAGAAACCATCAGCTCCTTTTTTTTAAACTAGATTTAATACTGTCTTGTTCAGATATATAAATTTAATATTCTTTTTTGATGACTGGACAAAATTAGGCAAAAGTAGCAAGGGATTCATCAGCAAATATTTTCTTCTATTTAGCACTACTTTAAAAAGCACAGTACTCTATAAATTCCACTGCTTTTGAGCTGCATAAATTAAACATTTGATCTGCTAAAAATGTTTAAAATATTTTTGTTGCCAAGCAATTGCTTAATCTACAGTCCAGCTGTAAATGCCAAATAAGTGGGATATTGTAATTTGCAGATTTTAAAAGGATACACAGTTGCTTTTATATCTGTATAATCAATTTTTAAAGTTTGTAATAACATAAAAATATCATAGTGAGGTCCTTAATTACAATCTTTAAATCTTAAAATTGTTACTGAAAAGATGTACAGGAGAGAAATTTGCTTTTGTCACTTGATAAAAAGTCTGTCAAGGAATGTGTTTTTGTAGAAAAAATTGTAGAGAAGTTACATACTGTGCCCTTTGGTGGTGTTGGTTCAATATGTAATAGTGGAATATGATTAGGGTGCAGTTTCACAAAAAAGGTTTTAATGCTACATCAGTGAACTGGTTTAATGCTCTTTCTCCTTATGTTCAAACTGAAAATGCACATGCATATGTAACAGGGACTGGCCAAAATTCTTAGCAATCAAAACTAAATAAAGTTAAGTGTTTTCTTTTAACCAAACATTAAGTATTTAAGACATTCATCATCATCTTAAGGCTATGATCAGCTAAAATTTCAGAAAATACTAATGTTTAAAACATTTTCATACAGTAATTCTATTAAATAAAGAACAGAGTTTAGCCCAACCATGTTTTAACAGGGTATCTACCATCATGCAAAGGTCACGGAAAAGTCAAGAAATGGAAAAAAGGTCACAAAAGTCAACAAATTGAAGCAGTAGGTCACGATTAGCGACTCAACTACATTTTTCCATTTCATTCAAATTCTTTGTTTCTAATTTCCAGTATTAAGTGCATTGAGGAAAACTATTTTATTTGTGTTTTCTTGATTTCATTAATTCTTATTTTGATTTCAAAAGTGCAGGGGTGCTATGGATGTGCCAAACTGCAACAAATGAAATCTCTTGATACATCCTGATACAAAAAGCATATTTTTGAAGGTCTTTGCACCGAAAGAATCTCTTGGTATTTCCTGATACAAAAAGTATAAGTTTAATAAAGTAAATAGAACCAAAAATTACATACTAATGTGTCACTTTCCCATTTTCATCAGAACACAGTTCTCTTTTTCATATCAGAAAGCACGTACAATCCGAAACTGATATTCCCTAACATCAACAAATCCAAACAATATACTTCATTGCTTTAAAAGCAAGTGCACAGTTAGTAATAGTAAAATAAAAACAATTAACAAAAAAAGACGATTATTTTATACAGTGGGTGAAAATTTTTCCTCTACAAAGCACTTTATTTAATAGATTCGTATAAATAAGGTACCAAAGGCTGTTAAGACTGTGGTCAGAACATCCTGCCTCTTTACCCTGTTTGCTAAATGATATACATTCAGAATGAGGCAGATGTTCCATCAAAAGAATAAACAGAAAAAACTTATCCTATATGTTAAAGTAAACATAGCTGATAAAAATCAAAAAACAATAATAAAATTGCTAATGTACCTAAACACTCCTCCTATATTTCTGAATTGCTCTAAACGCTATATATGCTTTTAAAACATGATTTTTTTTCTTATTAAGCATTTTTTGTGAATCAATAAGCATAGTGCGAAAACAAAAACTGGGTGGGTGGGTGGGTGGGCGAGGCCGCTAGATAAAATATTTAACAGTTAAATTAGCAATTTTTTTTTCAAGGTTAAAAAGATAATTTTAAATGAATGGTTTTTAAAATAAATTTCTCAAAATAAATTAAATTTAAAACCAAAAAAGAAGTAATTTTTTTCTCTCTCATAATTTGAAAAACCTCAAAAAATAATCCACATATGCAAAATGGAAACTAAATGAAAGCTCTAATAAAAAACAAAAAAATCATGAAATGAACAATTTTAAACCAATAAGAATCACTCAAAATAACAGGTATTTAAAACATAAAATTAAAAAAAAAACTTTCTAAAATAACACCATAATGTTTACTTCAATAGCAACGTTTGAGCAAAAACTTTTTGCCCTTTACTCAGTGACAATCCTAACTATTGTCACTGAGGAAGGACAAAAAGTTTTTGCTCGAAACAGCTGTATGGCTGTTGAAGTAGGTATTATTTTACAAAGTATTTTATTATTTTATACAGTGGGTGATCGTTTAATGAACAGTTCGGACTGTGAACAAATCAGACAACAAAAATTGTCATGAAAGATTTTTGTGTTCGGATAACAAACTAAAACGAATTCTAACGAACACTTCTCATCTCTCGGAGTGAGTGCATTCGCCATCACTGTGTTCGTTATGACATGTGTTTAAAGGAGCCTTCAAAGGAAACAGAAAATTGCATAGTTAAAAAATATTTTTCCTTTTCAAAATTTAAAATTCTTGATATGGTTTCAGTGTGACATTGGTTAGAGACATGGTTGGCTGATTTCTGATGCATGACGTTTTAAACCATATTTAACCATTTCATCGAAAAACCTAGTCTTAAAACTTATTTTATAAAGTTAATATTAAAATTCAATATTAACATTTAATATGTTAAAATCATTCCTATACTAACTCGAAAACTAGCTTGCGATATTGAATAGTCCAACATGGCATTCACATGCTACTACGCAATTTAAAAAGGGCTTGAATAGGATTTTTCTTTTTTAAGGACTTTACACTGAAAATAACTAATAAAAATAATAACTTTCTATATTCAAACTTATTAAAAATAAATATTCATTTAATTTTAACAAACATTTAACTTTAACTGAAAAGATAAATTAATTTACCATTTGCTAATTTTGGATGTAGAGTTTGTAGAAAGTACATATTTTGTTTCCATTTGTTAAAAAACTCATTTAATTTTATTTATTTGAAAGCACTTGGGAGTGTATGGACCAATGGATTGTCTGGCTCACACGCCTTATGGGAGTATGTGTCGTATCACAGGACACATAACAAGGGAGAGGGGAATTGTCCAGACTTCACGATTCCAGGACAGTGGCACTAGCGAAAGTTTCTTTCCTTTTTTTTTTCTTTCCCAGGAATGGGGGTTGGCTATCATCACAATAGTAGGTAGATAAATTAAATAAAATGTTAATCCTAATTAGATTATACTTATGATATAATAATAATTTTAATTACAATTTTTAGTTACATAAATTTATAAATGAATCATGAATATAATGCTAGTATAAACTAAAGGTTCTCAAGTGTCAGATTTTAGGGGTGCACCTCCCCTCCTTCCCGGTTGCACCAATATTCTGGACATCTGATTTTTCCGTATTATGAACAAAAGATTTTACTTTCTTTGAAAATTGCTGCCTTAAAAAGAAAAAATACTTTTTGATAAGTTGTAGCCTGAAAAAAAGATTTTCTTAAAATATAATATTATTAAGTTTATTTGCTAAATTAGGTTGTAATTGGTAGTATAATGCTAATGTTAGTACTTTAAAATACAGCCCATTAATTAAACTAATTTAAACACCAGTATAACACTGATTTGAAATTGTCCCATTTAAAAAAATATACATAATAATCAGCTTGACTGATAATAATATTTTTCTTTTTAACCCCCCCCCTTTTTTTAGGGGGGGGGGGCGATTATACATAATATCCCAGCCAGCCACGATACATTGAATTAACGTCGGCATCGCCGTAATCATCGCCGTTAAAAATCCTTGGATATATCCACCTGTTTGCCCGTCGAGCGCTGAACTTATAAACGGCGTATCGCCCGCGAGGGGTGACCGTGAGAGATAACAAACTCGCTTAACTACGGCGCAAGAATGAAAAAGGGTGACCGCCAGGAAGAGAAAATCCCTGATATTGGTCGAACACTCGTCGCTATAACGGCAAAGGGAGACAGATTCTCGGAATTCGTTTATAAAATTCAGCTCATAGTGGTTGATTTTACGTTACACATTGTCGAATTGCTTCAACAGGACAAAGAAAACCGACTTATATTCGTCTAATAGAAGTCGTTCCTTGAAGACTTCGCAGAATTTTTCGAATTCTGACCATTTATAAACGTAGTAATTATGCCGCAATTCCAGACATTTAAAGAATGGGCACATACCATTTACATACGTTGTGAAGGAATGGAAATTCAATCTGCTCTGATCTTGTGCACTTTTGCCGTTTAAAAGGAAACACTTTATTTTTCTATAAAATACATTTTACTATTAGTTTGTTAGCTAATGAAAAATAATTTTTAATCCAATATGCAGAAATAACAAGTTTTAAATTAACTTCTGATCGTTTTGACAAAATTACAAAATATACATTCATAAAAATTTGAATACAGAGAAAATATATTAAAGAAAAATTATAATCTTGATTTTTTGAATTTAACTGATCAGTAACTCGCATTAATAGCTTATGTCTCTAATTTACATTTTAAAGGATTTACTTCCCCCCCCCCCGGTACATTTTATGAATTGTTTTAACTGTATTAGGTATATTCAATAAAAAAAGCGGGGGATGCTGTTTAATTCAAAGTTATGAACAATCTAAATATTTTCATATATTGGTGAAAAATGGTGAAAAAGTAACTTAAAAAATTAAATAAATATTAGTAAATTTAGTTAACTAATACAGTTTTAAATGCAATTTTACTAACAGTAAATATAATTTACTTATTTTATATAAAAAAGTTACTTTTTCACCAGTATATGAAAATATTTAGATTCTTTATAACAGTAGATTAAATAATTTTTTATTAAAAATACCCAATACAGTCAAAATGATTAATAAAATGTACCAGGGAAAAATGGAAACCGTTAAATATGTAAAATAGCGACATATGCTGTTTATGAGAGTTACTTATGAGTTCAATTCAAAATCGAGATTATATTTTTAACTTTAATATATTTTTTGTAAATGTTCAAACTTTTATCAATATATATTTTATAACTTTATCTAAACGATTAGAAGTCAATTTAAAACTTGTTATTACTGAACAAATTCAAAATTGCTTTTCATTAGCTAAGATCAGTAGTAAAATGTTATATTTAAAAATATAAAGTGTTTCCTTTTTTTTTAAACGGCATGTGCGCAAGATAAGAACTGCTTGAATTTCAATGCTTTCACGATGTATGTAAATAGTATGTGACTCACACATTCTCTAATTATCTAGAATTGAGGTATAATTAGTACGTTTATAAATTGTCAGGATTCAACGAAATCGTCAAGGAACAACCTATTGGACAAATAAGCCTGTTTTTTTTATTACTTTCCCCCTGTAATAAAATGAGAACAAGTTTTCTATCTATAAATTTTAGTCCCCCCCCCCCCGTCCCACGAGAAAAATCTTGTCTACTTCATTACACAAACAGTTTTTTATTTATCTCTCTTAATTCTTTGATTTGTTAAATTTTACTACTCCAAACAGGTTTATATTACATACTAGATGCATACATATTAGTATACAATTTAAAAAGAAAAAAAATTACCTTTGCATAAAAAGCTTAACCTATTTCATTCTAAGTTAAGCCATAATGCAATAATGGTTGACTTTTGTTATAGTAAGCTCACATTAAGTAAAATCGTGCTTATTATGAGAAAAAAATCTTTTATATGTTTAAGGTAAGCAGTTGATTTTATGGTAATTGTACCTGTATATTTCCCTCTATAATAAAAAATAACAAGACTTATAATTAGAGATTAAAAAGAAAATGATTAAAAGAAACAAAGCACATAAGTATTAGTTAAGTAATTATTTAACTCACCTCTAAAATTTTGACGGCTGGAATTAAAATTAGTAGTTACCCCGACAAACTTTAACAACACCGGCCAACACAATTAAAAGAGAGCCAGACAAACTTATTAATACATGTCAAGCTAACGATAAATCGTGTTAGCATTAAACTTGAAAATATTCCAAAAGATTCTTGAAAAATATCCACTTTTATAGTTAAAACTATCGAAAATGTACTCTACTGTGCAGCGCAGCTGAGCTCAGCCAGTGACCACGCGATGAAAATGAAGCTAGATCTGCCCTTGCATTAAAAAGCTGCGAAGCGAACCACGACCGAATACACACACAAAAAGAAGAAGAAAAAAGGCATCTGTGACGTGACTTCAGCGTTCTCCAAAGTTCTGAGAAATCGGGTGGGGTGGACAGGTCAAACGTCGTGTGAAAGGACACGGTAACGTTTGTCTCCCCTGCACAGTTTATTCGACGTTAAACTGACTATTAACTAAGCTGAAATTTCTCCGTGCTCCATCTGTTTCTTCTTGGCTGGCTGGGGGGTCTCTCAGATCTATTGACGTAACATAGACCTCGTGAGGGTGACCAATCTAACGATCGAAAGTCAGCCGCCTCCCTGACCAGCATACAACGGCTCTTTATAACGTCGACAACACAATGTATGTTTGATCTCTTTTAAACGCTATTTTTTGCTGTAATTTTTCCTTGACCTATTTTCGACATTTCGACATCGGGAATACGTAATTTATACGTGTGTGCACTTGCTGGGATGTAAGCAACACAGAAGATTGCAAAATTGATAAGTATAGAATTTTCTTTTTAAACACAAAAATTTGCAAAACTGATGTAAAAGCAGATTTTTTATGCAAAAGTTTGCAAAACTGATACAAAAGTAGTTTTTTTGGGATACAAAAAATCTTTATTTTGATAAAAATTAGATTTTTACTGATATGAAATCCTGCAAAACATACAAAAGGTGATTTCTTTCTGATACAAAAGGCCTAAACTGCTGTAGCATCACTGCAAGTGATTTCCTGTAAGAAAAGAAGTTTATTTGTTTATTCTTGTATCAACTGTGTGAGTGTGGGTGGGGTGGGGATCTGCCGAGTGTGCTCTCTTCTCCCTTCCGACATGAGGAGCTTTCAGGTTGTAAAATACTCATTAGAGAAACAATCTGTTGTACAAAAGAGTGTCACACAATGTCGCAGAGATATCTTTAAAGAAAGATGATTGGGAATTGTACATGATTTTGAAAGTAAATGTTTATTGCTAATGAGGAAAAAATATTTTCTTTCATAATTTCTGTACAACACCTGAAATGCGATCATTTGATGTGATTTTTTTCTCTTTGAGAGCAATGAAAAATTGGTTTAAGTCAGAGTTACCATAATTTATGGAAGAAATGTCGCACCCACGAAAATGAACAGAAACACTGCAGCCACAATCTTCATTTGCTTCAGCAAATTGTTTGTTTTAAGCTTTGAATGTTGTCTGATAACTCTTGATATTTTTATTTATTACTTTTAATATTTATAACATTAGGATTTATTTTAAAAGCACTCAGCGTTTCTAATGTTTATTCAGTAGTGTGCTCCTGCACAGGGTGCAAAGTGGCATGCTGAAAAAACACAAATAACTTATAAACTAACTTTTTTTTGGAAGGGTGGGGGGAGGTTAAACTTGCACCGGGTGCAACATAGACTAGTTTTGGCTAAAATTCAGTATTTTTAGAATAATGGAAGTTCATGTGGAAAACAGGGGTGCATTTAATCGAAGGCAGTGCACTTTTGCAGTATTTTATGGAACTTGTACCTATCAAAATATATATTCAGGGAATTTTTTGCCAGGGTCCTATTTTTGTGAATTTAAATGTCTACTTTTATGAATTTCAACATCTGTTTTTGTGAATTTTCATATCAATTTTTGTCAAAGTCACCTGTTTCTTAAAATAATTTACAAAAGAGATTAAAATATAAGATAAAATGCCAAGGCTATTTTAATCTGTAATATTTTTGTGAAGGGGCTGTTTTAATCGATAGTAATTTTCTGAAGGAGCCATAAAACAGACTCAGATTTAGTCTGCATCAATCCCTGATAATAAAACCTTCATTAAAATTTAATTATAGTTCTAAAATGTCAATATAAAAGATTTACTTCTATTTTTTTTTACTTAATTGAGGAGACATCGGTTGGATTTATGAACCCATCCAGAAAACAGAACATAACCCTTCTCATGGTGCTCTGATGTCTCACTTTCTCTAAAACAGGATCAAAACACTTTCTTCAGGGATTTATTACGCTGTGCTCTGTGCACACTAAAATGTATGTGATTGGTGGTGGCGACATCTTTTGAGACAATTATTACGAAGTAATTTTTACCATTTCTCACTGAAGAATGGCTAAAAAAAAAATTTAAATGTCATAAAAATTTGCTAACTATTTTTTAACTTTTAAACTCGTAAACACCGAAGCGTTTCTTCCATAAATTACGGTATATCTATCTTCAAATCCCTACAACTTTTTAAGGTATAATTTTCAAATTTCGTATGTCACCTCATGAGTGTATGGGGCACATTTTACTAATTGGGCATTGTTTTGTACAAGGGTCGTGTACAAATTTAAAAAGTGTAACTTTATGAAAATTAACAAGAGAAATTTTTTCTTAATGGAGTCTTATTTCCAACCTTATTTTGAACATTTTTTTCAATTTATACTTCCCACTTCTCTATAATAGATAAAGAATTGAAGCCCATTACCACCTTTTCAGGATGCTCTGTTCTGCATATTAATAAAGTTTAAAAGTATAATTTTTCTTGATTTTATCAACATGATGTATTTTTGATATAAGGATTTCGCATTTATTATGGTCAAGAAATCAAGCTTATTTTATGTGTTGTGTCACCTCATTCACAAGATATAGAATTTGAAGAGTTTCATTAACTAGCCAGATTTCATCTTCCATCTCTTTTCTATGTATATGGTACATAGAGGGATCGTTTCTTTCTTACAACAGATTACCTTCTGAAGGAAAAATTTATAATGGATGTGATTACTATGATTATACCATTAAGAGCTGTTTGTTAAATATCTATGAATAGAAAAGCCACTAAAGGGTCAAAAGAGGAAATGGCTTTTTGAGGCTTATTAAAGCATTGTTTATTAATTAATATCTGTGTTTCCATATGTTGGTCAATACTTCACTCCTAAAGGAATATAGGACCACTTTATCTCTTGAAATGCATACAGATTACTATTATATATTATCTCTCTTCTTTCCCCCCCCCCACCAAGCTAATTCAATATTTTTAAATGTAGTTATTTCAAGACTTTTCTATTGAGAAGTATGTCTTAGAATAATTATCGAACTAATTATTTCTATATTAATTTTACTCATAATTACTATTACCTTAACTGATTTTTAAATTTTTAGAGTTTGTTTTACCTTTTTAAACTCAAATTTATCTTTGATCCAAAATTTGTAAAGTGTACTCAGTTTGCTTTCAGTATAAAATACAAGAGAGAAACATAAAACTTGATTTTGATTTTCGAGAAATAAAATCTAATTTGCATCACAAGAGCAGAAAGTGTTAAAAACTTTTTAAAAAATATTGTTGATTATTTTTACTATGGAGACACTCATAGCCAACATTAGGCCCTTATATGGAAGAATGTATAATACTGTATTCTTGTTTATGAATCAAAAAAACTAGGACTGCTTCCAAAAGTTGGAAACATATAGACCAAACATGTATACCAGATTTCCCCCGCTGTGAGGCAGTCACAATTTTTAGACTTTATTCTAAACATGACTACCTGGCTGCACACCTTTTTGCAATTGGTGTCTTCCAAGACCCCTTCTGCGGGGACCATGGCATAATGGATGGCCACCACATCACCTGCTGCAGAGCTCTGCATGGGGCCTCCTAGGTCTGACGATATTGGGAGGCTAGAAGTCGAATGCGACAATGACATTATTGTTTTGTTTTCTTGTTCCTTATTTTTCTTTTTGTTATTCTGTCAAGTTCCTTGCCTTTAGAAATAAAAAATGTTCACGAATCAGATGAGCTGGTAGCTTAAAGTTGTGAAACAGTAAGAGGAGTTTATATTTTTGCAAAGTAAAAATTGCTAATATCTAAGTTGATTTTCTTAGTTGTTCAGGATTTGTTCATTCATGACAAGAATCTTGGTTACAGTTATGATAATTTTTTTCTCCATGATGATTTAATGAAAATATGATTTTAGAGATGATTAAGTTATTCAAGTATAGAACCTTATTCAAATTTATGCAAGAACATGAAATAATCATTTCTTTTGATGGTGTTAATTTATTTCAGGTATACATTCTTATTATGTGAGCTACTGTGTAATATGTGTGATAAAGCACAATTATTTATCATTAAATTTTATTTGCTGTATTGTTTCATTTTATTTTAATTATTACTATTTTGTATGAATCTTCATGAGTAGTCAATGCTACTTTGGTTAATAAGCAGTGTATGATAATAAACTATAGCTAGCATTCTCTCTCTCTCTCTTTCTTATACCTTTCTGGAATGTAGATATAAGCCATTATAGTATGCATATAGACTTTTAAGAAAATTACTGGAAGCCGAGTCCACTGTGGTTTGAATCAAAACACTGAAGGCTCTATCTATGAATTTTTTTTAATCTGATTTTTTAAATAATATTTTGATTGGAACAAAAAATATTTTAGAGTAACATGGATCTGGTTGCCTTTTACAGACAGGACCCTGAGCAAAGACCTGGTTTGTCCATGCTATTATATGGCTGATTCTAAGTATAAATTTTCATAAAAGATGGTTATATAGTTTTTGTTTCAAATCAAAATTGCAGATACCATGGATTTTTATTCTCTTTATGGAAATGACCATTTTTAAATAGTTTTAAAAATTACTTTATCAGAGTTCTAAAAATGGGGTAAATTTTATTTAATAAATGTAGTACAAAATTTTGTGAAACTCTCTAAAATATATATATATTTACATTTCTATAACAAAATATTCTTATAAGCTCTAAATTTTTAAAAAACAAAACATTAAATAATCCAACCTAGGTAAATAACAAAAACATTTTTAAAAATGTTTGGTTCTAACAGTTTTAAGAGCATTTCCAAACACAAATTGCTTTGTTTCCTGCTAGAAACATGTACATTAAATGTTTAGCATCATGAGAAATTTGAAATCCAAATGCTTCACCAACTACTACATGCCATGGAGCTCCATATTTCTGATCCAAAGTTTCCTTTATTAGTTTTGCAACTTTCTGTAAAGAAGAAAAAAAAAAGGCATGAGTTATCAGTTTATAAAGTGTATATAAGAGACTTCATTAAAAACAGAAAAAGTTTAATAAACTTGCATGTAATTATAGAATACTTAAATACTTATAATAAGAAATTGAATTTTATACATATGTACAGAGTAAACTTCAATGAAGTTCGTTCACAAAAGAAATACCTTGAAATGTGGAAAGTATGAAACACAAAGAAGCATATATGCAAAATAAACATTTTATTAACATTTGATATGCTCAGTACAACATTGCAATGGCATTTGTGTTAGTTTGAAACAAAATATATAGTTATGATAAGTGTTAGAAATGTATTTCTTTGCACAAATAAAGTATAAAATGTTCGTTCAGTTCGATTACCAAGAAGTGACGTCACTTTTACTGGTGGATAATAACAACAAGGCATTTATGCATGGACGAGATTAAACGGTTTAATATGTCTGTAGAAATTTTCTCATTCCTGCAATATAGATAATTTTTAACTGTTGTATATTGGGGGAACAATGTTGGGTCATTTTCTTTTTAAGCATTCTCTAAATATTCTCGATAGGAGAAAGATCTAGACTTACTGCTGGCCACTCTGATACAGGGACACACTTCGACCATAGCTACAAGGGGGAGTCAGAAAATAAGTTTCCCCTATTGACTGTGGTCAGAGTTGTGTATGAAAGTCAAAAAATAGAATGAGATATTAAAGATAAGACATAACTTTATTTTTCCACATAAGTACCAAGTACATTGCGACATTTGTCATACCGCTTGATAAGCATCAAAAAGCCCTCCATGTAAAACTCAGGGCTTTGCATATGGAAAAAGCGTTTAATGGCTTGTTTAACTTCAGCATTGCTTCCAAAGTGCCTTCTGCCAAGATTATTCTTTAAAGCCGGTAACAGATAGAAGTCACTTGGTGCGAGATCAGGACTGTATGGCGAATATTGTAGGCACTCCCAACCAAGAATTGCAATATGGTTTTGTATTGTCGTCATCCAACATCAGAACGCCAGGCCACTTTTTTCAAATCGCCTCTTTTAATTTCGACAGGGCGTCACAGTACACACTAAAAAATAACGGAACAAATACTGGAAAGTTTCGTAAAATTTTACAAAAAATTCTCCGTTTATATCTGAATACAGGGCAATTTCCATACATCAAGGGTCAGCGCCTCACTGGAACAGAATTTCTACTGGAGTTTACAGAAATAAATTCCGTAAATATAAGGAAATAGTACTGGCGTCTCAGCTGCCAGTACATTTTCCGCATTTTTATGGATATTATTTTTACAGTGTACAGAGTAGCATTGTTGGTTCCAATCTCCAAAAAGTTCAGGAACAAAAACTCCTTGGGTATCCCAGAAAAATGTGAGGAGCACTTTCTCTGCAGAGGGAGTTGTTTTGAACTTTTTTCTGACAGGTGATTACCGATGTTTCCACTCCATAGATGCAGACTTTGTTTAGGGCGTGAAATGGTGCACCCACATTTCATCCTCAATCATAATCCGAAACAGAGAGTCATTGCCATCTTCATGGTAATGCACGAGATTTTCCAGGCTGATGCATTGTTCCATGTGTGTCGGCAACACTCATTATGCTGGCACTTTTCTATACCGAAGAATGTCGTGAATGATCTTATGAGCTCGCTCATGTCTGATTCCAAGTTCTTCTGCTATTCCATCCATGGTGATTTGCCAGTTCATTTAAATTACGTCATCCACCTTCCTGAAATTTCCATTTGTAGTAACTGTGTGCATCCGACCAGGTCTCAGCATAGTCACCAAGCTTGGTGTCTTTTAGCATAATTTGTGAGTTAGGCAAGTGACTGTGGTCGGACCATTACCTAACTATATGGTAGGACGGTATTGTACTTGAAACTGATGAATGCCCCTGAAACTGCCATTCACCGTAGTGTGTTAGAAACCTTTTGAGTGTTCCTGTAGCAAAACTGTAAATGATAAAGACACTACTTTCGATGAAGAAATTTATTTTGTAACCCTTAACAACATATATCACTTCTGAGTCGTTTGAAATAGCCTAATATCTTTAAATATTTTGGGCGGCTCTGTAGATAAACTATCTAGTCAATTGGGACCAAAAGGGGAGATGTTAGAGCAATCCAATATATAAAATTTCAACATTCTATGACCAATAGTTTGAGATATAAGAGTTACATATGTACGTACAAACAGACGTCATAGAAAAACCGGTCAAAATAGACTGATGGTTGGTCAAAATGGATTGTACATGCATTTATATGAATGTGCATGCTTGCGTATGATGAGATGCATTGCAAAAATTCTTAAAAGTAAATTTAGAGGTAGTCAAAATTAGTTTTTTCATCGAAATCTGGCTCCCAAAATTTTTTGCGATCACATTACTTCCTTATATTTCGTACAAGGAAGTAAAAAGATGTAGCATTTGAAAGTCTATGTATGGGGTTCTATGCTTGCAAATGGAGTGAGAAATTTAGTTTTTATGTTTGATACATTAAAAGGAAAATTTAAAACTAAAGGTACACAAATTTTATATTTCATCAAAAGAATGACCCCAAACATGTGAATTGTAAAATGCAATTTCATATTCCAACCCAATCCCAGACCTCAATGTAATTGAATATTTGTGATTTGCATTAAATAAATCTGTTCAGAAACACAGTAGAGTGGACTCACGCTACAATGCAATATATCTTAAGTGAATGGATATCACTCCTTGACCACAACACTAGATTTTTTTGCCAACAGTAAGAAGCACCAGTACTCATTTATTCACTAATTTATGCGAGAAATGGCAATACATAATTAGGATCCCCTGGAATGTATGGCTCAGCAGAGACAGGGGGGGGGGGAGGGGACAAGTTTATAACAATCATCATAAAGTCCAGTTTTTTATGTCAATAACTATTATAGGAGGATATGTATAGTTTTGAAAAAAAAATTAATTGATCCAAACAAAATGCAAATAAAGAAAAAATTTTAGTCTAAACCAAAGTTTTTTAAACTGAGGGTCACAAACCCAATTGGGGTCACGGGATCTGCAGCAGGGGTTGCCTAAATTTTTAGCAAATCTTTTAATTTCGTTAACTTATTATGATAATTTTATGACATTTTCATTTTGCCCTACAAACAGCATTTTTGCCTTTAACCACCATAAAATAAAAGGGTCGATTAAATCTAAATAATATTGAAGGAGTTCTTTGTTCTGTGGTTTGGACTATTTTGCCAAGATTTGATAATATAATTAAAAATAAACAGGCACACCCTTTCCATTGATACTTAATCCTTGAATATGTGCTGTTAGAAGCTGGTGGGTTTTCTCAAGTTAATGACCTAAAACTGCAATAGTATATAACAGTAGAAGTGAAACTGATTGCTTCCACTCAGTTAAGTGTATGTTGGTATATAGGATTTGTGCAATGTGTCGGAATGCGTGTGTCAGATTTGTGCAATGCTTATGGGGTCTCAAAAATTTTTTGTAAATATTATGGGGTGCCCATACCAAAAAGTTTAAGAAACCCTGGTCTGAATCAATGTAAAAATTTTTGAGAAGGAATAATTTACTTTAAAAAAAAGTTAATTTTACCTATCCAAAGTGCATAATAAAGCAGAATGTTACCCTTTAACAATTTGGGGAGGATGAAGCTCCCTAGCTCTTGCCCTGTATGCATCACTGCCTGCAATGCTACCTCTGCGTTTAACATAACATGTTCCTTTTGTTATCAGCATTGATTCTAAAAATCTAGTCGTTCTATGCATTTCTTTATTATTATCAATGATGGTGATGTTTCTTTCCTTCAAAGACTCAGAGAGAGCAGAAAGGGCAGGATGTTGAATTCCTAATAGACTAGACTCTCGAATGATTTCAACTACTACGTTATCCATAGAACTAAAACAGAAATATTGTTAGTGTGAGCAGACTAGAAAATAGTTTATTAATTTATAGTTAATAGAAATTTTTTTCCAGGAAATAGGTTAAGATATACAATAATAATAATAATCTCATTAGAGTTCCAGAATGCAGTTCCAGCTAGCAAAAAGTACCAGAACATTGCTCCGGTGCATTCTGGCTCCACTATATCTCTGGTCATAGCGGTGTTTAGAAGTGTCTAAAATATTTGTGTACGTGTTTAAAAACTCGTATGCATACCCTATCGCACAACACAAAATTTTCACTTATGCAAGGATTCTTGGAATGCATCACTTGTTTACCTCAAGACTCCACTGTATTAAGAATAAAAAAATAGGTGAATACAACTTTTCAGGCAACGGAAATTCCTCTTAACTGAATGCCATACCATTTAGAAACTGTTATGAAAGTAAAAAGATATGAAATAAAATATTAGTTTATTTTTCTTTTTGCTGATGAGTTAGATTGATTTGAGTAAGCAGTCCCAAATGGAATGACTGTATATTCAATTTTTTAGCTTTTTCATAAATTTTATGAATCATTTCTTGCTACTTAAAGTTTTACATGTTTCTTATAGTGTATCTTTTATTATTTCTTCACCTCTACAGAGTTTGAACATGAATTTAATACAGGATTTTTATGCCTTTAATGAAGAAAGTTGCATATAATCAATTTTGAGAGTCAGCATCTTAAATTATATAAATTTCTGATACATTTCATTCAAACCTATTTAATTTAAACTTCTAATGTATTGGTGGAGTTCATAGATCTTAATGCATTGAAAGTCTTTTGGATGGTCCTGTAAAATAAACTAGCGAATTGATTGCAATCAAAAAGGGAGAGGACAACTAGGTGTTACAGTAGTACTAAATACAAAATTTCAACATTCTATGGCTAATCATTTTTGAGCTCTTTGAGTTACATACATACATACATACATACAGGTATCACCAAAAACTAGACAAAATGAATTCAGTCAGTCAAAATAGATCTATCATACATACATACATTTAGATGTCACACATAAACTTATAAAGAAAAATTAGGAATGCTCAAATTCCATCAAAATCTTAATACCAAAATTTTTCACAATTACAATACTTCCTTTATTTCATACAAGGAAGTAAAAATGAATATTTGTACATTATCAAAACACATTTTCAGATCCAGTGTAGTTAAACACAGTTTAGTTTAGCCCACACATTCAAAGAAAAAAATTACTTCTTGATCTGTAGAGTATTTTTCGTAAGATGTAACGCACAGATCCATGGTATCTGTTTTCATTTCTTCGGTCATATCAGATTCCTAGAGATAAAAAAATAGTCATTTTCAGTTTATGCAAATATGCTCACAGAAAACAAAAAGTTTCAACAATAATGTGGTTTATGAATTTGAATGGTATAGCACTCACATTTACTAATAAATAAAGTACTGGCATATCTTTTTGGGCCAACTATGAAGTCCTAAAAAAAAGAGGTTTCCATAAAAGTATAAGCCCAGCATTCTAAAATTCAGGGATTTCAATCATAACAATAAAAGAAAAGATCTCTAAAGAGAAATCAGTGAAAAATTCCTTAATGTTTTCTCTTACAATATTTCCATCATATGACAATCATGTTGCTATGATTTATTTATTTACCACATGCCTATCATTTGGCAACTAGGCCATTAGACAACAGGGTCTCCACTATTAGTAAGTTGCTATAACAATAGCTGGTGGTTAACCCTTCACTGCGTTTTTTTTTTCTTTTGAAAAGAATTATTTAGTATCATATGACACCCCTGAATTCAGGAAAAATAATTTTAAAAAATTAAATGAAAGATACTATAACATGAAACTTACTTTTATGGTTATGACCAGATATGGCACAAAATACACACTGGATATGCACTCCATTATGCCAAAAATGACAAAAAGTGTAGAATGTTTAAAATTTAAATCTTAGAAAGCAATAAAAGTAAAAATGACAGCAGTCATAAAAAATGCCTAAAAATTAAGCACTGTTTGATTTTAGAAGTGTTTGAAAAACCTGTTAACTATAGAATCAATTATATAAGTATATAAATTATTTTCGTAAAGAAATAAAGAGTTAATCTGAAATTAGGAACAAAACACAGCAAATTAGTTTAGGATTAATTTATAGGCAGTCCTTCCTATTGATACATAAGGGAAATCTGCACTTACAAGGAGGAGGCACGGCCTCCGGGGACGGATTTCAATAATCTTTGGCACAGTGATATACCATGTGAATATACTATGTGTAAAATACTAAGACGCAATACTCAAATACAATCGAGAAAAATTAATATTTATTTTGGAACCAATTCACCAAAACTTTAAATATAAGTTACGCACAAATTGGATTGAGTATTGTGGTGAAATGGTTAGAACGGTGGTCTTCTACTCTGGGGTCCCAGGTTCGAATCTGAGCATTTTTTCCCTCTCTCTCTTTTTTTAAATAAATCAATACTGGTAATTAATTCTTTTTTCAGTACAGCAAATATTTATTTACTGTTTCACTTATTCATTTATTTATTTTTACTACTTACTGAATTTTTTATTACTTATTTACATATTTTTTAAAATTTTATTTCTACTATTCAAAGTCTATTTTTATAATTGATTATAGTTATGATTATTTGAATAGAATAATTATAATCAATAATATAGTTATGACTAATTGAATTTCTTTTTTTCCCCCATCTGGTACATAATTATCAAATGAGTTATCTTTAACTGATTCGAAACTTTCTTCTATGCTGTTGCAAAATACTCTGCTAGTTTCCAGGGTTCGTCGTTCTAAACTCCAGTGGGTGTAGAAAGTTCCAGTAAAAAGTCCACTTGTCAGGATGGAACAAAAACTTTATTGCTTCTAGAACTTAGTCGAACAATCAGCTGTACAAAATTCACAAGCACAATCAAACAGTAGTGTGCTTTTAACATTCCGCTTAGGTCAGAAGCTCTCAAAATGTTGTATTTCTCACACAAAATAAAACACTTCCATGGGCAAAATTCAGTGGAAATATGCAAGGGATATCGTACACAATCCCTTAAGACACAGCACTTAAAAATCAGCTTCGAAACGCAAGCCAAAACACTGCTTCTATAGCGTAACACATCAAACTCACTGGACGGTATCTCAACTCGCACTGAACTGAGGCCTCTGACAGCTTGTATTTATAGTTGAAACAGAAGCTACAAGAATCTTCCAGAAATGTCTATTTCTCGAGGATTCCACATAAAGCAGGAATCTTGATTACGGCATAGAAGAGAAATATTAGGCTATTATGAATGTTATGCAGAAAAAGCATCTTTACAAGCCCATTGGGAAATTCGTGCCAAATGACCAAAATGTTGCCAAATTTGGCACCAAAAATAAGTCCCCTAAAGTGAAGTTACAGAAGGCCTAGGACCAATATTTCTCGAGATTTCTAGAACTGCCATAGAAAAACAATGGGGAAACCGAAACCTCTGTATCTGCGGTTCTAGTTGACCGATTTTGATGCAACAAAAAGCAAAATTTATCTATATGAAGCATAGAATTCGAATTTTGAACTATTTTAAGCCTCAGAACAGCTGTTTGCCCCGAAAATTCATAACAATACACTTTTCTTGAGCGTGGATCAATTTCTCATCAGTTACAAACTTCTTTTCATTCAACACATCCAGTGTATTATTGTACAATTCTGTGCCTATCATCATAGCTTCTTCTGGTAGTGTATCAGAAGCTGGCATTGCAATAAATTTTTTTTTTTTTTGCAAAGTGAACTTTTGTAATACACTACTCCATTTTTTAGTCACCTCTTCAAAACATCACTGTATGTAGAACTATCAGTAGTTTTTTCATCACAACAATAAGAATTTGCTTGGCCTAGTGGCATATTTGTAACTGTAATATAATTCTTGAAAATAAGTTTCACTGCTTAAATCTGTCTATTCGAAATTTTCACATGTGATATTTTAAATTTGACAACCCATCAACAAATGGTGAAAATTAGAAAAGAAGTCTGTCTTACGATTGTGACAAAAAGAAATGTACCTTAAATAAACATTGAGTTTTGCGAGTGTTAAAAGTGAATTACAGTAGAGAGCCAGAAATCCGCACAGCTTGGGACCATGGCTTGTGCGGATTTTAGGATTTTGTGGATTTCGGGCCATAAAAGATAAATCATTACATTTCTAATTTTAAAAAAGTAGAATACAATTACAATGAAATAAAAGCACAGTCAAAAGTATTTCACTTATATTTTCACATTAAATAAATACAAAAGCATAGGAGAAAAAAGAAAAAAAATATGTGAAGACTAGCAAAGCAAATGGTTTCAATATTTCCTTTTTCTAATTTTGAAAGCATGTTCTATGGTGATTTGTTTTAAAATGTTATTTTTTTCTGCTTTCAGTTTTTTCTTTTCCTTTTCTTTCTTTCTTTTCTTTATTTATTTTTGCAAATTGTATACTGTCATTAATTCTTGTTTTATTACAGAACTTTACTGTTCTAAAAATTTAAAGTATACTACTCCTAACTTTAAACTTTTATTAAACGTATTTTATTAATATTGTTATTACCAAAGTTTTCATCATCATCATCATCAGAATCATATTTATCTTTGGATTCAAGACACTTTTCAACAATTTCATCACTGGCGGATGACTACGAATTTCATTATTTACATCGGAGAAGGAGTGCGGATTTCGGACGTTTGCGGATTTTTGGCTCTCGACTGTATTTTGAATGTGTAAAATTCTGATTCCAAAGTAAGGATTTTGCAAGTAGAAATAAAATTTAAATACAATAAAAAAATGAGTATGTAGGTACTAAAAATAAATAAATAAATAATAAATGAATAAAAAAAAATAAGTAAACTATTTACTTGACTAAAAAAAGAATTAATTACCAGTATTGTTGTATTTAAAAACAGAGTGAGCGGGAAAAAAAAAAGGTAAGCGCAGTATGAGATTCTAACCTGTCCTTGTTAGAACACATTACACTGGATATTACAGTTTGGTTACTTCTCACTTAAAACAAAATGGAAAAAATTGCATGAAACAAAAAAGAAATAAGTTCTAATTTAATTTTTTAAAAAATTGCTTACACGTAAATCAGAATCTGTCCAACTATAATCTTAAAATAAATTTGGCACACCTAGGACCACCCATCTCAGAGCTACTTAGGAGATAGACACACACATCTTGCTTTACTCATAAAGATTATAAAGGTACTAATAATGAAAAAAAAAAAAAAAAAAAAAAAAACTATTTTACCTGAAGAAGGGGATAGTTGTAAATCATTTTCTTTGTTTCTTTGTCTCTATAACCTTCATTCATTCTAAATTAAATAAAAAATAAATTAGTCACATACATTTGCCTGACTACAAATAATAATGTCAAACATTAAAGATCAATTCAAGAATTAAAAAATGCAAGCATCAACTTTTCCAGGGTACAGCTTCAATAAGGAAATTTGCTTTTTAAGGGAAACACAGACAGGTATTGCAAAATAAGTTTCATTATTATATTCACAACAGAAACACAGAATTACTTTAATGCTTTAAAGATTTAACATTTTGATAGCAATCCACATTACACAGTCTGAACCAAGAAAGCAAAACAGAGTTTTACTTTTACTTTTTATTACTTACTACTACAGGGAGATCAGCAAATTATCACTGATTGGATATTCATCATCAAAAATTGCTTGATATTCTCCATCAGAATACGCTAGATTAATTTTTGTGAATTCCTTAATATTTTTACTTTGAGTTAACCTTTCACATAAACAAGGAAAAAAGCAGAATTAAAATAACCCAGCAATTTGATTAATTAGGATTCAAATGTAATTTGGATTCAGAAATAATAATTCAATTGTTTTTTCTAGACAAATGTAAAATTGAATGTACAATGAGCAATTTGTACAATCTGAATAAGGCTGTCAGCCTTGGAGGAAAAATTAGAGAAGTATCAGTAGCAATTTTGAAGAGCATTTTCCTTTTTAAAAAAACAATTTGATAATGGAAAAAATAAAAAGCTATAATTGCTCATAGAAACTAGTACAGTCAAGCCCTAAAATACGCAAACGTCCAAAATCCACACAGCTTCTCTGATGTAAATAATGAAATTTGCAGTCATTCCCTAATGATGAAATTGTTGAAAAGTGTTTTAAATCCCGATAAATGTGATTCTGATGACAATGATAAAAAAAAATACATTTGATGAAAGTTTAAAGTTAGAAGAAAAATACCTTAAATTTTTAGAATAGTAAAGTTCTGTAACAAAAGAATAATTAATGATAATATACAATTGAAAAAAAATAAATAAATAAATAAACTGAAAGTAGAAAAAAAAATAATGTCTTGAAACAAACCACCATAGAACATGCTTTCAAAAAAGAAGTAAATTTTGAAACGGTGTATTTTGTTAGTCTTCATGCGATTGTTTTTTCTATTTTCTCCTATGCTTTTGTATTTAATGTGAAAACATGAGTGAAATGCTTTTGACTGTGTTTTTAGTTCATTGTAGTTGTATTCTGCTTTTTTAAAATCAAAAATGTAAAGATTTATCTTTTATGGCCTGAAATCTGCAAAATTCCGAAATCTGCACAAGCCATGCTTCCAAGTTGTGTGGATTTTTGTGTCTCTACTGTATTATCATTTAACCTAAACATAGATCCATAATTATAGTTACAAATAATCAAGCATTAATTAAACTGGAACACACTTTATACATTATTAAAGGATATACATAAAATTCTCTAAGAGTTACTGAAATTAACAATTTTAGCATTTTCCCTTTTTTAAATTAATGTTTGCTACAGAGATTAAAATTCAAAAGTAGAGAACTGAGACATGAAATGCTGAAGAAAACAACCTTTTTATGGAGTGACAATGCAGAACAGTTGGCAGTCCAGTATTAATGATAATCAAATTAATACAGGGATGTGCCAGCTGAAATTAAATTTTGGAGCAAGAAAAAAGATATTTTGGAAGCAATTTGGAGCAAGAAAAACAGATTTCTGGAGCAATTTGGAGCACAAAAAGGTCACTTTTGGAGCAAAAGAATGTCAATTTTGAAATACAAAATTTATTTTTGGAGGGAAAGGGAAAAGTCATTAAAGAATACCAATCTAAAAAATGAAAATTAAGGAGGTTCTTGAAAACTCTTAGCTAATAACAAAAACTTGTTTTTTTTAGGGGGGGGGGTGGGAGAGGGAGGAAAGTCAGAAGCTTATGAAATAAATAAAAAAATCAGTTATTTTATACATTGCTATACAAAATATCTATTTTAAATCAAAAATACAATATATACTAAACTATGTTAACCCATTTATGCCTAGCATCCCTTTTTTGGGACGGCATTTTCGCTATCAGTCGAAAACATTATTTATTTTTCCTATCCTTTATTCATGAGTATTGAACCTCAACTCTACAAAATACTTTAACATGACCAAGTAAGATGTTGACATTTCAATTTTTATACATAATGATTTTAAAAGAAATCATCGTTTGTTCAAGAAGTTGACTTTCAGAAATTTATCTATTATGGCTGGTATTAGCAAAAATCGAAGAAAGTCACAAAAAATATCTGTGTACAAATGGGTTAACTACCATCAGCGGCTTATAAAAAATTTGTTGACAAAAAATTACTAATTTATATAAAATTAAATTTAAAACAGGGTTCAATTTTTACTCTTAAGGCATTGGAGGTTTGAACAAAGGGATGCCAAAGAAAAAATATTCATTTGATCAAAAGAGAAAGATTGAAATTAGAATGCTTACAATGTGTGATGATTTTTGTAAAAATTCGGGAGATTTACAAACGTTTTCAGCGTATATGGAAAAATTAAAATATAGCAGTTTTGCTGAATTTGGGGCAAAAATGTTCAAAAAGGATCTTTTTGTAGCAGGTTGGCACATCAGGATTGATTTGACACAATTTGGAGCAGCTGGCACATCCCTGTTAATAATATTTTTTTAAAAGTAAAATATAATAATTGAATGAATTGAATTATGAAGGAAAATAGGAATGCTGTAAAACAATGCTAGATTAAAAAAAAAAAACTCTCAAAATACCACAAAAAGAAAAATTAACTACTGAAAAAAAAGTGGTATAAAAAAAAATTGTACATATACATTTCAAGGGGTGCAAAAAGTCCTCATTTACAAATTACAGTTTAAAATGCTATGTGTTCAGTTCCAGGTTTTTACCAAATTTCCTGATATTTGAGAAATTACAAATTGCCTGTTCCCTGATAATTCCAGGTTGGTGGCTAACCTGTACTAGGCACATTACTTTCTATGTTATCGATGTTAAAATTCTGTTTATGAACTTCTTTTTAAACTTGGGCTTTCAGATTCATTTTAAGTCCGAAGTGAAGGGAATACTGATGGATTGCCAAATCTATTGGCTGTACCATGTAGTTTAAATTGGGCCTAAATAAACAAAGTGCTCCTTGGTGACAGTGTGAATGCAAAATGAAAGGAAGCAACAGATGTCCACACAGAGCATCTTTGGTATTTACCATACTTTGGTGAGATTAAATGTTTGGCAGTACTAGACTGTAACTAAATACCTGAACTTGAAAGCTCCATAGCATAATATTTAAATTATATGACAATTATGGCTAAAACACACGACAACATTCACTTTGAAAAGCACCATTTTATTGTTCCTGGATTAGTGATCTGTTGAAGGGTTAGAAAGAAAAATGTCTACATAGCGTTTGATATTGTTATTTTAACCAGGTTTAGAGCCCACCTGCCGCACTGTGAGACAGTCTGAAAAGAATGAAGCACTGTTAAATTTTCATAAGTGAGTGTTACACACCTTAACTTGGCTAAACAGAACTTAATTCCTATTAGATTAAATTCTAGATATAATAATAATAGATAAATGAAGTGTACGAAATTGAAGCTATAAAAAATACTGCGATAGAATAAATGGTAATAGATAAATTATGGAACTTTTATATGAAGAAAATACTGCTCTCAAGTTTCATTTTAAAGTTCATATAAGTATGTAGTTTTCATTATTCTTAAATGTTTTTCATATCTTTTGCAAGGATTTTACTATTAAAATGAAGTAGTTTCCCTTCAACTCAAATTACATTGAATTTTTTCACGAGTTCTTTATTATCTTGACGACAGTTTGTTTACAACTGTCAAACATTGGTCACGATGGTAACGAAAGTAGAGTTACATTTCTGCATATAAAAAGAAATAATGTTTTTAAGTTAATCAATAAGTGTAAAAAATACTTTATAGACATATATATTTTTGTAAAATGAAATGCTGAATGAAATCTGATGAAATCATGAAATCACTAAAAGTTTCTAATGCTTGCGAAAGCAATTATTTTTAAATATTTTTGACGTTTGAGCATAGGAGTGTAACTACACATATATTAGTTCTAACTACATAAAAAAATATATTTCTTTTTCTTAGGGGTTTCAGTAAATAGGATAATAGTTTTGCTGCTTTTAAATTAAAATAATTGATATATTTTTCATCTTCACCTTCTAGTTTGGCACAAGGTGACTTAAAGCAAAAGTTATTTGCTGATAGTTGCTTTCCATCTATTATCCAATGAGATTGCTTTCTTTAGTTTGGAGAATCCTGTCATTGGTGGAAATCTCAAAACAATGAGACTGCGTGCACACAGTTCTAGACCTTTCCAGATAAATGATGCAAATTTCGGTTTCTGTTTCATCACAGCCGGAGATTATATATAAATGAGGCGTGTTGCGCGACGCAGTCAGTCAGATTTAAGTTTGTGATATTTGTCGTGCGTTATAATATTTGTGGATTTCTTTTTGTGTGATTTACGCAAGTCTTGTTGCTAAATATGTCGTTTATTGCTTCTAGAGTTTTGGTAAATGCCCGAAATATATCTCCAAGAATCTTTCTGCCGAGATCTGGATTTCAAAGAAGTTACTGGCGTCGGCGAGATTCATTTTCTGAACTCTCAAGTGCTGTGCAGTCCTTCGAAAATTACATGAAGGAATTTGATCGAGAAATGAATCGTGTTTTGAATGATTTTCAGCGGTCAAGCCCTGTCAAGCTGCCTCGTATTTTTTCTCCGTTTGAGTTGGGTAAAATTCGAGAAATTCCAGTGGTGTCTACTGATGGAGATAGTAATGTTTACAAGCTTGAAGTCGAAATGGAAGGAATGAAGCCTGAAGATATAAACATAACATTAAGAAACAATGAACTGACAATAACAGCTCGAAGAGATGAAAAGCGGGACGATGGTTCAAGGTTTGTGAAAGAGCATGCCTATCATTACACTTTACCCAATGAAATAAATCCAGATACTATTAGATCTTCGCTTTCAGATGGTATTCTTACAATTGAAGCTCCACTACCAGCTATTGAACAGCCCAAAGAAATTCCCGTTAAAATCGAAAGCTCAGAAAAGTCTGATTCTAGCAGTGCCACTGACCATAAGAAATAAATACTCGATTCATTTCATGATTTTTAGATAATAAGACTTGTTTATTTTTGTTTGAGACATTTACACTGGACTTATGCTGAAATTGTACAGTCATGAATTGCATAATGTCGTACATTTCTTCTGTGGTAACATTTTTTTGTATTTCTTAGACACTTAATAAATTATTGTATGTCCTTTTGAAGTTTTTTTTTTTTTCAAAGTCTACTTATTTTATATTTACCGTGCTATTCTTTACATGCATTAATTATTTTCAAGTGTCGCATGCTAAATACTACAAAATCTACCTTAGAATGAATATTTTTCATCTCTGTGGAGCTTACAACAGAGCTACCATTTGATTAGAATAATAATTAAATGCTTAATATACAAATTTTTAAGTCAAAACTATTCATCAAATGCATGTTAGAAGTCCTGTGCAATATTGAATGCATATGTCATTTGAGTTTACCTAACTTATTAATGTAATTTAAAAGTTATTTTAAATTTAATAATTTCTAAGTTAAGGTTCAACATAAAAGAATTTTCAAAACTGGGTAAAACTGAAATAATGAAATGCACATTCAATATTGCATCTTAACATACTCATTTAATTGATAGTTTTAACAAGAGGGAAGAGAGTACTCTATTAAAACAGTGACCATTTTTATATTATGCAATATGGTTCCTAAAAATAGCTAGTGACGTTTAAAGTGAAAATTACTATAGCAGTTTTCATAGATTCTGTTTTAAAGAAAGATGAATGGTGATGCCATGCAAGTCGGCAGGCGCGTAGCCAGGAAAATTTTTCAGGGGGGGGGATATGCGCCTGGAAAAAATTTCGGGGGGGGGGGGATATATCCCGATATCCCCCCCCCCCTGGCTACGCCCCTGCAAGTCGGGGTTTATACTCATTTTTCAAAATGAAATTTAAGGCATCCACTTTTCTGGGCTACCATTGTAATTATTTGTAATAATTGTCATCTTAAATAGCTTGCCACAAAAAACTGAAATGTAGTAAAGTTTGCACTAGAAGAAATCTTAGGGTTAACAAGAGACTTTTTACATAGCTATCATTGTATATTACAAACGTTTTAACAAAAATTTTGATCCAAACTGAAAATGGGAAAAATTAGATTTTTGAAACCATGTCCAGAAAAAAATCTTAAGGTCACCACAATCTGAAGGATCAAGAAGGCGACACGCTTTGTCAATCTCAGTTGTTACTGTTAATGCAAAATTAAGAAGTCCTACATATTATAAAAGGACTTTTAAGGCCCTAAGTTTTGAAAAATGAATTTTAATGTTTAAAAAAGTTTTTAAGGAGAGTATGAACTCTGTAAGCTTCTATTATTGCATTTGTCTTTGGTATATGGGTAACCTATGATGGGAAACTCACCTAGGCTTATAATAGTTTTAACTATAGTGACTTAGTCACTACACTTAAAACTGTACATTGAAAATTAGAGAATATTTCAAATACAAATACTTTTTCCTGTATACAAAATTTATTAATTGATATAAATTTCAAATTGATATCATTGCAATTAATAATCCATTTCAAATGGATGTTACTTTTTGTAATGGATGTCATCCTTAAAATGGTATTCATACTAAATTTGAGTATTTACAGTACAGTAGCAGACAAAACTACACATAAAATTGGATGATATAAAAATGTCTCTGGCATGTAAACAGCAAAAAAAGTTTGGAGTAGGTCCAAAATATGGCAAAAGTAGAATTTCCATGAAAAAGCTTAGTTATTGGCATGCAATTTACAAAAATCTGCATTTTAGGAAGAGCTGAGGGCTCCTGTGGCATATCCTCTCTGGATACATTCCTAATTACATCCATTATTAAGCTGCATTTTCTGTTATAAGGGGAATTTAATCATTTGCAAACCAATGTCTCATCCAATTTATTTTAACCCTTTAATCACTTCATTTCTTTTTTAAAAGCAGCACTGACAAGGTTTTTGAAAGTTTATAAAGGTGGAAACAATGCTCCTAATTCATCTGAATTTAATATAGAGAGCAAAATCACAATATCACATCTGAAAGTAGCAAGTTTATTCAGTAAATACAGAAAAAAGTTGCTAAATTTAGTGACAAATCATTTCCAACATGACATAAGCGTTAAGATTAATACATGACATAAGCGTTACATTTCCCGGTGTATATGCCATTTGGTCTAAAAAGTGTCTACCCCCATCTTGAAGGGGAGTTCCTCTACCCTCCTCAACGGGAGCTGGGGAATCAGTTAAAAATTAGGTTTCTGCAAGATTGCCGTGTTGGTCAGGGAGTGGGGGGGGGGGGGGAATGTTCCTGACACCTGTTACCTAGCTATTTTGTTAGGAAGGAAAGATTGCCCATATTTGACTGCAGAGCTTTTGGAACACCTTTAAGTGCTAAATTGTGTGAACAGCGGTGTGCTGTATCGTCATAAAAGGTAGATCGGCGGATACGGATATGAAAATGAATAGTTTTTTTTATATCCGTAGATACTGATATTTAACGGATCATTTCTTTCTCATATCCGAGAATACAAAAATGAAACGGATCACTTCTTTCTCGAATACAAATACAGGAATTCGAATACGGATGACTTTGTTTGGGAATTATTAGAAGAACACATTATCTTATTTTTAAATGAAAATTTGTTTTAAAATTTAAAAGAAATTAACCTTTTCTGCTGTTATTTCGATATGTGACCCCCTCAAATCTTTCGTGTGCCCCTCCAAATTTTCATTTGGTATGGGAGCGGTGATAATTCTTCTTTAGAAAGCTAAACTTTTCCTAATTATTTTAAGAGTAACAATCGGGGGGGCACGTGTCCCCTCTCTGTCCCCAAAACTTTTAATTTAAACATTTATTTGCTGGGTCATTTTAACTGTTCCTTAAAAAAAAAAAAAAAAAAAAATCCAATTTGCATCTTGAGAAAATACTATTTAAAAGAAACTATTCACTGTCAGATTAGCTTCATTTAAACAAGGTTATTTTTTAAGCACTTCATTTAAACAATTTTCCTCATTCCCAACAGGTTGTGGTTTTAAATGCTTTCTAAACATTAGTGTTTCTTTGAAATATTTATTTTTATTTTATTTTTTAGTGCAATACAAAGTATTTTATGCAAAAATGTTTTATTTGTTGAGCGAAAGTGAATAGGATTTTCCCTTTTCTTAATAATACTCTCAAAGTTTTACATCAAGTTATATTAATCGTTATAATAGATTTTTTGCATCCTTTTTTATCTTGCTGTATTTTATTCATATACGAAGTTCAATATTTGATAAGTTATCCTTCTAAATATTTGTAATTCATCATTCTTGCATATTTCAGCAAGTTTTTTTCAGTTTATCTTAAAAGTTTAATAAACTATAATTTTTATAAAGAAGAGAGCTTTATAAGATATAAATTTATCTAAGAAAAAAATTAATCAAGTACCTTTTACATTGTAGTATAAATAATTTTTACTAATTTCATGACAATTAGTAAACGACTGAAGTGCATAGGTCTAGGGTTCTGGCCTACCGTGTGGCCGTTTTCTCCAGCTGTAACATGAATTCCTGTTAGAACCCCTCAAAAAGTCCACTGCCCAAGGCATGCCTTAATTAAGCAGACAACCCTTGTGTAGATCTGCCTTAACCACAAAACCTAAATAACTTTTATGATCATTTACAGTGAAAGTAAAAAGTTTAATATTTTTAATATTAAATAAAAATCATAATCACTCCCAATCTCTATAATCGAGGGTGTCTTAAAAACAGTGGCCTATGGTTTCCTTCTTTAAATGTTGATCTAAGACTATGGAATGAATTACATAGTTATTTTATGATATCGAATAAAATTTTCAGGAAATTAAATGTAAATAAATACAAACTTTTATTTTTTATACAGCCCTCTTACAAAAAATTCCCAATAAGTAAAATATATCCCATATATTTATGAGATGTTGTAGAAACTTTCAGATTTTCTTACTAAAGGTTTACAGATATTTTCCAATCACAGTTGGTGAGGGACAATAATCTTTGCAATATCAATAATAGTATAATTATTATTATTAAAACTATTATAATAAAACTAATTAACCATTAATTAGAATAAAATTTTACATTTTAAGAAATGAGTTTTAAATCATTTTACAGCTACAATCTAGACAGTTACTGGAAGCAAAAATATGCTGTAATTGTGTATACATTATACTTTGCAAAAGGTGGGTAAAACAGGACAAAACTCACTAAAATTTGTTCAAGAAGGTAAACAGTAAATAATATTTTGGGCAAATTATATATATATATATAAGTTCACACCCCCAAACACGAATTAGAACAAATATTTTTATGTATAAGTTTTCCTCAGTAATTATTTATTTTGATCTATTTTTGTAAAGTTAATAATAATAGTAATAATAATTTTTAAAAATTCCCCTAAACTAATACAGAGCTGAGTCCTTAAAAGAAATGTAAAACATGAGCAATATGGGTTGTGATATCTAAATGACATAATTTTGGAAAATTTTGCCCAATTATTATTTAGAATTGCTTACCTTCTCTAAAATTATTATTATTATTATTATTACTTTTTTGAAAGCGTGGCATTGACAAGAACGAATTAATATATAAAACTTGGCACAAGTTTTGCAAAGGTATATACTTACTTAATGTAAAACTTACTGTGAATTAATTCTTAAAGGGTTACTTCAATCAAAGTCTTATTTAGAAACATCTGAAATATATTATGATTTCGGTTCTCAATTAATTTAAGTAAAAACGAAGAAAATGAAGACAGCTTTTCTTGTAAATGAAAAATGCTATATGGGATTTGATACAGTAAAATCCCGCACAGTTCTCCCGTTCAATCCGTGTATGCCATCCTATTTCATGTGTGGGTGAAAATGGCACTCACCCCTCTCGGGGGGAAGAAAGAAACTGCCCTTCTTCTTTAACCGTTTTTAGACTAAGGGGCTAAACCTTGACAAAAGGAAGTGCATTTTTTACAGGACCCCTATTTTGCACCCACTTTTCCTGACCAGATGCGTAATTAATCACAGAGTTCCTTTCCCTAATTTTAGACGAAAGTGGCCTAAACCCATTTCCCATCCCCTCCCTCTTTTCATTGTGGGCTTCCTTTTTTGAATTTCGAATATCACATTTGTCAATATTTACTTTACTGTCATCATAACTATTGAACTACTCTGAACTTAATTTTAACATTATTCTTAGAGACCTGCCAGAGTGAAGAAATTCATACTTTCTCACATTTTTCAGTATTAGTAGTGGAGGCTAACGAAAAAGGAAGATCAATATCCACAATATAGGTAAAAATTAGTGATCGCCACGTGGCGATAAAAAAAAAATTGCCATTGGTCGTCACTTGAGTCACCATTCTCCTACTGCCTTATATTTCAGCAGTTTTAAAATAATGGGAAAGTTTAATTTAAGGGATACGTCGCATGGTCATGGTGGTTGCTAAAGTGCAATATGTGTGGAGCAGTGTTAACCACACTTTGGATGGCAGGTCATTGTCAATGGGCAGACACTCTTCACTATAGAATGCAAATAAGGCAATCAATAAAGCACTTTAGAGACATTTGATCCTACATCTGTCATTAACTTATGCTGTTCTGATACTGTCAGATGTTGACACTCCCAACTTTCATAGTTAAAACCTTTTTTATGAACTGCACGCTTTGCCTCTGGGCTCACTGCAAGCACAGCTCTATCACTGTCTTTATTACCATGCTTTATTTTATACCATTGAGTTGTATAGTATAAAAATGTAATCTAAATCTATTCATAACATTTTATGAAACAAACAAAGTTAATTTAGATGTGTATTATTTTGCACAATTTTAAAGATACCTTGATTTCTTGTAATGATTCTTTCTGACTCACATTCCTTGTTAAAAGTTGTTCATTTTTATAAATTAATGCTTTTTATTAAAATTTAATTTTTATTGATAGTAAATGTAATTCATTAAATTGAATTTTAATGATAATAAAATAATTATTTAAATTTTATACAAATTTTTAAAAAATTCTAGTGATGCGTGACCATTAATTAAAAAAAAGTGGCCATTAAAAAAATGGAGGCCAATGGCTATTAACCAAAAATACCCTATTTTTACCTATACACCACACAATATAATTTAAATCATCACAATCACTGAAATGGTACTTCAGTTTATTCTTAATTTTCTTTTCATAAGCGTAACATACTAAGGGTCAGAGGGGGCAATTGCCCACCTAAAATTAAAGTATCACCTGTTTGAAAATAGTATTTTCTATAATAGGAAACACTTTGCCCCCTCCCTCTCAAATGTTATATGTCAATGGTTCTCTTTATAAATGCACATCTATTCTTTCATGTATTTTTAGTGCTTGTGATTTTGGGGCCTCCTCAAAAAATTTTTCCAACTGGGCTTTTTCAAACAGAAGGCCTAAACTGGCTATTTTTGATATTAAAATAAGAATTCAAAATATCTTCATTATGTTCAGCACATAAAATATTAAAAGCAAGATTTTCGCACTGCTAAGTACAGGAGGGAAAAAAAGGATACAAAAATAAAAATATTAACTATAAAATACAATCCAGAGACAGCTTATTTAAACTACAAATAAAAAATCAATATAAACTTAACTAGACTTGGAATTGCACAACTAGAATATTTCAATGATTGACCAGAAAGGTTACATAGTCAGAATCAAAAAAGATCTACAAAAACTAGGACTTTGCTAGTGACTGCAAACTTATATGAACACAAAGTCAAGAGGGTGGGAAAAAGGTATTTAAGTAGACACTAAAATATTTAATTTGACAATTTAAAAGCAAAGTGAAGGATAGTTAAAAACAGGTAAAAATACATTAAAATCCGTATGTAGCACTATCGGTGGCAGCCACCACCTTCTTCAGCACAGGTCTTGGTTCTAAATGGCCAGCTCTCTTCCTCAGCAGGGCGTTCCACCCAGGATCGATCTGTGCATGCGTCATATCATTCACAGCGCCATCTGTGGTTATAATCTGTTTTTTAACTATTTAATTTGACTTCCTATTTGATTTGTCTAGACAAGTTTCCTGATATTTCTTTTCCTACCATCTTTTGTGCTGCATTAAAATCTAAAAAATATTTTAACAGGGTTCGCCTGTTTGGTTTTAATTGATATTTTTTGGTGAAATATCATTAAAAAAATCTTATCAGGAAAAAAAAAAAACACTTTGTAACCCATTGTAGGAAAGAAAATTCTGGCTCAGAAGAGAAATCTTCATTCCAGCATTTTTGTTACAATGCAAGCAAATAGTTTACATCTAGATTCAAGGACAAATATAAAGTCTATTGCTCCTTTCATCATACCCCACTGAATATGCTGTATGCTATCATTACAATTCAAAATAAGTGCAGTCTCTCTCTCTCAGTAGGATAGTTACTTCTAGCATATCTGAATTTAAAAAGTTTTGCAAATGCTAAATAGGAAAAAAGCCACTTTTCATTGCATTTTCTACTCTTGTACTAGCAAAATCTTTCCAATTCTAGAGTTTTGTTAACCTTCTTGTATTCCAATGTGCTGGGAATAACTCTTCAAATCTTATATTATCATAAAATACTATTTTATATATTTTGAAAGATCAGTGTACTCAGTGGCGGCTTGTGACCCGTTTCAGTGGTGAGGCCCGAAAAAAAAATAGTGCCAATTAAAATCGCGAAAATATATATACATATAGAACAACCTATCCCCACGTGCACACAGCGTAAGTATTTAAAATTTCTCAAATGACAAATAATTATCGAATTTACTATACAACTTTTGCTATTTTTTACCTAGTTATGTTAAATTGAAAAGTTTACTTTATTACTAAACAAAAAGCCACATTTAAATATTTAATATTTATGTTCTTTATAGTTGCCTGTTCATAATTTTTTAGATGATTTATTTATTTTAAAATAAATATCAACATATATAAAAAATACATTTATACATCCCTTTTCGTAAATCAAGAAAACAAAACAGGAAAATTTCTGACTGCACTGTAAAAATACTATCACGCAAATAAACTATGATTTCCCCCTATGCGGAAAATTTCGCCAATAGCTACCGATTGCCGAAATTTTCCCGTACGGTCATGTAGATCACCGTGCGAGGGCCCAGAACAGCGCCAAATAAGCCGTTTGGATGCCAAGTTAATTCCGCGTCAGTATGGCTTTTATGCTCAATGCCAAATATGTCAACCCGGTGAATGGAGAAGAGACTCCCAATTCAGGGCAAGCCAGCCCTTGGCCCATGCATAGTTTAGATAGGGGGGAAATCATTATAACTATCGCTTTTTTAAGCGTGTTTTTTAATGTGTAGTATTAAAATAGAGTAAAATGCGTGTATTTTTTTAATGAAAGTAAATTATTGAAAGAACTGCCTTACATAATAGGAAGATACTTTGATTTAGACGGTGCTTAGTCGGTGGGGCCAGGCCCCTCTGGCCCTTAATGACGAGCCGCCACTCAGTGTACTGTTAACTATTTTTAATATTTTGCTATCTCTGATAAACTTGGTTGATAAAATTTTGACTAAGGTTAAATTTTTTTCTCTTTTTAATTCACATTAATAACAGATAACATATCCTGAATTAAAGGGCATAGTCTGGCGATTTAACTAAGTAATTTTTTTTAACATGAAAAAATATATATGTTTCTATGTGTGTGATTATTTGGCAGATGTGTTCAAATTTACATCTAAGAATTCCAGAAGAAAAATATTTTATTTTACAATTCAATATAAAAGTTAAAGTGACAGTACAATTCAGGATATATACAGTGAATACACTACAAAGAACTTAGATATTTTCATTTGAATCTGTTTTCAATCGTTTTGAAGGTGTATTTCCTTTTTGAAGCCATGATGTAAGAGCTGTATGTTTGAAGGCAACTGGAGATTTCTTTTCAGTGTCTCTGAAATTATATCAAATATTCAATGGTGAGATATTTGTATGACAAGTTATAAAATGTTCGAGTTTGATATTTAAAGTTAGAAACTCTCTACAAATTTATTCTATGCCAACTCTATTTTCCATTACACCCTTCTAACTAATATTTATTCTGCTTTTGTTGGTGTGAGAACGTTTTTCTTATGTACTTACGTATCCCGGTGGTCTGCCAAGACGAACGATTTTTCACCAATATAAATGCTGGGCACATGAAATTATTGATGGTTACGAATACGATTGGCAACAGTTTGACAGCAGATTTTAAGAAAAGATAATTTGGCGGGAATGACTGCCAGGATAATACGTAAGTAATATTCTTTAAATACTTTGTTATACATTTCAGTAAGTGAGCCTTAACTTCAGTTAGCATATATCATAGTAAAAGATTTGATACAACTGTTATGTAAGATTTAAATGTTATAGATCATCTACATTCCATATACTGTATTGCATCAAAAAAAGAGAACAGACTGAAGCAGATTTTTAAAAAAAAATGAAAGAATTTCTATTTCTTCTATAAATTAATTTTTCAAACAGGCAGAAAACTGAATTCATGAAATGTAGAATTTTGTATAAATCAGTCAATAACCATTTATGAGCATTAACCTTTTGTAATATATTGTCACAGTTTTTCTTAAAATATGCAACATCGAAATGGGAACTGTCACAGTTATTTTTAGCATTTTGTGAAAATGCTAAAAATGACTAAAATGTATTATTTGTAAAAAAACTTATTCTTTTGTATTTTTTGAGATTGATGGGGAAAAGATCAAATTTAGTGATTTCATGAGAAAACTGCAGAGAAAAATTAGCTTAAAAGAGTAGGTGTCTTTACTGAATTAAATAAAAACCACAAAATTCTAG
Source organism: Cheiracanthium punctorium (assembly GCA_038373885.1). Taxonomy (NCBI): domain Eukaryota; kingdom Metazoa; phylum Arthropoda; class Arachnida; order Araneae; family Cheiracanthiidae; genus Cheiracanthium; species Cheiracanthium punctorium. The sequence goes on from JAWZYV010013894.1 coordinate 237,495, forward strand.
GGCATGTTATCTGGTAGGCTATAATCCCATCAGTTTTCCCATTTTCAAAAATCAACACTTTTCCCTTATTTTCAAAAGGGGCAGAGACATTAATAAAAAAAGTATACTTTCTAATTACAAAAAAGGCACACTCTGTTGAGAGGAAAATTTTCCTCATATCTCTCTGAATTCCACTCTGTACAGCTAGTATTCATTTCAGTTTCTAACAAACCTATGTTTTTCCTTTAAAAAAGAAAAATGGTTTTTTTTTTCTTTCTATAAAGATACGGGTGCACCAGCAAAGAAAAAAGGTATGACTCATAAATATTTTTAAAAAAGGCAAGCAGGGTGTGTGGCCCTTTGGGAAACACAAAACATGAACCCTGCTTACCATCATCTTATCAAATAGAAATTTAAATCCCAGAACTCAACCGACAACCACTCAATTAATAATAATAATAATTTAAAAAATCTTTCACAGACAGTTGTTATTGCATTATTCTTTGACAAATAGTTTTTGTTTCAATATTATTATAAAAAGATTCAGACTACTAAGAAGAATGAAGACAATATTCAAATTTTACTGTAATTACATTATAGAAGAATACGAGAAATAAAATAATGAAGTAGATTGATGTTTTTTTTCTATTAACTTACGCATTTATTTATTCTGAATTTTATTGTAAATTACTCATTCAGTAACTTGCCTATTCTATACCTAGTTTAACAAATAATTGTAGCGAAAAATTAAAAAGGTGTTAAAAAATCAACGAAAAGGGAAGAGTATAATATCTAAGAAATTGTATGTGCTACAAAATACGCAGGAAAATATCACTATTCTTATCAGCAAAAATTTTCTAAAGATGTCTGAAAGAGGTGATGTGAAATAAGAATAAATTATTAGAACTTCGGTGTGGCAAAGTTTACACAAACTAATCAAGAAATTTGGGGAGGGGATATATCCTGAACCCTTTCTCCCCAAGTTATGCCCCTGATTTTCAAAACCATTCTTTTTAAAAAATTTGATATATTTTGATGTTTATATTTTGATGAATTTTGTGTTGTACAGATTCATCTATTAAATGAAGGGTGTAGATGCAAATCTCACATTCTCCACTTAGAAAAGTTCATTCTTAGAAAAATTCAAAAACTTGTTAAAAAAAACATGATATACTGCACTTTTTTTTTGTGATACATTTGTTACTATAACAACTACTTGCACGCACTGAAAAACCTTTAATAATTCAGATACATTTAAAATTTCACTATGGAAAATGTAGAGTTCTGCATCTACACCCTTCAACTGTCTTTCGGTTTGTACAGCAAAATCTTGGTTTAGCAAAGTTGAAGGCACCAAAGATCAAATTATAATTCTGAAAACTTTATTAAAGTAAAGTGTTATTATGATAAATGATTTTCTTTATATAGTTTTTTTTCCCCTAACCTAAAATATTAACAAAAGTGAAGTTTGTTGTAACAGGATTTTACTATAGATAATCACTCTTTCTTACATGACTTAGTAAAAAAAAAATTCAGTTAAAATATTTATAATTTAAATAAAAAGTTATTTCTAATGGAAAATATTGGGATAACAGATATAAAAATAAGAAAAAAAAACAAGGTATAAAAATAACACCAGTTAATCCATTCACTTACATCTGGCGATTCAAAATTTTTACAAATGTAAAATGATGCATAAAAGAGATCACATTATTAAGAGTTCACTGTATATGTAATGTAAAATAAAGGAAAAAATGATAAATATATATTACATAAAACATGTAAAAGATATACATAAAGATACATGACAATACATTTTTACTTCCTTGTACTTCGTACAAGGAAGTAATGCGATAGCAAAAAATTTCGGTATCCAGATTTTGACAAAAAAATCAATTTTGACTACCTCTAAATTTACTTTTAAGAGTTTTTGCGAGACATCTCATTGTATGCATGTATGTATGTTTATATAAATGCATGTACAATCCATTTTGACAGACTGCAAGTCCGTTTTGACCAGTTTTTTCCTGATGTCTGTAACTCGCATATCTAAAAAACTATTAGTCAGAACGTTGAAATTTTATATTTAGGATTGTTCTAAAATCTAGTTGTGCACCTCCCTTTTTGGATCCAATTGAATGGATAGTTCATTTACAGGGCCACCCAAAAGATTTTCCATATGTTATGCTCTATGGGCAGAAATTCATTAAAGCATATTTTAGACGTATCAAGTTATTTCAAATAAATCAAAAGTGATATATGTTGTTTAGTATAGCAAAATGAATATCTCCATCAAAAATAGTGCCTTTATGACTAATAGTTCTTCTATTCGAACACTCAAAAAATTTCCAATGCATTACGGTTAACGGCAGTTTTAGAGACATTCATTCATTTCAAGCACAATACCATCCTACCATATACTTAGACAATGATCTGCTTGAAGGTCATATGCCTCTCTCAAAAGTTGTTTAGAAGTTGCCAAGCTTGATGACTTGTGGTGTATGTATGTATGTATGTATGTAACTCTGATTTCCCAAAAACTATTAATAGTAGACTAGCCGCCAAGGCAGCCAGCTTTGCCACCCTATGCCTTACAGTTCTTTATACTCAGTGCAGTGTTAGCCAAATTATTTAGAGTCATTTCAATGAAAATCATGTTTCTTTGTTTTAACAGTATTTGTAATTCAATTTATTTAGGTTACGGGTTGCTACAAATTTTGGGTGTTATCATAAAAGATGATGGTAGCCGTGGTGGTGATACCAAGCACTAACATTTCAAAATGTATGAAAAGACATATTTAGTGACATTTCCATATAAAATGATTACAAAAGTACTGTAGCAGGTGAAAACATGTTGTATAGAAATACTTTTTAATTGCAGAAGCTGTGGACTTTGTCAAATTAGTGTGGTGCTGTTTTATTCATGTGCTTCATGGTTACAATAATGGGTACTTTTTTAGTTTAATAACACCAGTGTTAATATGCCAAAGTTAGCAACCTGGTATTTATGTAGTATGGTTGCATTATTTAATATGAATCCTTGGTTGTAATAATATGAAAGAAACAGGAAATGGCCAATATGTGCTTTAGCCCATTGCGATAAACACGCCAAAAATTGTAAATTAGATATTTTAAAGCTGTGAAAATATCCAAAATTTTGCATTTTCACTATTTCGTAATCTAGCTACTGTGTGCCATATGTAAGGAAAAGTAACCAGTAACGAATATGCTTGCTTCATTTGCATCATTAACTCTTAATTTGAATTTTTATGCTAGTGTTATTGTCATTATGCTAATGTTTACATCTAGTTGTTGCCATTTGCAGCATAGAAATATTGTCGATTTTGGTGGTTAGTGTTTTATATAACTAGATTGTTGAAATTTCATATGAATGATTCTTGTAACATTTAGTTGTACACTTTGATTTTTGGTTCTAATCTACTGCAGAGTTTAATTACAGGACCATCCAAAAGAATTTCAATACATTAATGTCTATGGACATCTTCAATATATTATGCCTGTAGTCAGTCATTGTTTGGTCCATGCCAAAAATCTCGACATTTGTCATCGACCTTGGCGAGTTTTGCCTAAATACAGCCAAATTTGGCACCAAAAATAATTACATATTTAGTATAACTCTAAAACTGTTTAGCATAGAATGCTGCAATTTTCTATTTAGAAATAGTTAGCAACATACAATTGATTTTGTATTTAGTATTTAGCAATAGTAGTGCAACAACATCTAAGCATTTCATCTTGATTGCAATCGACTGAGTAATTTATTTACAGGGTGATCCAAAAGACTTTCAATTCAAGGTCTATGTATACCTTCAATTCATTAAGTTTCAAGCAAAAATGTTTAGATAAAGTGCACAGAAAATATTTATGATTTAACAGACGTACAAGAAAGTCATGCGGTGTCCACATCGGATTTTATTTTATATATAAAACTGAATAAAATAGTATTTAAAAATGTTTGAGAGTACAGTCGAGTGCCAAAAATCCGCCGACCTAAAATTCGCAAACGTCCGAAATCTGCACACCTTCTCTGATGTAAATAATGAAATTTGCAGTCATTCACTAGTGATGAAATTGTTGAAAAGTGCCTTGAATCTGTAGATAAATATGATTCTGATGATGATGAAAAATTAAAATAATAATAATTATATGGTAATAATAATAATAAAATCCGTTTAATAAAAGTTTAAAGTTAGGAGAAGAATACCTTAAATTTTTAGAACAGCAAAGTTTGGTAACAAAACGAGAATTAATGATAATTTACTATTTGCAAAAATAAATAAATAAAAAAGAAAAGAAAGAAAGAAACTGTAAGTAGAAAAAAATAATACTTTAAAACAAATCACCATAGAACATGCTTTTAAAATTAGAAAAAGGAAATTTTGAAACCATTTGCTTTGCTAGTCTTCATGTAATTTTTTTCTTTTTTCTCCTATGCTTTTGTATTTAGTGCGAAAATATAAGTGAAATACTTTTTGACTGTGATTTTATTTCACTGTAATTGCCTTCTACTTTTTTAAAATCAGAAATGCAATGATTTATCTTTTATGGCCCGAAATCCGCAAAGTCCTAAAATCCGCTCTAGCCATGGTCCCAAGCTGTGCGGATTTCTGGCTCTCTACTGTATTAACATGTCATACTTTTTAATAAGACATTCCACAGAATTGTTTCTCGAATTGTTGACTAAAGTAGAAACTGGATGCATTTCAAGATTGTCAATTGCTTTCAGATTAGTAAGTGCCTTTAAAAAGTAAAAAAATACATATGACATACACTACAATGACAGAAAAAAGATTGACATGCAATTACAATTATCCATAATAATAAAAATGAATGATTATTAGTGTTGACTCTAGAAAAAAAGGGCCGCCGGGGGGGAAATTTTCAAAAGGGGCACCCTGTTCTCAAAAAGGGCACTTTGGGGTTCCACGAGAATGTACAGGTAGATAACATATAGAAACTGGTTTGAAACGATCTGATCCCTGAAACTTCAACATGTAGAGTTGTAATATGTGTTCTGACTTAGAATGCATAGTAAGATTTTTTCCAATTTGTCTTAGTCCCCCCCCCCCACTTCTTTTGGAGAAAATATCCAGTAGAAGTAAGTGTAAGCGAAATAGGAAAAATAATTTGTTGATAATATTTTGGTCTAAACATGACATAAATATGTGAATTAAATTTACATAACTAGAAGTTTTGATTTAAAAAAATCTTCTAGCATAAAGAAGTTTAAATATAAGTAATGTTGAATTTTCTGCTTAATTTTTTTTCTCAAAATTACGTGACATACATGTTTATTATTTATAAGAATAGTACATTTATTGAAGAAGGTTTCAGAACTTTTTAGCCGGACATGATTTGTTAGGCAGTAGGGGAAGGCAGAGGGACTGTTAATTTTTGTTCCTCAATTTTATCACACTATCACTACTGGACCACATTCATATATGATATTTCACCTATATTGGTACAAACTTTTAAACAGAAAAGGACTGTCAGTGTAAGTGGATTAGGGTAGATGCATTTAGCATGTAATAAAAATAATAAAATTTCTGCAATGCAGGATGTATAAAATTTAATTATATAAATCAGAATTTTATTTAAATTCTTTTGTTTGCAATAATTATTGAATGAGTACCAAGTAAAGATTTTCAAAGTTACCCTTATTACTATTAGACATTATTAAAATTGCATCAAACAATTTAACTCATCCATCAATTGATAACTACAGAAATTGGGGAAATTTAATTCAGAACACAGAAGATTGCTGGAAAAAATGACATAGTCATGCAAATTTTGTAATACATCCTATGGTTGGAATGTAGAACATTATATCAAATCAAATCACTGAAATATATTTGTTATTCCTCTTTCACTTCTAATTTAATGCTTGCTCATTCATGAAAAGTGAATATAAGTTTTTAAAAAAGTACTATTTCTTTAAAATAAATAAAAATAATTACTACATGTAAGTTTTTTAGCAGGTATAAAATTAATATTTTTTTTTAACTCACAGGATTGTCCAAAGGTATGTATGAAATAAAGTTTAAAATATTTGCAATAATTTATTTTTCATAAAGCTTTATTTTTAATTTCTTGTAACATACTTAAAAAGGTCTCTTTAAAAACACTAAATTTTCTTTCTTAAACCTTGCTTTAATCTTTTTAAAATAAAAATAGTACTAATCAATATTTATTTTAACTATCAAATGTTTTTAATCAGCTTAATATAATTAAAATAATCAACATCCTGGTGCCAAAAGTACTTAAACAAATTATCTATTAATAAACCTTCCAGAATTCTTTTTCTTTTTTTTTTTTCAACTGAAAATAAGCTTAAATTGATGACAGTTTGTTTTATGAATAACCTAGCTGTTAACTTATGACACAATTTGTTTTCTGAAGACATCCTTTTCCAGAACTAGTTATTTTGTGCTTTTAATTTTTTTTCTTCATTCCTTAAAATATTGATAATTTTTTTAAAAGCAGAAGATATATAATATGAATATTTAAAATACCAAATCTTGTCAATAGTCCGATTTACTAAATTCTGCAGTTACTCCACTTTTGGTGTAATTAGAGGGGGGGTGTGCCCGGGTAGTAAGATAAAAAAAATGGTGGCCGGCAGGACACTTAAAAGTAATATGGTGGAAAAACTAAAGGACCGAAATGGGGGCAGAATGCTGAAACTTAGAAAGAATGGGGCGGCAAACTGAAAGACCGCACCGGGCGTCAATAACCCTAGCGCTACATTGCTAAAGCAAAAGATCATTATTATGCTCTGATTTTGGCAAAAGCATAATGTGTTTCAATTGCTGTATTCCCAAAACGTCGCAAATCCCTCGATTTTTAGATGGATTTGAGTAGATAAAGCCACTGAACATGGTACACGGCTGAAGTGTTGAAGTTCCCACGTTCGGCGGGCCCCGCCCGCGCGACTGTCGGTCCGGAGTTTTGGTCATCAAGAGTTCGGTCAGTTTTTCAGAGTTTGGTCATCAAGGTTTCATCAAGATGTACGCGTCGATACACATTAGAACTCCTTAATAAGTCACCCAACCAAGGCACCCCCCCTCTTAGAAGATATCCCTTGTCTAGGCTTGCCATAACAAGCAAGCAAATCCCGCAAATTTTCGAATCGCAAAACATCGTTTTGCCAAGGCATTCTTTCTGTATCATCTGTAATTATATATGATTAGTAAATAGTTATACATTACGAATAATATGTACTAAGAAAGCCGATTAAAAAGAGCAAATCGTTTAGGGGGGGGGGGACTTGCTAGTGTTGCGAAACTATTAAAGACATCGAGAAGAGCAATAATTATATACAGCTGGCGACGAACTGTGGCATAATGATTGTTTGATAATTCGCAACTACATATTTATCAAACGTAGCCACCGATATTTGAGGATTGACAGATGGAATCAGAAATTTTTAGATAACTTGAGAAAATCTTGAATTTCCCAACCGTATTTTCTTCCCCCAACTCCTAAGTGAAATGCTGATCGGGCTTCTCGCTTAAGTCAGCAAAAACAAAACATACAAGAGGGGCCTTTTCGGGTTACTCGGCTGTTCGGCTCGCGCAAAAGAAAAGGGCAGTAGGAGTATTTCTATCTGAAAGAGTAGAATATTTGAAAAAAGCATTTTAATAAATTACATTTGTGGGAAAGATCGGATTTCATACATGGTTTTTGTGAAAGGGCCGTTTTCAAGCAAACCTATTTTTATGATGGGATTATTGTACTCAATCGTAACCGTTTTAATTAACGTATTATCGTGATGGGGCGCAAATGGTATGTAGGAAATAAAAAATGCTGCTTGTTTACTAATAATAATAAAAATGTAAAAGCAGGAGGGCGCATAAAGAAGAGAAATAGGGCCGTCTGGCGCTAAAAAAACGACAAAAGGGCCGCCGGGCGCTAAAAAGATAACAAAAAGGCCGCCGGGCGCTGCGCCCTGCCAAATTAATCTAGAGTCAACACTAATTATAAATCTGTTTGTGTGCCTTCACCAGACAAATATGCAGGATGCAGAGCTCTTAAAATTTGAACATATAAACCCATGAGTTCGATAATGTGCACCTGAGAATCTGAATTTTAAAATTTTAATTGCTTTTTTTAATTATTAATTAATCAGATGTATTTGAAAATGCATGGAAATTAAAAAGCATGAGAAAGAAGCAAGTCCAAAAATTTTCAAATCCAGTTTGTATGTTTGTCTGTTTGTTACACTCAATCACACAAAAACGGCTGAACAGATATGGATAAAATTTGGAATGAAAATAGGTTATACCCTGGATTAACACATAGGCAACCTTTCATGTACATAGCATAAATAGTTATTTTGAGTCTCTCTAATTCTAATACATTATGTATTATACAGTAATTCTAGTACGTTACACTCTATTCAGATCTGTAGTTATTGAAAATATTCTAAAACTTTTTCACTAATAGAAAGTTATACTATTTCTATTACAGGCGATCTTTCATGCATATATCACAAATAGTTCTTTTACAGGGATACTCATAAGAATTACATTGTGCTCTAGGGGGATTTCTGTAACTACTGGACCAATTTTAAAACTTCTTTCACGGTTAGAAAGCTACCCTATTCCTGAGTATTATAGGCTAACTTTCATGCATATAGCTTAAATTGTTTCTTTCAAGGAACATTCAAAAGAATTCTAATACATTACTACATCCCTGTAACTATTGAACCGATTCTAAACATTTTTTTACTGATATAAAGCTACACTATTCCTGAGTAACATAGGAAAATTTGTGCATATAGCAAAATTTACAGGAACACTCAGAATAATTCATAAATATTGTTTTAACCATCTCCATTTGCCAAATGCATTAAAAAAAATTAATTTAGTAACTCTACGGTATACCATGTATTATACTTCATTTAAAAAAAAAAATAAATAAATAATATTTAAACACAGTCATTTTTATCTATAGTGTACGTGTCATCAAACTATTTCTTTTTTGTTATTCACTAGGGGCCAAGGCTCCTAGACTCGCTGCGCTTGCTTTTAGTATGAGGTATTCGGCCCCTAATAATTCTTATTCATAAAAAAGGCATAATTTCAATAGGCAAAACCCAAAGATTGGATCAGATAGAATGTTACCGAGCTGCACATTGCTTGATTCTTGCATGTTTCTTGGAACATAAAAATTTAAACTTCACACTATTTTGAATTATGTAAAACCTATGGAACACTTGTGCCTATTTGCCACCCCTGAGGATTTTTCATAATTTGGTGACTTACATATATGTATCGTTAATAATTATTTCTAAGAAAACAGTACTTCATATCTTTTCTTTGATAAAAACTACAAAACTGCTACTAATGGTTACTTGCTTGCCACCAATGGCGACTCTTCATTATTTGGCGATTTACACATGCTGATATCTGATAGTTACTGCTCATGTAAGATTACCGGGAAAACCGTTATCTATATATATTCATATATATAATCCTTTGCAGATTGGTGTATTTAGAACCACAAAATATATCATTTCATTGTGCTGGCAAATATCCAATTTGTACTATAATTGCTATAATGGCATAGTGAACACTGCCAAATATTTCTACTAGCAGCAAATACCCAAGCTGAACCTATCCGGCTTTAAAATAATCTGCATTTTAATTATTTTTCATTTTCAAGATACTGGGTTCTAATGTTTTGGAACTCGCAGTTTAGATTCACCCTGCTTGGAGAGATACCATTTTGCAGTACAAATGAAGTACAGATCATACCTAATGCCAAGATGGCAATTTTTAAATCAGTTACAATTAGTTATTCTGTTTTGTAAAAATGAATAATTGCTAATTCTAAACTCCTGTTGTCTATGAGAACTTACTATTTGAAAATTGTCAACTTTGAGTAGCACACTCTTTGAGTTAATTTTTTTGTATACTTTTTAATTTGGCTTAAAGTTGGTTAATTCTACTTAATGCTCGCTAATTTCAAGAGATTCTACATACTTAGAATTGTTTTGTTGCAAAAGCATGAATGATTTTATGCTGGCAAAAACTGCCAAACTTGGCAACCATTATGTTTATTTTTTCAGTTTTTTATTAATATCTTCTAAAAGAACTTGATTTTCGAAATTTAAGTCAGCTTATCAGATTCCCTGAAATTTTCCAAATCCATGGACACATTTGTGGAAACTCAAATCCCCACGGTTTCGGAGGAGATAGCCGAACAGGCTTCTTACAGCGGTAGCGACGGCGACAGCAGCGGCTGTTACTTCTTTTTAGAATAGAGACATACATGTTTCATTTCTCTCTGGACCTAATTCTGAAGCCGCCGAGTACAAAGTCATGGTTAGAAGTCAGTGTTTTATGAAAAAGAGTATGAAGTTAAATGTCAACTAATGCACTTTGGTTTAAGCATATTTTGCACTTAATTTTTGATATTTAAGCCAATGTGTACATTATCTTTTAATTATGCCTTTTATAATTATTTAAATGGCTTATTGATGTCTCAATGTCATATTATCTTTTATTGTGTAAAGCAAGAGAGGTCAACCTTTTGCATACCATGAGCCAATTGTTTTTCATAGACGAGTTCAGTTGTGACGCAGAACTCAAGCACCTTTTTTATTTCTTGAGTAGAGTTTGAAAATATTAATAAAGGTAGGTTTTAGTTTAGGGGAGGAAATGTAATACAGTCAATGCCTGTTTTTACGACTTTCTTTTTTGCTAACACTTGCAATTTTACAAACTAGCAAGTGGTCTCAAATAACCATTTGCCCGCTCTTATAGGCGAATTTATGGACTATTTGAGTGGTCCCGACAGGTTTGTACAAATAAGCATTGATTGTAATGTGTAAACACAAGACTGAAACTGTTGTTCTGAGAAAGAGGATACCACAATTAATTTTAAAGATAATTGGTAGGGGATCACAGATGTTCCGATTTTTGTTGGCAATGTATTTTGGAGTATACAAATTTTTTCTTTTCCAGGTAGCATCATAAATTATGGTAACAAAATATTTACGAGCATGAAATTATTTTAGGTCTCTAATCAGTCTCAAAACAATAAGTAGGCAAAATAATGCACTATGATTTGGCCACCCTTTGTATAAAGCAGTGTACAAAAAGTTAATGCTAGTATGAATGTCTGAATTGTTCTACTGAGTAGCTTATCTTTTACAATTTTACCTTACAGAATAGTAATACTGTTAAAATGTTCCTTCGTTTGTAGAAAAAAAAAAGCATTTATGTTTTCAAATGACTATTATTCAATGTTCATCCTTAATTGTTGAAAAGGACAAAAAAGCTAGCCAAAATGGTTTCATATCATCAACATAAGACACAAAATCTAAGGTGCAGGTGTTTTATCACAGCAGTTTTCTGAGTAGGGTACATAGCTTGCACATGCTGAACTAAATATTTTCAAGATGTTAATAAATTACTGAAAAAATCCACAGGAATCGTGAAATAGCATTAAATTAATTAACAGAACCATATATACTTAAATTGCTTAAAAAAACTTTTTTAAAATTCCCTTTTTAATCATTTGCAATTTCTTATTCTCTTCAAATTACCATTAAAAAACATCAGAAAATTTTGATTTGGGACATTTAATCCTTTTTTATGTTGAAAATAACTTTTTTAAACACTACATGATTTTATACAAAAATGGATGTAAGAAAAAACTAAAATTTGATAGATTTGGTTTTGTACAAGCTTTCAACTTAACCCTCTTGTCACCCTGAACATCATATGAGGCTCCTACTCAAATAGCAATATTTAGAGAGAAAAAAAAATTGAATTTCGTATTTTTTCTTTCAGTGATATCAATATCATTAATTCATGTAGAAAGTATATGAGGCTCTTCACTAGATGCATAAATCCTGCCTAGATTGCAGTACTAGTCAATTTAGACCATTTTTTATAGTTTTTGCTTCATTGTTTCAGGAGAAAAATTAAGAAAATATTTACGCTGCTTTTTTACCATTTTTTTTTCTTTTTAAGGTAAGCATAGTTTTTTTTCTTATTCCACAACCTTTACCTAATATGTGCATCCTTTTAAATTAATTTTAGCATAACAGAATGCTTCGAAAATGCAAAAATTAACATTAGAAAAAGTGACATTAGAAAAAAAAATATTTTTGCATGATTTATAATAATATTTCAGATGCATTAAATGCTAGACAGATTTTTTTTTCTCTGATTTTTCATAATTCGGTGACGAGAGGGTTAAGATTTTATTTGGTAATTGCATAGCTTATTAACTTAACAGTTTAGTAATGATAAGATTAGATTTAGTAATAATAAAGTTGACATGAAAAGAAAACACTTTAATTCACTAAATACTTACAGTTACGAAAATCTATTTTTTATTAATACTATAATGTGGGCATTCCATGTACAGAATAATTTTAAAATTCTAAATTAACATTTGCAATGTGCACTTGCAACGTTTAACAATTAATAAAAATAATGTTACTTCTTTTATAGGAACTCTTTTGCTGTCTAACCACATTGAAACTTGGTCTTCTCCATCTAAAATGGCCTACATATAAAAATAATGTTTTATTTTTAATCCGCATTATATATTACACTAGCAAAAGAATCAGTCAATTTTGTTCTTTGAATGAGAATGAGGATTGTTAAAATAGCTTATATGAATGAAAAAAATTAAATATATTTTTATTACATACATCTATCTGCTTATAACTCAGAAAAATTTCAGAATCATAAATGATTTATATCTTCACATCCGGACCCATGTTTTCTATTTGCAAAACTATCTTGATCATTAATTCTTTTCATCAAAGCTTGCTAGCATTTAACTTACTAATGCACTTTTAAATTCATGATGTAAAAATAATGCTGAGTAATTCATTTTGTATTTTAACATTACCATTTAGTTACCACAGTAACATTATTCATTGTTCTAACTTAAATTGTTAAATGCTACAATCAAACAAAAAGTGAGGCAATTTTTTAAATTCTTAAGATTCAAATAAAAATAGTACATGAATATGAAACAAACAGAACATTAACACTAAAGAACACTCTGATTTTAATGTTAGATTAAATTTAACTATTTTAATACTAAAACATGTTATTGATGAGGCAAAATAACACAATACTAATAACACCCTTAGCAATGTGAATTTTTATCTTTCTAAAATAAAAAAGAGGCTTTTCTTAGGAATTTTACCTTTGAACATTATAAAATTTCATATCAACTAACTATCATAAAGTGATAATATTAAATGAAATATATTTATTTAAAAGAGTAAATAAAGATAAATAATTTCATAAATACAAAATGCTTAACAAATAGGAGTACTTACAGGCATCCTATCATGAACAAATGCAACAGTTTTTGATGCTTCCATTGTGATAACAGAATAACTATAAATCACTTCATTCTGTAACATGAGGGGAAAACAGCCATATAAGCAATCATCTTAAAATAGATTTATCAGATATCAGAAAGACACAGTTTAACATTTTAGCTCATAATTTATCTCTTTAACTCGATATTTATATGAAACCAACTGAAGTACCCATTCTTCGCACAGGAATGGATACTGTTAAAGCAACAGATAGAATTAGAAAACAAATAAATAGTATTAAATATATTTTGGTTATATAGTTATCTGCTGGTCACAGTAAAATTTTAGTGTCTTAAATGATTTATATATTCTCTGGATTCATGTTTCATCAAACAATTTTGATTATATTCTAAATTTTTTCTTTTGTCAAATCTTGTTAGCATTTAACTTACTAATTCAGTTATAATAGCATGATGTAAAAATAGCATCAAGAGTAATAAATTTCATTTTCTATTTTTAACAGGACCTTGGCTTATTTTAAACCATGGAACAGTAGATTTTATTTTTTTATTTTCAACATTATACAAACATAGTAATAAGTTGTCTGTTTCTACAAAATGCTAAATTTAACAAATACAGTATGGAACCTCTTACCAGGAAACCAGTTATCCAGAATCATTTTTCAATCGATTAAATTCCTTTTTTTTTCTATATTTCTTATGTTTTTGTTTTTTTATTTTGAGTACTACAGCTAGAATTTATAATGTAAGCAATCTGGTAAGGTATTTTATTTATTTTTTTAGTGTGTGATTGTTTACAAGAAGTTATCATATATTTACTACTTCCTCTCTAAATGATTATTATTTATCTTGATCATATTAAGAGTTATTTTATATTATTTTTCTAGTATATTAACTATTAATGTTTAATTCTAATCAAGACATTTATGCTATCAATCAAATCAGTAGATGTCATCAGAAAGAACACTCAAAATACTGGTATTAAACGAAAAAGTAAATAAAAAACTTTGTAGTTTTTTATTTACTTTTTCAGTAGATGTCATGTTAATCCCCAACCAGTTATCCAGAAAATTCAATTATTCAGAATACACCCGGTCCCAACCATTCCGGATAACAGGTTCTGTACTGCTATACTCTAATCTTAATCCATGTTTTCTAAACTAACTTACTTGTTATGTAATTTTATTGTCTAAGCTAACTCTGCTATTTGGAATGCATGACATAAAAATAGTATCAGGTGTACCTGAAATTAAAACAAATATTGCATTAAAATCCTTAATATAGTAATTCTTGAAGGCTATTACCACCAGGCAGAGCACTTGCTAATGGGGGGGATGGGGGGAGTCTCTCCCTTAATGCTCACAAAATTCTATTAAACTTGGCAAAATTGGTGAAAAAAATTTAACGAAAAAGATAATTTGAGTTTGCCTTATTTTTCTTCCTTGTTCCATATAACACATCTTTGGAATCAAAATTTATCTTAAGATCGCCTACCAAAACTGTTTAAAATGATCTTCGTCAGGCATATTCTAACTATACTTTACCTTTATAAATACCATTTAGAAACTGTATCACAATCTATGAGTGTACAGTATTTGACTTCCCTGCTCCATAAAACACTTCCTCGAAATTGAAATCTGTGTTAAAATCGCCTCTAAAACTATTTACAATCTTCGCCAGGCATATTTTAACTATACTTTGTAATAAATTGTTGCGTTTGCCAGTTTCTAGCCAGATTTGGAAGATATCGCCAAGCTTGGTTCGGTTTTGAAGACTTTCTTTTTGACACCAAACTTGGCAATCAGTTATCAAAAATTGCAAACCTTGTGCAACTTTCAAAATTTTATTCCCCCCCTCCATGTTTTTCTCTCAAACACATTTAAAAAGCGCTTCACTGGGACAAATCCTGCACAGACAAGTTATGTCAATGCTAAAAAACCTTAAACACTCTCATATTTTAAATAAGCACTATATATTAAAAGCCGTGGTTCAAAATTAGCAGTCCTTAATGGTATTTTGAAACTGTAAATTTAGTTTAGGCAACGAAGATTACAGACCTAGTTGTCATTTTTGATGCCAAACTTATTTCCCGATGTTGCAACACCATTACCCACAGGGCCGAATACAGCAGCTGATGGCCTTTCCCGCACCTTGCTGTTTGACATTTTTATTCTTATTTCTCAACAATTTTTTTTTCTTTTACAAGGATAAATGCAGACAATTTTTAGCCCGTTTTGTGGCCATCACAAGAATAAAATTGATTGAAACAGGCCCCTTCACAAAAATACTACCGATTTCAAGAGCCCCTTCATAAAAATATGATGAATTTTAAAATTGCCCTTTCATAAAACATGAAAGAAATTAAACTTTTCAAATAAATGTAATTGATTAAATGACTTTTTATGAATATTTGATTTTTTTTAATATACAGTAGACTCTCTGAAATCCGCACACCTTGGGACCAAGGGGTTTGGGGATTATAGAATTTTGCGGATTACAGATCATTGTTTTGTTTACATTTTTTCTTACTATAGTTATGAAGCAACAGAACATTTTTAATGGCTGAAATTAATTATACTGTCACACTTAGTTTAATTATTAAAGAATTTATTAAAATATATGAAAAAAATTAATTTTATTTTACAAAACTTTTGCAGACTGAAATTTTTCTTGAAGAAGGCTTAAACTTTCATACTTTAATTTTATATTACTATTTTTTTAATTTTGCAAACATAGAATAAATTGTTGTTTGTTTTAGGGCTTTTGATTTGTGTTTAAATATTTTTTCCTGGAGTCTGTTTATTGTCATTATTTCTTGTGGTGATGCCAATGAATAATTTTGGATGAATTCTAAATATTTATAGCTTAAAGATAAGCCTTCTTCAAGAGAAATTTTTTGTAAATTTCTCTTTCTTTCAATAAAAAATGAAAATCAAAATAATACACGTTTCGTTAACTGAGTGTGCGAGATTGTCTCTCAGAATCTTTTCTGTCAGCTAATCATGCTTTCATTTTACTGCTCAGACTTTGTTAGATGGGTTAAAAGAACAATTTTAATTAGATATATGCAAAAAATATGAAAAATAGCATAAAATTTCTTTTAATTCTACAACTCAACTCACCCGTAATTTCCTAGTGTTACTTAACTGTTAACTGCAAATTTCACTGTTTACATCTAAAAATTATGGCGGATTATAGATGTGCGGATTTCAGAGAGTCGACTGTATTAACACCTTTTTATAGTTTATACACATAAACAAAACAAAATTTTTTGAACTGAACCTATGTGGAACAGTTTGGCAACTGGAAAAGAATAGTTAGTTGCCGTTTACTCCTAGATTTTTCTTCCTATTTTCTAACCCTGTTAAAAGTGTATCATAATCCATGTGTCATCCCTTCGTTTTTTTTCCTTATTTCAATCAGTTGGAAAGTGTATGATTATTATTGAGTGTGCCGTATTTTTTTCCTTGTTCCATAATGCACTCCTTTGGAATGAAAATCTATATTAAAATCGCCTACAAAAATTATTTAACAATCTTCGCCAGGCATATTCTAACTATTCTTTTGCTTTGTAATAAAATGTTGTGTTTGCCAGTTTCTAGCCAAATTTGGAAGATATCGCTAATCTTAGTTCAGTTTTTTGAAGACTTATGTTTTTGTGCCAAACTTAGCGATAAATCATCAAAAATTGAAAACCTTGGTGACTTTCAAAATTTTATTAACCCCCCCCCCATGCTGCCATTAAAACAAAAGAAATTGAAAAGTGCCTCACCGTGACAAATTGTGTAGACAATTTATGTTGACGCTAAAAAACCTGATTGATTCTAATAACACTCCAGTGCTAATTAAAAAAAAAAAAAAAAAAAAAAGGAAAATCTGAAAAACTTCCATATTTTAAATAAGCACTACAGTGCAGTATTAAAAACATATCATAATTCATACGTCGGCCTTATATGGCATTCTTTTTCTATTACATTGGAAAGTGCATCATATTTCATGAGTGTGCCGTATTTGTCTTCCTGGTTTCATAAAACACTTTTTTGGAATAAACATCTATATTAAAATCGTCTATGAAAACTATTTCACAATATTCATCGCACATATTCTAACTATATTTGACCTTGGAATGTGCATCATAATCCGCGAGTATGCCGAATTTATCGTTCTTGTTCCATAAAACACTTCTTCAAAATCGAAATCTATATTAAAATCTCGTACTAAAGCTATTTTAAAATCCTCTTAGGGAATATTATAACTATACTTCATCTTTATTTACACAAATATAGACACCAATATTCCAATTAAATAAACAGTAGGCTTACTCAATTTCTTGAAAAATTTGGAAGATATCGCCAAACTTGGTCCAGTTTTAGGGACTTATTTTTTGGAGCCAAACTTGGTGAAACATCACTGAAAATTAGCAAACCTCGGCAATTTTTCATATTTAATCTGGAAACCCTGAAAACTGATTTGCTCTTTTACCAGGTAGACAAAAAATAACACCGGAAAGCTAAAAAATATATGAAAAACACCTTTTTTTTTTGTCAACTATTGCCTATTGAGGTCGATTTTTAAGAAACCATGAAAAATATTTTTATAACTTTGTGTTCCTCACATTTTAATGCAATATTTTTATGGCTATCTTCATTTTCCTTTGATATATGAAGGCAAATAATATGTAAACAACGTTTTGTCTCCTTACACCAGTTTGGGCACGCATTCTAAAAAAACCCTGAAAATAATTTTCAGGCATTTGTGTTCCTTATATTTTTAAGCAAGAATTTTACAGTTATCTCTTTTCTCCAGTGAGATATGAAAGGAAATGTGAAAAGAAAGTTTTGGACCCTTGCCTCCATTTGGGTGCTAATTCTAAAAAAGCCCAGAAAGTAATTTTTAGGTATTTCTGTTAGTCATAAAAGTCTTGCTTTAAAAGGTAATCATCTCTTTTTTCTTCTGAGATATGAAGGGAAATGTAAGAAGAATTCAAAGAATGTTTTGGCCCCTTAGCCCTGTTTGGGTCTGATTTCTAAAAAACACTGAAAATAATTTAGGCATTGATGTTAGTTACATTTTAAAGCAAGAATTTTACAGCTGTCTCTTTTGCTCCTGAGATATAAAGATAAATGTGAAAAGAACATGAAAGAATGTTTTGGGCCCCTTATCCCTGTTTGGGTGCAAATTTAAAAAAACCCTGAAATTGGTTCTTAGGTGTTTCTGTAAGTCATATTTTAAAGAAAGAATTTTATCGCTATCTCTCCTCCCCCTCCCCTTAAGATATAAAGGGAAACGTGAAAAGAACGTTTTGGGCCACCACTCCCATCTGGGTTCGAATTTTTAAAAATAGCTTCTTAAATGACACCTTGGGCACAAATGGTAAAAGTTCCTAAAATTTCATGTCTGTATCTGCGGTGAATTTGGCTGTGCAGTGATCGTCAGACAGTCAGGACATCTTTCTTTATATAGAGAGATTGATTATTTCAGTATATGTGTTAATTACTCACATTTGCACGTAGCCTAAATAGTCTGAATCACAAACTGGACCCTCTAATCTGGAGTCAGACTCTTTGGCAACTGGGCAATCACACCAAATCGAACAGGAATCAGTCACATTTTAGAATAATTGTACATAATATGAACGGTAAAATTGTTATGATTGGCTTACTTGTATACTTTTTCTGAACGTTTAGATGGCATTCTAGGTATGGATCAGCACCAAAAAATGTTATAATATATACAGAGCATCTCAAGATGATGGAAATGTGCTTTAATTCTTTATTCTTTGATAAGTTATCACTGTAAATTACAAAAATGTTTAAAATAATGTAGGAAATAAGACTTATTAATTAAAGAATCCTCTCATTAATTTTCAGAATGTTACGCATTTTAAAATTTTATATGACACTTTTAGTCAAATTTGATGATTGAAGGAAAAAGATTAGTTTTAGAACAAAAAGTTCATTAAAAAAAATTTCATATCTATATCCTTAAAACTGAAGTCAGTTTTTACATTACTTTTCAAAAAGAGAAAGTCAGATTTATTAAAGAGGGCACTTTTTGTTGATCAGAAAGTAATTTTCCTGACATTCTAGCGGAAAAGATGCCAAACTTATTTTTTTCTTTCTGTAAATGGTAGAGTGCATTGGCACTGACAAATAAAAAGGTGGTCAGGGAGTGGTGCCCTCTGAAAAATTTGAAATGTAAACACTGACTGAAGTAGTTACATTCATCAAACATTTTGTGAATGGGGACCATTTATCAAATGAGAAATGTTAATACAAATGTCACGAAAATCACACAAAAGATAGAATGGATGATAATAGCCAGATTTGTGAGCACCACAGCTTTATATAATCTTTTTCTGGGTAACATTTTGTGAAGATAAAAAATTTTGATATATATTAATGCACTTTTTATCTAAATTTCTGATGTCAATTTGTTTATTATCTATTTATTGATGAAATAGTATATGAAAAAATAAAATAAGCCATTTTTTCCCCTTTATCACAAATTAGATAACATGAAGGACATAGATATGCAGGTTTTCAAAATGATCTTTCTCAATTAATAAAAACAAATTTCTAAATTTGCCTAAAAAGGTCATACAAAAATTTAAAAGGAATAATTAAAAAAATTAATAAGAAGACTATTTTATTAGTGCAATCTTCATATTTTTGCAATTTACATTGACGACTTATTTTAAACAGATAAAGAATTAAAGTGCATTTACATCTTTTTCGAGACTTCCTGTACAACAATGTCAAAATTAGTACACTTAGTTATTTACAAGTTACTAAAATAAGCTGCACATTACTTTAGAATTTTTCCAAATATCAAATAATCCAGCCATTGTAAGTAAACGAGGCCCATTCCAATTTTTTTCATCAGATGAATCTAATGATTTTGTAAAGATATCAGATCCTTTTTCTTGGGGAAAATAAATGAAGTAAGGTTGTTTCTGCTTAGCACCAACAATTTTCCATTCATAAAACCTGTTGATATAGATGAATTTATTTTATTAATTCAATCTTGTAAATGATTAAGCTAAAAGTATTGTCCAATTCAAGGAATAATATCTTAAGCAAGAATCAATAATTTAAAATTATGAATGCAGTCGGACCTCTATTAAAAGAATAACCTTTATTTTGTGAACTTTTTCTTTAGACCAAGTGCATTTTGAGATTTCTATCACCCCTAAAGAGCGAAGTGTGTTTTGAAATGAACTTTTTCTTGTACACTCCTTCATTCCCAAAATATTTCTGGATAATTTGAAATTTGTATTTTCTTTTTAGATGCAAGATGTATTATGATAGAAATCCCCTTTTTAAACAAAAACTAAAGCAGAATCAACATTTTTCGGTGGTTAATATTAAGAAGGTGTATAGCAATAAATATTTAAAATGACTTATAAATACAGTGTATCAGGTTATACTTTGTTTTCCTTGAAAATTTCTTTCCAATGGGTAAAATAAAATAAATTAACGATGTAATGAATAGGGATTCGGCCAAATAGCTAAATACTGAGTATTTGGCCTGTAGCTCAACCAATAGTTTAGGCCAAATACCAAATATTCGGAGGCCGAATAATAATTTTTTAAAAATTGATATTCAGAGGCCGAATAATAATTTTTTAAAAATTTCATTCTAATTGTAAATCAGATGTCGCTTTATAAATTTGTAAATAAATACTAAATAGAGATTAATTACAATTCATTTTACATTATTTGAGGGTGCTTAAAAACAAGAATATATCTTCTGTAAAACTTTAAAACATTTGTTCATGAAAAGACCAATATTCACCACATTTCAAATATTCACCACACTGAAGTTTAGATACCAATAGTAGCATAATTACATTTAGATGTAATTCATAATTTAATAAATATGCTATGGTAAAAAAAGAGCAATTAATCTGGTAACTATGCATAATCATATCACACTTTGGGTTTTACAGCCCCTGGGCAAAACATATTTAGCAGACTTCAAAGTTGTGGTTGTAATTGAGGATCTGAAAAGATCCCGGCAGCCTTAAAGAAAAACAGCCTGAAGACTTTTTTAACAAACATCTTTAATACTCTAAGTATTTAATAAGAAGTAAAAGCCAAATTTTAGGTCACAAAACATTTGGAGTACATTTGGCACTGTCTGCTGAAACATTTTATTTGCTGTTTGTATTGACCTTAAACTTTGATCAAGCACTCAAATTTTCCAAATCTGGGAATTATAATTATGTCACATGCAGCCAAAATTCCATGACTTAGGTATTTTATAATATAAAATTAACATAAGTACAAACTAAGCCATATTCTTTATTAAATGCATTTAATAATACATGTTAAAACATTTTTTCCTTTTGTTCTAAAATTATTTGACTTAATTTGAAGCTCAATATTTGGCCAAATACATGCTCAATATTTGGCCAACTAAATATTCAACGACACAGCTGAATACCAAATAGTAGCCAAATAGTTGTTACATCCCTAAAAGAAATCAGTATAACTTATTTATTGTGAGATGCATTGATTTTTAAAAATATTGTTTAGCATTTATGAGTTTAAAATATGCTTTATGTAGTTTAAACTACTTTAAAAGGTAGATCTCTATTCAAAGTATTTTTCCATATAATGAACATTTTAAGGAGATTTAGCAACTTTATTAAATAGAGGTCCAACAGCATTTCACATAAACACAATAAAAGTACAATTTATATAAAAAATAAAACTCTCATTATTCAAATATTCATTATACTGATAATCACTTTATTCTGTTCCTTTCTTTAATGAATATTCTAATAAAAATAATGCAATCAGTTCACCAATAACATAAAAGACTGTCTTATATATCAATTAAGCTTAGTAGTTTAAAAACATGCTCAACAATTACTAATCTGATGTAAATAAATATTAATACTACATATGTGGATATCGTTTATGAAATATAAAATTTATTCTTTAGAGTGTCTTATTTTTATGATAATACATGAATACGTATCTAATTCAAAAATATATTAAAGGCAGGCAGCAACTTTATCTGTGCCTGTGTAGCTAGGCTATAGCACAATTCAGGTTTTGTCCTCCTGCAACATATTAACAAAGCAAACTATCAATAGCATAAAAGAGCAGTAATGTAAACTAAATATCCTTTAATATGTTATCAAGAGTAAAATAATTAATTAACAGCATACAGAATAAATAAATTTTAATAATCTATTAAACAGAAGGAAGTTTATTTTGAGAATTTTACAATCCAGGCAATTAAGTAAACACCATTATGAAATCTGAAAATCCAAGTAAGTTAAAACTCAATACACATCAAATTTTATCAAGTTTGAATTGCAAAGTTTATAATGTACTGTTCATTAAACTGACAACTGGAATGAAAGCACTACCTCTTTTATGCAAACGGGGGAGATCTATGATTTTTCTTTCAGAGTCTCAGTTTAGTGAAAACTGTTTATTTTTGTGAGTTTTAAAAACTGTTTTTATGAATTTTCATGCTAATTTATATGAAAGTCTATTTATAAAACTTTGATAAAACAAATTAAAATGTTGGGTAAACTGACATGAAGCACAGTTATATTCAATTATATTTTGAGGAAGAGGCCATTTTAATTGATCATTTTTTTTTTTTAATGAAGGGGCTGGGAAACAGACACCATTTTCATCTGCATCAATCCCTGGCAAGATTAAATCACTTTTAGTAACTTTCAATCACTTTAAGAAATTTAAATATTAATGTTATTTTCAGTTTATGATTATTTTTTCAATTGCAATTAATAAAACTACACATGAGGATATATGTAAGCTGAAACAGAAATATTTCAGAGCATATAATAATTTCAAAATGTCAAAATACACTAATTATACTACCCATCAGCAAGAATGACACATCTAAATCCAGCAGAAGCAGCACCTCTATAAGTAGGTTTTTCAAGCAGGTTTTCATAGCGGCAGTTATTTGTTTTCAAAGTGTATTCCTCTAAACGCCCTTTATACCAAGATGGAATAAAGCCCCAACGCATTGGCATGATGAGATAATTGTCCTGTTTCTCATATGGTGCAACAATTTCATCACTGATTAAGACAGGTCTAAAAAAAAAATAAACATTTAGTAATTCAGAATGAGACAATAATAAAGATTAATTATAACTTATTTATTCTTGAATGTTCAATTTCAAGTACAAGAAATATAATAAACACATAAAATTATACTTTTATTACTATTAATTTTCAATAGTACAGTCGATTCCCAAAACTTACCAAACAGAAGTCTGCACACATACACAAGCATAAAAAGCAAAACATGCAATTAACTAAGACTGAAATTTAATAGTGAATGTGATGTTATCTATCATCAAGGTGAATTATTTTTAGATTAGCACAAACTTGATCTTCCCTACCTTATTCTTTTTTTAAATAATAACTGGTGAGAATTTTGGTGACAGGTTAGTTAATGTGTGGCACAATTAATGGCCATCTCTATTCATCGACACTGAACATGACTATGCGTGGTCTGAATTTAGCAGAAATTCTGAAAAGGACAGGCCAAGGTGAGTTACTCCTGCATGCCAATAAAATATCTGCGGGTGAATCACTGTACGAAGAACACTGTAGATTGGATCCTCAATGGGATGAACCTGTCAAATGACAAAGAAATCATTCAGTGTTTAAAAGGTAAACACTTTTAAGGTTCAACAAATGAAGAAGATTCCGACTTAGATTCTGATGAAGAAAGTGATAAAATTCTTTTTTTATGAGGGGAGGGGCGGGGGAATTGAAATTCCTGGCACAACAGAAATTATGCTACTGACCAGTAAGTTATGGTGTTGTACAAAGCTCAAGAAAAGGTCTGATTAGAGCAGTGGTTCCCAACCTTTTTTTAATCGAGACCCCTTTTAGGTTTTTCAAAACTTTCGTGCCCCCCCCCACCCCACCCATCTGCCATGTTTTACCAAAAAAAAAAATTAATAATGAAAAAATGTATTTTGAGATTTAAAATTGACATCTTTTAAATACGTACTGATTATTAATAGGATGACTGGAGGTTGAATTTGACTGACAAGTTTGGCTATTCTTGGCTGAATATTGGTCAAAGCCAGCCGCATGTCATCTTAGACATATAATTTATTACTGACTTTTGTCTTAATCTGCAAAAGAGTTCAAAATGCAACTTCACGCAGGTAAGTGTATGCCAGTGGTCGCACTGTCAATCACCAATGTCGCAAATTGCGATAGTACAATTAGTTTGGCGAAAGAAAATACGATTTCGCGACAATATTGGCAATTGCATTTCTTAATGATGTCCGGCAAAATCTACTTTGGCCAATGGATTGGCGAAACTTAAAAAAAAAGCCAGGGCAACCCCTGGTGTATGCAAATGACTGTTAACATCTGACACGAAACCTTAGAAGTTATCGTATATGAGCAAAGCACAGAATGCCGAAAACTGAGTTAATGGTTTTTCTGCGGAGGAGTAATTTTGCGAATTCAAAAATTCACCCTGCACTTAATCAGGAAGATCGGCGAGATCTAAAGATGCGTGAAATGGATTTCGCATGAGTGCAATCTCTTGTTCATCGAACTCTGGGAAATATCTTTGAATTTCAGATTCAAGGGCTTCAAGGTGGCTACTAATTACTTCCTTTAAATTAGCAGTTCCTATTTCTGATTCTTCTGTCTTAATGCATAGGTTCTGAAGCATTAGTTAACACTCCTAGATTCACCGACGTCAGTTTTTGTAGCTTTGATACAAAAGCCCAGACGAGAATAAGGATTATTTTCTTTCTAAAGAAAAAAGGGTAAAAGGGCGTCTAATGGCAAAGAAACGAGAAAATAATTGACTACTCATTTCCTACAAAAGAGGTCTGCGGTGACCCCCAAAAAACGGCATGGCGA
Source organism: Cheiracanthium punctorium (assembly GCA_038373885.1). NCBI lineage: Eukaryota > Metazoa > Arthropoda > Arachnida > Araneae > Cheiracanthiidae > Cheiracanthium > Cheiracanthium punctorium. The sequence continues at coordinate 262,706 of JAWZYV010013894.1, forward strand.
CCCACTTGGGGATCGCGATCCCCCGGTTGGGAACCACTGGATTACAGCAACCCAAGGTTGCTCTAATCCAGTAGTTCAACAACATTAATACAAATGTTTGCAAATAAATAATTCAGGTGAAAATTTCACTTGTTGCATTATATTTTTTACATTTTTAATTTACTTAAATAAAAGTTGTTTAAAAAAATTTAAATTTTTATGGTAAAAATACCCTGCTTTAAATTTATCTCCTGAAATCCGCACAAACTCCATGCTGTGCGGATTTCTGGGAGTCCACTGTAACACATATCATACAGTTGCGCATATATTCTTTTAAAGTCTTCCTTATTCACAAAATTTAGAGAGATTTTGTTTTTATTAGCTTAATACATTCATAAGTAATTTAATGTGTACTTCTCACATTTTATACGGGAGATCTTTAGCGGAAGAGATAATGATACATACGATATTTGGCTTGGAGAAAGATTGTATGAAGGTTTGTATTCTTGCCACTCATACTTTTGAAACCATTGTAGAACATCTTTGTTCCGAGAATACTGACATGTAGCACGCTGTATACCATCTTTTTCAAGAGTACTAGTCAAAAGAAATTACAACATTATTCGAAGGTGGTAATGTTAATTGTGGAGGATACGATAATTTAATGAAAAATAGTTTAATACAAACGAAACAAAATGCAATCTCACCAAGCTGTGCGACCACACATTTTACAGGATCCAATCTAACACATTTAATGCCTTACTTATTCGTAAACTATTGTGTCAATGCTTGGCTTTTACGATTTATTTGTAAACTAATAAAACATTAAAAGAACTTGAAAGTAAAAGTTTTTTAGTGCAATTGGTATCGGAGAGTGCAATATAGCAGACGAAAATACCTCCACAAAATATTTACGGTTTTTTAACCGTAACTGTAATAAAGTGACCTACATGGTAGCACAAAACTTTCAAGAAAATAAGAAAACTTAATCATATTTCGTTTTAAAATTAAATTTTGCTTAAATATAAATTCTTAATTTTAAATTAGAGCTTTTATGGATTTTCAACTGCTTTTTTCTTACTTTTTGTATTATTTTTCAGAAGCACTCAAACAACTTAACAAATATATGTTTACAAATTGGGCCCTTCCCACCATTGTTTACATATTACAGTAAGGTACCGGAATAACTGAGACATCCACTTGTAGTAAAAGTCTCAATATTTGTGTATTGTGATTGTCCCTTTTAGATTAATAGAGGTATGAGCAAAGCAGGCTTTAGGCTAGGCTTTATTTGCATTAGCAAAACCTCAAGAATTGTCGAAAAAACCAATTACATTTTACGGCATTTTCTTGTCCTGTTCTAGTTCCGGTAGCTATGTAATCGTGGAATAATTATAAATTGGTCTGTAACTATCTTCTTCTATTTTTTTTTTTTAAAGATCATCGTCGATAATTTTCATAATAATCAACAGATCAACTGCACAGAGGCGCCGACTTTACAAAATTTATGTGGGTGCCCTAAAAGTCCATGGGGGGGGGTAATAAAATGGTGAAAGTCGTACAAGGTTTTAATTTTTGATAAAGGATCGCTAAGTTAGGTGCCAAAACGCGGCAATTTACTTTAAAGGGGGAGTATAATTGGAATGTACTTGGCTAAGATTGTAAAATAGTTTTAGTAGGTGATTTTAAGATAGATTTCGATTCCGAAGATGGGTTTTTATGGAACAAGGAAGAAAAATACGGCACACTTATGAATAACGATACACTTTCCAACTTTATGGAATCTTTTCCTATTATTATTTTCTTCCTTGCTCGTAACTACTCAATCATTTGACTTTTCGTGCACATTTTTACCAGGGGGAAATAGGTAATACAAATAATCATTTTAGCTCCACATAAAATATCCGATATCTGAGAGTATAGATCGAAGAAACGATATCTGCCTCACGGTTTTGGTACACAAATTAAAATAAACTAACTGCACCAAGGATTCGAAAAAATCCAGGATGATTCTTTACAAGCTGCACTACACACTGCAATAAATTCGAAAACTTTCATGAAACTTTCAGAAAAAAAATCTTAAACGTGGAACTGCACAACAAAATATTTCTAAGAGTGGCCATTCTGCAAAATTTTTCGTTTATTCCGGTGTTTAGTACAGCTTGTGAACATACATCCTAAAATTTGTGAAGTGCTTGAGATAATTAGTTTTCTTTTTTGTATTTATATACCAAAATTGCGTGTTTTTTTTTACCCCAGCGCTGAAGACGACATTCAAAGTTTAATTTAAGAGAGTAGTGTGAATTTTGGCATCCGGTTATCTGTACTACGGAAGCAATGCTGGGCATAGAATGAAAGTCTCCACCGTTGTGTCTTAGTAACGATAACAGCAAACCAGTTAAAATCAAGATTCTTTTTAAAGTAATGAAGTATTTCTGATGAAATGCCCTTCTTTTAGAAAAATCTGCTTGTGCTGGAGTCACCTTAAATTTGTTTGCCTTACGCAAATTCTCTGTCAAAATTCGAGGATTCCTGGGAGCACACCCCCTTTGCCCTTGTAATAAATCAGACCTGAAAGAGGTGTATTACACTATTTCACTTTTTCAGCGGTAGAATTTTGATTGGTTTTAACTAATCATTATAAATTTCAAAGCAAAAGAAAAGTGAATTACTACGTTTATTGAGGAAAATCATGCAACAATAATATCACAATCAGTCAAATTTCTTGTCATGTAAATGGGAATTTTGTATAAAAAGTGATTCAGTTTTCGAATGTAACAATTTACGATCAATTTTTTTTTTAAATTCTTGTTTAATCTATCTCATCCCTGTCTGAAATCCTCAGAGTTTTCAAAAAATGTTATTCATAGTATTGTTTCTCAGCTCATTCATTTCCTTTTTTTTTTTTTTTTTTTTTTTTTTTTACATTTTTGTACCCCTATAAACAGCTGCAGCTAAGCCTTGTCTATTTTCTTTTCTTTTTTTCCCCAACAAATTAAAAAAATTACAAGAATTATACCTTTAAAATAAAACTAGGTAGTTTCCACAGAATGAATTAATGCAACGTTTTCTATGTTGAAATGTGTGTAGGACCACATAAAAAAGATTGGTAACTATTTAAATGCAAACAGAAAAATAAAGCAAAACAAAAAAAATTGTTTATCTTAAGAGTTAATAATTATTAAAAAAAATATTTTGAATTGTTGGCCATATAACCTCCAGGCATGATTTTGAGCATCCTCCTGAGGTAGAGATATTTTACCCTCTACCACAAAGTGGTCAAATTTGCAAAATTACGAGAGACATACATTTCAGTAATGGTTGTTCATGTGCCCATGATTTCAGTATAATTTTAAAAAACAGCATTGGTCTAGATCAAAGCAAATAGTACCTAATTACGCTTTGTCAAACAAGAACAAAAATTGAACAAAATATTCGCAGAAAATGAAACGGAAGGCATCTCGAAATGTTAGTGTGGACCACAATCTGTTCCATATCCTTTTCAATAAATAACTGATCACTAAAATCATTCAAAAATAAGAAAAGGAAATTGAGACTTTAGAAGAAAGTGACATAAACTTTATACCTTAGAAGCCTCGCCTCAGTCTCATTTAATTTAACACCAAAGCGCCGACACTTTTTGATGAATGGGCATCTTTTTTGATTCAGAGACATACAAAGTGTTGTATATTAGGTGCTTGTAAGCAGACAGACCTTGATGTTCTCTATTTACAATAAAAACAATTATACCTACTCACTTCGGAATCCTGCAGTAATATTAATAGAACTATCTCAAAACATTTCCATAATGGGAATGAGTCTTTCACCTAACTCCTGTGTTATCTTTCCCACGTCAACTTTCTTCTGATTGTAGCCCGCGGCTTTGTCTCAAATTCTCCGTTTTCCGGTACTCTTGGGCTAACATAGTATCATTGTTTCATACATTTTCCCATGGATAGAGGACGAGGATTCTGGGATGAGGTCTGTTTGTCTGGGTCAGAAAGAGGAGGGGGGGGCACAGTGGGCAAAGGCATTGCCTGTGGGGCTATAAGTCGAGCATCACATTGTGAAAAAGCTTTGAAGTTTAGAAAGACATTGTTTCCATGGGCGCCTGATAGGAAGGCAAGTGGCAGTGGGGGATTGAGATTTGAGTCCGCCTAGTATAATAAACATTTTTACAGCATACTGAACTTCTAAGTATTATTTTTGTGCTAAAATGTCTGAAAGTTAAGATGACCCCCCATACACCTCTAAATTAGTACTCATATGAGAAACTATTATAATTATTATTATTATTTTAAGTAGACAAAAATATTACCTGTTTGGATTCTTTTTTTTTTTCATGCACTTTTTAAAATTTTAGAGTACGTGCTAAGTTACTACTTCTTGGAATTTCATTATAATTACTCCAGTTCCGAGGTACATAAGGGTGTATGCCGAAGAAAAAAATCTGCATAACGGTCTTAGTACACAAATTAAAGTAGACTATCACACCAAGGATTCGAAAAATATTAGGATGATTCTTTATAAGCTGCACTAATACCGAAATAAAGAATAACACTTCTTTAAAATTTTCGATTTTAAAGATTTTTTTTTTAAAGTTTCGTAAATGATACAGGTTTATTGTTTATTTCAGTGTATAGTGCAGTTTCTAAAACATACATCCTAAAAATTTGAAATATTTGACATAATTAATTTTTTTGAATCTGTGTACCAAAATTTCATGTTTTTTTTTTTTTTTTTTTTTTCCCGAACTACAGCGATAAGCTGAAAGTAGCTGTCATTCAGTTGCCTTTAAACAGGGTTTAATTTCTATCCAAAAAACTGCAAGAGCCCTAATTTTTTGTATTGCAATTTACAAAATTAATTACCTAATTTAAGGTATTATTAAGTGCATTTTTGTTATCTCTGTATTAGTTTGCAATGTAATAAAATTAATATCAATAGAAACAATTACGATGGTAATTAAAATTTTATATTTAGTGTAAAATTTCACCGAGAAAAAAGAAGTAGTGGAGCTGAGCTCCCATGCAAATTAAGCACTTCCTTTAAATACATGCCAGTATTTAGCACCCACGAAAACTTTTCTGTGGGTATTTGAGATCTGACATACTACATAAAAAAAAAACAGGTCCCTCAATAAAATTTTATTTTCGAATTATGCAGTTGCAAAGCACTCGTCGGCATCAGTGGCGTGACTATACCGTTAGGGCCCGTAATGAATTCATTGGATAGGGTCCTTCCTCATTGTACAGAATCTCAACCAACATGTTGCAGTTCACTTTTTCTAGCTTTCTATTTGGGAAAGGCTCCCCCTCCGGCCGGGAGATCGTGGCTTTTCCCCGTTCTATCACCCTATAGTTACGCCAGTGATTGTCTCATCGAAGTTCCTCATGCGCATCTGAATTATAAAGGACATGGGTGCTCATATAGGAAAGTAGGTGGGGGCTCGGGTCCCTCCCTCTAGCCGTCGGTATAGTGAACATTTTTATATTAGCTAACCTTTTTTTCACTATTTCAGTACTAAAATGTTTGAAAGCGCGATTGCCGATGACCTTACAAATGCAAGAAATAACCCCTCCCTCCTCCCTCCACCACTTAAAGTACTCATATGGACGTCTATGCCGAAGCACCCACATGTATTTGGCCTCATTAAAGATTTTCTTTTCAACTTTTAAAATATCACACAATTAAGCAAATAAAGCATTTTAGTGCTGAAATGATGCAAAACGTTCAGTATGCTTTACAAATATTCATATTATGTAATGGCATAGTTGGGGCGGGGGGAACCCTCCTTGAGTGTAGATCACTGTGTTGGGGTTATCAGACGATTGCTGGTGCTCAGCATCCAACGTAATTTTTTATAAGCCCGAAGCACCCACATAAACGTCTTTTCCTAGCCCTTTCTGCGAACTTCTAAGTAGGACTTGGCACTAAAATTTCTGTGGGTGCTCCGCACCCACAGAATTTTTTCAGTGGGTGCTTCAGCCCTGGAGCACCCACGTAGTCGGCGCCACTGCAACTGCAAAAGTCTGATAACTTAAAAATTCAGTAAGTTTTTGTATTATTTTCAGTATTACGAGGAAATACTTTTTTTTTTCAGTATGTTGTTCAGTTATAGATTTATTATTTCTCTGTTTAAAAAATTTCTCCTGTGGCCCGTGCGTTTGAATAGTATTGTATTGTATATTGTGTAATTTTAAATATGCATACATTATGCTTTTTATGGTAAATTTCCTTGTTTTCTGGATACCTTCTGTGGTACCCTTATTGAAAAATTAAATGAATCTTCCTTTTCTCTTTTATAGTGTCATGATGGCCTTTGAAAAGGATATTGCTGAATTTATGAAATGTCTTTTGTATACATATTCAGAATTTAGAAGTAAAGTTTTGTTTTTCGTACAATGTTATAGAATTTTTTTGTAAAAATGTATGTATCAAAAAAATCTACTGAAAATAATATGCTGTACGCTTTTAACTCTCATAACCTATGGAAGAATGACTAAAGTTCATTTTTGCATTAAAAATAATTCTTTATCATTTGTTATGTAAGTTAATGGCTGTAATCTCTAGTATTACAGATGAAACTTTAGAAAACAAGATTACAAGTCACCAATTTATATTTAACAAACAAACAAAAAAAAAAGCAATAGAAAACTGATGTTTAAAAGATTAAATAATTAAATCTTTGTAAAGTAACAGAATGTGGAAATGAAACAAAATAACACTTGTGGTCAGGGATTCACTACAGTTATAAAATCTTAGGAGTCAGCAAAAATTTTTAAGAACCACATATGTATTGAGTTATATTGACTAAAAAAAAAGCTGGTTGCCAAAAGATACTTTTTAGGGACTATATTCCGTATATGGTGCTTGTTTACATATCAATGTTTTTGTTTACAAATCATTGGCGAACAATCTGACGCTAGAGTGAGCGATGCACCGCCAAAGTGAAGTTACCTGCCGGTGGTAGTTGTGACTGGCAACCATAAAGAATACGTGTTTCGTCAGGTTTGGGAATTTGAAATTGTTTCTGTTATTGATGGAAGGGAATGGAATGTGTTATGTTAATATATGAAACGAATTTGTGCGTGTTTGTTAGAAATATAGTGTGATATAAAGCTAAATAAAAGAAAGCATACTGGTGTTACGTTATAAGCCAGTGGGTGTTGGGGACATTTCTGAGCGGTTATTTAAAAAAATATATAGGTAAGTGCTCAATGTTTAAGGTTTTTAATGTGAATTTTAAATTGATATTGGATGTGTTTATGTTTTCCTAAGTGCTATTTACGTGCTATTCTAAAAATACTGACTTTATAAGAGGTGTACAACTAGGTTGTTTAATCCACCGATGTTTTTTTGAGTTGAAAACAAGCCAGTGTTTGCCCAGTTTACATTAGCTTTAAAACTAGGTTGCTTAATTCACTGTTGTTTTTTTAGTTAAAAACGGTCCACTGGTTGCGTAGTTTACATAGCTGTACAACTAGGTTGCTGAATCCACTGAGGTTTTTTTAGTTAAAAACAGTCCACTGGTTGCATAGTTTACATAGCTGTACAACTAGGTTGCTGAATCCACTGTAGTTTTTTTAGTTAAAAACGGTCCATTGTTTGCTCATTTTAAATTGCCTGTTACTGAATTTGCAGACGTTCTTTTGGTTAAATATGGACGTTGTATTTTGTTTTAATGTTTTTGTAAGTGGAATATATGTGCAATTTTAATGTGTTAAAATACTTTGCTGATCGTGCAAAATGGCTGTCGCCGTGTTTACATGGGGTGCGCACTGGGTTGTATGATTTTACCCTTTTTAGTCACCTGGGCGATCGAGCGCCCAGGTTTTGTCGAACCCTGCTCATGGTGAAAACTGTACTTATCATCAGTACATGTATGTCAGGTGAAAAATGTTCACTTTTATCAGCTGCAAAATGGCTTATACTTCACAAGAGCAGTATAGAATGAGAATTGAAAAAGTAAAGCTACTGCATTTACTACTTCAGCTCTCACTCTACTGCTTTTCTGGTTTTTGTTTCATTTTTGCAGCTGATGAAGTGTGAACAGTTTTCACATGAAACATATGTATACTGACTCTAAGTACATTTTTATGTATGTTATTTTTCAGAGTTTTAATTATTTTAACAGTTAGAGAAACTGTGCATTAAATATTCTAATTTAGAATTTTGTAGCATGTAAATTGGTTAATTAGAGTGAGCTATGAATATTTTCTCATTAAGCAGCTCTTTAGGACTATCTAATGCAAAAATGACTTTTTCAAATTTAGCTTTTTAAAAGGTTTAAATTAGTTTTTTTAATTCTTTATTTAAATTTTACTTCTTATTTAAATAAGGAAGAAATGTGGTTTGAATAAAGAAAATCAGTCATTTTAGCTTGTTGTAACTTTGCCTCCTAACTTGCAAAGAGGGTTATAAGTCACATTTACATGATCAAGGTATAAGTTCAAATTCTGTAAAATTTTCAGCTACCTTGTTTGTGTTATTTTTCGGAGAAAAAAGTACTGAGTGATTTCTTAGGACATCTGTATTAAAATGTTTAATGATACGCTACAACATGAGATCAAATCCTAATTATCACTTGCAACATGCCGTTATAAAGTTTTACTTCAGTTTAATTTATGTACTTGTTTGAAAGCTATTTTAAAACTGCTTTGTACTGCAAAAATGTTGAGTATTTATAATAATTTTAAATGAAAGTATGCTTCATTAAGGTAGAGAAGATATAGAGCCAAATGAATTTTGGGATGCAGTCATCATATCTGCAAGCGATGAAAATCAGATGAAAGGCTATAAAAGACAAATTAGCTTAAAACAGTCAAGAAATGAAATTCCACCTGGCATTCCTTTTCACATATTTGCTGATCCACCAGGCTACAAAATAGGTAATGATGTTAAATTTGCTTGCCTTGATTTTTCTGTTCATAAAATAAAGGGATTGTTGTAAAATTTGAAACTGTTTTATATTGAGTTATGCCACATAAATGATCTGTACTGTTGTAGAACAGGAAGAAAGATTTTGTCAATCACCAGCATTAACCTATTTCATTTTCCTCCTTGTTTTGTATGATTATCAGATTATTGTGGACTTTTCTCTAAGGCGGGCTTTTAAATTTTTTAGAACTAAAATACTATAGTGTTCCTAGGCACCTTAAGAAGGCCATATTAAAAAAATAGTAATAAGGTGTCTTTGAAAAGGTTTTATTTTTACCCTGAGAGCCTTTAAAAGTTCTAAAAACTTTAAATTATCATTTCATCTTCACTTTTCCTATGATTTTTGCAGAATTTTTCATTTTCTTTTCATACGAGGAGGGAAGGGGGGATCATATAGGAAGCTAACCAAAATTGTCTGTATGCTGCTCTCTCTGTGGAGAGGAAGAAAAAGGGGCAAGGGAGAGATTTTCTTCCTCTGCACTTCCTCCTTCCATGATTTGTTTACCTTTTACCTTTGTTAGGGAGGGAGGGAAATATGATCAGAGACAAGAAAAGGCGGAAGGAAAAGTAGTGATATGAGATAAATACATAACATAACACTGGTCAACAAGGTTTTTTTCACAAGAAATCTAAATAGTGAATGTAGTGCATTTTTTATCCTGAATTCAGATATGTAGTCAGAATTTTCCCATCAGGCATAGTTTTTCTGTGAAAGCTACTTTTCAAAATCTGATTTTAGCATTTTCATTGACCTGTCATAGGAACCGACACGTCATATGTAGTGATTTTACCCAAGCTGTATTTAAGGAAATTATTTGTATTATCATACTGAAGCACCGTAAAACAAGACTATGCAGGTTCATTCATGTTTGGTCATGCTCAGACCTGTTAATCTAGCATTATGATGCGTCAGTATTGAGCTGACTCAAACTCAAAATGATTCAGATGAAAATCAAAATGATTCTACATATGAAGCCAGTAGCTGTTTATCAGAATCATACTTTCCCACTCAGCAAGATTTTAATGACCTGATTCGGGATTTAAATCTGTCAAAACAGCAAGCTGAAGTGTTAACTTCCAGACTCAAAGGGTGGAATCTACTCTAAACAAGTGCTATCGTAGCCGCCATAGTGTTTTCAAAGACTGCTTCTCTGAAGAAAATGGTATTGTGTTTAGTAATGATATTTGTTCGACTACGGAAACTCTTGGGCATATACACCGGCCAGATGATTGGCGATTGTTCACAGACTCCTCTAAAGTTAGTTTGAAGGCAGTGCTGCTACATATTGGCAATGAACTTCCATCAATACCTGTAGTGCATGCCACTGATATGAAAGAGGCATGTGAAAATAGGAAACTAATTTTAGAGAAAATACAATATGAAAAATATGAATGGAATATCTGTGGTGATTTAAAGGTCATTGCTTTATTGCTTGGTTTGCAACTTGGGTTCACCAAATTTTGCTGTTTTTTGTGCGAATAGGACAGCAGAGATCAGAAGTCTCACAGAAAATCATGACCCAAAAGAGAATCTCTTATCCCTGGCCAGGAAAATGTGTCATATGTCCCTTTAGTGAATTCTGAAAAAATATTTTGACCTCCATTACACATTAAGTTAGGACTAATGAAAAATTTTGTCAAAGCTATGGATAAACTTTCTGATGGATTCTTGTACTTGAAATCAAAATCCCCAAAGTCTATGATGCTAAATTGATAGAACTAATTTTTATAGGATCACAAATGAGGTCATTAATGGCTGATGAACATTTCGAAGGACTGTTAAATCCATTGGAGAAAGCTGCCTTGCAGTCTTTCAAAAGTTTATGCTGCAACTTTCTTGGAAACCATAAAGCAGAAAACTATCGTGACATAGTGGCTGATCTTCTGCATTCTTATGAAGCTATGGGATGCAACATGTCTTTAAAAATTCACTTATTGGACTATCACTTCTTCGTTGAAAATCTTGGAACTGTCAGCAATGAACACGGTGAGCATTTCCATCCACAAATTTCTACAATGGAGAAGAGGTACTAAGACAACTGTAGTTCCAATATGCCGGATGACTACTGTTAGACCAAGAAGAGAGACATTCCAGGTGTAGAATATGCCCAAAAATCACTATCTACCACTTTCTAGGTTTGTCAGAATGAGTAGTTATAATTTTAAGTTAGATAGCTAGTTATGTATTTTTTAGAGTATTATAAAAAATTCGAATGAATATCACACAAAACTCCTGCCCGATGGGAAAAAAACTGAAATGATATTTGAATTGCGCACGAAAAATACTTTTAGAATCTGTTATTTTAATTCTTGTGAAAAAAAAAAAGTTCATTTTTGTAGACCAGTGAGGATTAAAATATAATGATTGTTTTAAACACAAACACACTTTAACTCCTTAAAGGTCGTAATATTTTTAAGAAAACAGTCACAAAAATACCTATTTTTTATTCAAGTAAAATTGGGTTCAGGGATCGCGCTGACATCTGATAAAAGTGGGTCACAAAGGCCCATTATCTTGAGAGATATGGGTTTTTGCATATGCAAAACCCATTATGTTCATAATTTTTTGCATCACAGTCAAGAAAATTTGGGTAAATGACTCAGAAATCTGAGTAAACGCGAACCCTGGGTTAGATAGTAGGATTAGAGACATTCAATCCTACTATGTAACTCATCATCATAAGTGATGTACAATATGTGCATTCATTTTAAGGCGGTGAACATTTTGATACAAAAAAATTTATGTTCATAAGAATTGAAATGCTCTGCTGCATGACTTTTGAACTCTCCAGCTCAGAAATACCACTTGAGAGAGAAGGGAGGGCTTAATAGTTTAAAAGACATGAAATGCAGTATTATTAACTCAGCTGCAGAAAACAAAACAAAACCCATTTGCTCTTTATTTGGCCGCCGTTCGTCGTACAACAAAGTAATATATACCATTCTTTTACAAATAATGCATACATTAATTTACTATTACTTTAATTTGCATAAGGGCCATCTTCATATTTAATTCTGCATCAACTTCATTTTTCTCAATGGCATCACTCTATTTTAACTTTATTAAATGAAAGAAAAACCTTCAAATTACCCTAAATATAAATTTTCACCAATTTTCTATGAAAATTTCCGGAGATATTGCGATTTCTTTTTTTGTGCGATTTTAAGGGACTTTCTACAAATTGAAAAATGCTAATTGTAGGTTCCAAAATTTTCGCCTTTCATTAATTTCACTCTCGACTGTTAAAAGATATAAATGTTATTTAGAGGATAAATATTGTTTCTAGTCTTAAAGTTTTTTGTACTGAGATTATCAGGGTAGAAATTAGAGTATTTAGTCAGTAGTCCTAATGAGCTGTGACTCCAAAACTTCCTTGGCCCATATACATGATTTAAAGAAAAAATGCAAAACGACTGCTTATGATTTTGAATATCTTTCTAATTTTGAAATTGTTATTGAGTATTTGAAGATTCTCTTAGACAGGAAATATTGCCAGGTGTGAGAATCTGTTCTCTGCTCTTCTGACTACAAATGTGAATGTTACTCAGCTATGGTCGAACATGAAGAATGGTTTCATGATTGAAAATTTATTGTTTGAATTTCATGTAAAAAAAGCAACTACTTTTTTGACGACCCAATATTATCACTGCGTTTGTTATTTCACTTTCTTCATTTAATATTATCATCTGCAGTGTGCAATATTTTATGAGACTTTTGGTGGTATTTTAATTTATAGTCAGATGAAAATTTAGTTGGAAAAAAGTGATTTTGAATGTTTGAAAAATAGAGGGAAGTCCAAAGACCTGATGCTTCAGATATTAAAAAAGGTCAAATTCATGCCTGGAATGTTGAGGATGTTAGTTTTCCAAAAACAGTACATTGTATTGAAAGACATATATCTAATTCTAAAAACAGAAAATATTTTATTTGGGGGGAAATAGTAGAGTACGCAACAATAGATACTTTATAGAATACCCATCAAACTGTACAAACCTCCAATTTATTTGCTTTTGCCGAGGAGGGTATCCTTTTGGGATTGGAATGGGTCTTTTTTATTTTTCCTAAAACAGGGTTCATACGCCCTCAGAGAAACCTGGAAAACAGGGAAAACTCAGGGAATTGAATATTAGCTCTTAAAACTCAGGGAAATCTCGTGGAAAATTTAATTTTCCTGTAAAAACCTGGAAAACCCAGCTCCAACTCTGGAATTTTAAAATTTTTACCTCTTTTTTATATTCTTTTATGGTTTTCTTCACTCCATCCAATGCCCAACTACGTCCCTAATGACACTTACACACTATTGGAATAGATATATACGAGGATTGTTTTTTATTCAACCTCCGAGCACAGTCAAAGAAAGACAATAGTGAATAATAAGAAGAATTTACTGCCAAAAGTTAGGTACATATATGATTTCTTTTCAACATAATCGCCATGAAGATTCAGGCAATTGATGAATCAGTAGGCAAACCTTCCGATGCCTTCCTAGTGAAACTTTGCCACCAGAGTTGCATCCAAAGGCCTGAAATTGTTTCGCAAAACTTCATTTAAAGGAGAGCTTTGGGTCTTTTTACTCTGGGCTTCTAGGCAGTTGTTCAGTTCAAATATCGGAAATCGCCCGGGACTAAGTCAATGGCCAATAGAGACCATCAAAGATCTCACTCTCACATTACTGTTGTTTTGGAACACTTTATTGGTCTCTTTTGGTTACTGATTTAGTATTGAGGTATTTTCACCTGTTTCTTGAAATGAAGAGCAGGCTAAAAGGCCAAAGCTTCCAGACTATTGAAGAAATTTAAAAAAACTTTCAGGCTCATGTTTACATAGCTGGCGGTAATGTCTCTAAAACAGGGCATTGGGAAGCTCCTTTGCCGATTAAACAAATGCTCAAATCTTCATGATGTGTAAGTCGGAAAGAGACCATGTCTGTACCTAACTTTTGGTAATAAATTCTTTGTATTCTTTACAAAAGTCTTTTACTTATTGACCGTCGGAGGTTGAATAAAAAACAGCCCTCGTATGAGATGAGCCATCTATCTTAAACTTTATTGTTACTATTATTTAAAATAACTTTAAAAAAAAAAATTATTTTACATTTTCAGAACAAGGGTGCTGCTTGTGGGGGGGGGGGGCATACCCCCCCCTTCGAACTTTTATGTGTTCTTTTTTTTGTTCTTTTTTTGATAACCATAAAATTCTTGAAAAATCTCCTGGAAAACTCAGTTACTGCTAGTAAGTTGCATGCTATTAATTTACGGATAATTCAGCATCTCTTTAGAAGCCTGGTTTTACTGAACATTAGAGCTTGTGTTTTAAGCTCCAGTCCCAGGGTTTGAGGGCTTCTGTGAATAGAGGAAGGAATTCCCTTCCTTTTTCCTCATTAGCCTTTCTTTACAGACCTGCAAGCAATATCAAATAGTTAATTGTGTGAGTTTATGGGACCCACAATTTAAGAAACCAGTGCATCACATGGAACTAATGTTACTGAGAACTCCAAATGAGAAAAATGAATTGACTACTCAAATTCATATTGTGTCAGGGCAATTGTCTTTGTATCAGATTTTAAAATTAAATTATCTCTGTCATGAATAATTTTTGTAAAAGGGATAAAAGTGAAAATTTTGTTGAATTTCTGTGAAAGAAATAAATGTTTTTCTTAGGGGAAAAAATGCTATAAAATTCTTCAAGATGCCAGTTCATGTGATTATAAAGAAATTCACAATGTAATAAATACTTCTCATCTATATAAAGATATCCCTTAATCGCCTGTGCTATATGCCATTCATCAACCACTAATCTATAAATTTCACAGCCAGCCAAATATTACTACAGTATGCATGCTATGCTTGCATGAAACTGTACTTTCTCTATCTCAACAGTTTATTGAACATTAAAATCACATATTGATTTATGTATTTTCCTTCCATCTAGGTTGTGGAGGATCTACTATGTTTGTTTTAGACAAGCTGCTTCAGATTTATGAAAATGCTCTCAGTGATATGAAAATTTTATTAATTCCTGCTGGAGGATATAGCCAAAGATTGCCTAACCTTACTTCTCTTGGAAAATTGTTTTGTCCTCTGCCTTTTGGAGATGCTAATTATCAAATGTTAGATTTAATTTTAGCTACTTATCTACCATTTCTGAAAGAAATGCCACCTGGTGTATTTCTTGCAAGCTCTGATGCAATAATAAGTTACAGTTTAAATAAAAATGGTAATTATATATTACTTTACATAATTTTACATTTATGGTGATTATAATGATGTTTTATAATATATACCTGTAGGATTTTACTATTGGTGTGTGATGTCACAAAATTTTCAATAAAGCTGTACAAGTGGGTCTGGGAAAAGCAGTAGATGTTGCCATGGATACTAGACCAAACAGTTGTATCCCTCTAATGAGTGAATTTAAAAATCGGTAGAATGTCAGTTTTAATGTGGCTTGATGGCACCCCACACATATATATTAATGTACATATTATACAAAACTATGATTTTTGACTATTAATACTAATTAATATTTGAGTACAAATTTTAGAAAGACTTATTTACTGTAAAGTATTCTAACCGAAATCATCTTATCTAAACCAAAACTGCAACAGAATATGCAGTCCTCAAATCTTGTTGATTTACTGTATGTTGAAAATTAAATATTTAAGTGTTTAATTATTTTATAACTTACTATTTATGTACAAAAAAGTAGACAATGACTTTTTTTCAAGAACTTTAAAATATTGTTACAATCTATTGTTACAATATTTCATAAACTGTAGAATATGCATCACATGTATTTTTCTATAAATAGGTTACAATCATAAAAATTTCAACACAAGGTTACCAGGTGAAATGCACGAAAGATGAGAGATAAAATGACATAGTCAATTAATATCATTTTAATGTGGCAATAATGAAACTAAAAAATTAGGGGGTTCTCCCCCTGACGAGGCTCGAACAGTTGTTATTTTTTAATAACTCAATATACCAAAAATGCTACATTATATGTTTATGTTTAATATTATTCAATGTTTCATTACCTTTAATTGCTAACATCATATTTAACTTTATGTAAGTAAATGATGAACCAATAAATAAAAACTAAAAAATATATATATGTATTTTTGCAGACAAATGGACTTTTAGGAATGAAGGGTTTACAGCTCTTGCTCACCCTTCTCCTATCTCTGTGGGTTGTGGCCATGGTGTTTATGTTCTACCTCCAATTGAAGAAAAAAATTACAGCTCATCTTTTATGAGTTTGTGTTTACGTGTTCTTCAGAAGCCAAGCATAGAAGAAATGCATGAAAAAGGAGCAGTTACAGATTTGAAATATGGTTTGTTTATTTTAAGTTTTAAAAAGTGATGTGTCTGAATTTTTATTGGTTGAATAAGATTTTAATCATTTCCTTTTATTAAGTGGATATGTGTTCCTAATTTATTAATATTGATAAATATTGAAGAAATCTGTCCACTCAGAGAATCTTTTCCATTATAAATATGCTAAAGTATATCTTTCTAAATATTCTTTTCTAACCTGTGTAATTAGAAATTGTTAAGTGTATTGAAAAAATCTTATTGTAATTAGAAGTAACACAATACATGTAAAAAAATTGCAGTAATCACTACTTTTTTCCTGTAGTTTTTAGCTTAAATTTGTATTAAAAAATGGGAGTTGTTGCTTTTGATTAGTATGAAATATAGAAAAATCTCTTGTTTGTATCAAGTTTTGCCTCTTAATTTTAAATTACTCCAATTAACAAATCATATGCACTCCCAGAAATCATAGAATCATAATTTTTTAATATGTGTTAAAATTAGTGCTTGCTTTTCTATAGTGTATGCAAAAACCTCATACAAATGATGCCATAAATTTCCACTGAAGCTTTGTGTATTGATTTTGATGTGTATAGGACTTACAGTTTTTCTACAGGGCTACAACCAAGATTTCTTTTACATTATGGCCTATGGGGGAAATTCTTGAAGATGCGCTAGCTTTTAAATGGTACATTCGATTGAGCTGAAATTGGGTATATATGTTATAAATCACTATCGTAAGACCAGTATTGATTTTGATGTGTATAGGACTTACAGTTTTTCTACAGGGCTACGACAAAGATTTCTTTTACATTATGGCATATGGGGAGAAATTTATTGAAAGTGCACCAGCGTTTAAATGGCGCATTCGATTGAGCTTCAGTTTGGTATATATGTTTGAATTATTCATTGATTAAAATTTATTTAAATGCCTGGTAATGATCTTAATCGTAAGTGTTCGGAAAGTTGGGTGGAGTCACTCCAGATTTTTTTACTTAATAACATCACTAGAAAATTTATAATTGTTTATTATTCATTCATTAACATGTAATGTGTAAGAAGTGTGACTATATGTGGGGAAAAGCAAGAAAATGTAATGATCAAGTTAAAAGAAAACTCAATTTCATTACTTATATTTATGCATTTTTAAATTTTTTTTTATTGCCATGATCTCATTAATACATTTGAAATTAAGCTTTCTAATGTATAAAAAGAATAGTTTTTTTCTTAAATCATCAGGGGAAATTAAGAGAAAGTGTGCTTTAGCTGCTTTTTTTCCCCCCCTCCTGTCAGTGATAGACACCCTGTAACCACGATGCACTTGATTAGAATTTTTGATGACTGTGTACAGTTTTTGAGTATATATTTATCTTTTCTCTTGAATAATCATTCTTAACTTTAAAAATTTCTGTTTAACTTTATTTAATTTATTAGAATAATTTCTTTTAATACTTTTTTTTTTCAGGGGATGGCAATGAAGAAATTATTTTTAGTGACAGTACCTTTTTCTTTGACCACAACATTGTTAAAAAATTAATTAAATTTTACAACAGCAATAAACCATTAAAGTGTGAACTAAGCTCCTATGGAGATTTTCTTCAGCCTCTCGGCAGCAATGCCAGTCCTTCATACATTGTAGAGAAAGAAACAAATGAAGACAGAGCCCTTCAAAGATCAGCCTTGTACAGAAATTTATATGGCACTAACTTATCGGTTTTAGTTCTCACAAATTCCTTTTTCCACCATTTAGGGACTATGAAAGAATATCTGGATAGCTTTTGTTTCAAAAACAAATTCTCACAAGTTTTTCCTGTCTGTAAAATGAGCTTCAGTGCATGGTCTGTTAAAGGTGTGCTTCCTCTGTATGTTGATTGTACAACTTTGCATTCCATAGTACACCCCATGTGCTGTGTACCTGAGAGTACGGTCCTGGAATACTGTGATATCAATGTAGCTGTGAACATTGGTGAAAACTGCATTGTTAGTAATATACGGCTCAAGGGATACTCTGTCCAAAGACTTCCACATGCCATACCTGATAACACCTTGATACACACGGCTGCAGTTGAAGATGGCTTTGTCACCATTGCTTGCAGTATCACCAGTGACATTAAGAAGTCATATGAAAGCAAACAATTGTTTGAAGCAGAGTTTTTTGGGAAAAAACTTACAGCTGTTTTAGCCCCAGAGCTGGAATGTTTTACTCGTAGCTGTGAGACTTTTTCATTATGGACGGCAAAAGTGTTTCCTGTCAGAGCCACTCCTGAAGAGTCACTATTGCATACGTTGAAGATAATTTGTTGTGAAAGTGATGAAGAAATGAAGCATACATATTATAACTTGGATGAGGAGTGCACCAAACTCATGTCCATGGGAGATATTCTGCGTTTTAAAAATATTGAAAAAATGATCCAATACCAGCAAAAGCTTTATTCAAAAATTAGGAAGATGTTGCTTTAAGAAGTTGCTTATTATGTCTTGGGAATTTAACTTATAACCTTTTTGTATAAATACTCCAAATAATTAGTTATTTGTTGAATTTTTGGGGAAGGGGGTGTAAAAAAAGTTGTATGTCAACACCCCATGGCTTCTTTATACCTCTATGAAATTCAAAGTTTCAGACTAGTCTACAACCCGCACCCCCCAAAAAAAACCTGGGTGGATTTTAAAAAACAAAACAAAACAATAAAGCCCACATAGAAATGGGTTTTATTAAACATTATCAAAATTTTTCCTTGCTTTCATGTAAATCATTTCTTATTTGACATTAAATATATATAATATTACCTACATAACTATTCCATTATATTAGATAAATGTGTATGTATATATTTTTATATGTTTAAAGCAAAACTGAATAACTACTAAGAAAATGATTAAATAAATAGCAGTTCTGTAGTAAGTTGGCCTGTAAAAGGTTTATTAACTTTTATTCAAACTAGAAAGTATAGTTATTGCTTAAAAAACATAAAGGTTAAAAAAAATCATAAATAAGTAATAGAAAACAACATATTTTTCTAAGTGAACAATAGTATACTTTTATCTATGATCATAAAACAAATTAAGAGCCTTTTATGAATGCCAGCAGAAAAAGGTGATACTGCATTAAAGTTGAAGTTATTTTTATATTTTAATTAATTATTATTTTGCAATGAAAGTTTTCTTTTAGACTAAAATTGTTCTCTTTTGAAATAGAACTGTAACATTTAAATCTAAAAAGTGTTATACTATAAAAAGGTTTAATAAAACCCAAAAATACCCAATAAAATCCACCTGGATTGGGTTTTTAAAAAAAGCCCGAGCATTTCATTCTAGTTTATTTTATTTAAAAAGGAGATATGATGTTTTAATAAGGTTTAGCAATGTTTTACAAAATATAAGAGACATTTCCTGGCTGGTTTTAGTTTTAGAAACTTATTTGTTGTACCAAAGTTGATAATATTTTGTCAAAACTTCTCAAACTTGGCAACAGGAGATTTTGAGCAGCATGACCCAAGCAGTTACAGTCCACAGACTTAATGTATTGAAAGCCTTTTGGGTGGTGCTGCAAATAAATTGCTATGTTGATTGATAACAAAAAACAAGGTGCACAACTAGATGTTCCAACAGTCCTAAATACAAAATTTTAACATTTTACAGCAAATCGTTTTTGGGTTATGTGAGTTATGTACAACATATATACATACAGATGTACCACAAACTAGGCAAAATGGATTCACAATTTGTCAAAATAAATTGGCATACATAATATGTATGTGTATCAAGACATCACACAGAAACTTAGCAAAATATTTCACAATCACAATGCTTCCTTAAAAAAATAATGTGCAAGAACTTTTTAACTAGGCATTTGCCACTACAGTGGCCTGAAGTATCGGTCATTCTATTATATGAGCACCAAGTGGGTGAATGATAAGTGATAGAATGGTCAATACTTCCTGTACTTTGTACAAAGAATTAAAAAATAAAAGAAATTAATGCAGCTGGGTGCTTGTTTGATGCATTTGATCATGCATACTGTCAGGGTTGCATTTAGTGGAGGGACATTTGGGCTGTAGTGCTAGGTCCTCCAAAAGACAGGAACCCTCACAATACAGTTTCACTAAAATTTCCTACCGAGTATTAAAAAAATAACATCATGAGCTTTACCCCATCAGATGAAATGTAACCGCTTCTTTGTAAACATTTTGCATACTACTGGCACTCAATGAGATTGGTTGCAAGCCTTGTCTATGTTACATCCCTAATAGCACAACCGTCCCCTGTGACTGAAATGCGACCACTCAATACTGTCACAATAGAGTTACAAACAGTCACCGCGACTCCGCAGCAAAGTCACCCCAGAGTCCCTATGTCCTCTCGCTGTGTATTCACATTGTGACCCCTCAGAGAAGTCGCTTTGGGACAGTTTTGCGACAGCGAAAAAATTCTGGGAAAAAGAGTTACCGAGAACATGCACTAGATGGCAGCACCAAACTCCCAGGCAAGGAAATGCTCAGGTCCAGTATCGAACCGTCGACACACTGGTTTGTAGGCTAGCATCTTACCTCAACGCTGTGATTACCTTGCTCAGGTTGCTTTAAAAGTAAACTGATTGCTGCAAAAGCTAGTTCTGGCATGGCTTCTTTTGGAAATTTAAAAGTTTTCTGGAGTATTTTATAAATGGAGGGAAATTACCATACTTAATAAAATAAATTAAAAATCTTGGAAATCTTTCTTTTTCCACATAAATTATTTTCAGGAGATAATGTGCTGTTTTATTTAAGTATTCATCCCAAAAAACTAATGATTTATTGAAATTTTTATTCGGTTATGAGAAATAAATTTGTAATGTGCGACATGTGAGTTTGATATATATTAAGGTATGAGGGATAAGATTTATATTTTTGCTATATTTTGCCTGAAAGGGATTTCATATAAAAATAAATAAAATTAATTGGAAAAACATGCATTAGATAAAATAAAGTATTTTTGAGACCCATAGTTTTACCTCAAATGTTTCCTAGTGGAACTGTCAAACATACCAGGGACGTATTTAATACGTAATTAATATGAATTAGGGGGGGGGGAACCCGGGCCCCATCCGAAAACTTAAAACAATTATTATAAAGCAGCAATTTTGAGACTAGTTGAGATTACTCTAGTATCAATAAAGTTTAAAATACCGGATAGTCCCTCCCCCCAACCGAAATTTAAACCTACATACGCTATCGAAACATATATGCCATGGGGATATGAAAGAAATTGTTAATTTTACTCACAGATACTTAGTTTTCACCATTGTGATTAGAGCTCTCAACTGTAATATTTTTAAGAATAATATTTTTTTATAAATATATTGTCTTGTTAAAACGAAATAATTTAAAAAATAATAAATTAAACTAAATTCCATTACTACATAACTGTGAGATTTTATTGAATTACTATTTTCGGATTTATTTATTAAATGTTTCACGAAAGAAATTGCCACAAAATATTTGTTTCCAAAGTCGCAAAGTTGTTACCAAAGTCTGTTTCCAAAGTCGCAAAAGCGGCCAGTGTGAT
This sequence comes from Cheiracanthium punctorium, assembly GCA_038373885.1. Taxonomy (NCBI): domain Eukaryota; kingdom Metazoa; phylum Arthropoda; class Arachnida; order Araneae; family Cheiracanthiidae; genus Cheiracanthium; species Cheiracanthium punctorium. Next base: position 284,486 of record JAWZYV010013894.1, read on the forward strand.
GTCATTTTGAAGTCCAAAAAAATCAGTAGTCACAAAACAGTCACACAGTGACTTCACAGTGGAGTCACTGAGCGACCGATCACATAGCAGTCACATGGTGACTTCACAGTGAAGTCACTTAACGACCGATCACATACTAGTCACATGGTGACTTCACGGCGACGTCACCTGGTCACTGATCACAAATAAACTTCACAGTGACCACACAGTAAAAGCACATCACTCACAAGTCACAATGTGACTAGTATGTGACAGTCCTGTGACAATTGTGACCCTCTGTGACATCACAGTGACTCTTTTGTGACCATCTGTGCTATTAGGGATTTAGAAGGAACACAAAGCTGCTGAGTCCCATGTTATCCTATTAGAAAATCGATTTCACTCATAGCATCCACAGTTATTAATATTTTGTCTTGTTTCTTTCTTCATCATCTATCTAATAACACAATGCATAGTTTGCCAATCCTGAAGTTTTGATATTTTCCCCACTAATATTTTAAAATATTCAATTACTTTTTGCAAAACCAGTTTTACAAATTTCAACCAGATCTTTAAAATGTTAAAAAAAAATATCGAAATTTCAGGTACGGCATATTTCGATGTACATTGTGTTTCGATTATGTACATCATGTCAGCTGTAAAGTAAATAAAAAACTTTGTAAAAAAACACACATAAGAAGTTATAGGTAAAAAGATATGTACGTTTCGACCAAAAATTGTTTTGGCTTTCGTCAGTCCAAGCCCTTCGTCACAGGGAACTGAAAAGAGAGGAATCTGAAGGGAAAAACACTCAAACTGAAGAGAAAACTGGGGAAACAGAGAGGAAACTGAAAAGAGATAAATCTCTTTTCAGTTCCCTGTGTTCCTTGTGACGAAGGGCTTCGACTGACGAAGGCCAAAACAATTTTTGGTCTAAACGTACGTATCTTCTTACCTATAACTTCTTATGTGTGTTTTTTGCAAAGTTTTTTATTTACTTTATCGTTTAACACCAGTAATTTGAGTGTTTTTTCCATCGTGTCAGCTGCTTGATGGTGAAGAGAAAACCAGGACAAAACATTGATAATTATAGATACTATGAGTGAAATCGATTTTCTCATTGGATAACTTGGGACTCAGCAACTTTGTGTAACATCTGAAAGTTTCGCCTTAGAGTGCAACACCAGACAAGAAGTAGACATTACTCTTTTTGAAAATAAAATCTATCTCTACAGGGAATTGATCCCAGGACCTCTTGTCTCTGACTTAACTCTTGAATCTATTTTGTCACACAGGTTTTTTGAAAATCAGAATTCGGTTGTCAACTTCCCTTTCTTTTTCAAAGTTTACATGAATACGGGTTAGAGTTAGAACCTCTTAAAAAGTCCTCCAACCAAGGCCAACCCCCACCCTTTAGGCAGATTCCCCTCATGTAGGCTTGCCAAAACTCAAAACAAACTCGAGCTCTTTTCAAAGTTGCAATTGGTTAGTCAACAAACATTGCAATCTGTTTTTTTAATCGTAGAATATTCAAGGTCACATTCTCTCTTCATTCAAGAAGAGAGAACGTGATCTTCTAACACTGTTTAGGGCCAAATATTTCCCCAAAACACAATTTGTTTTGTCCAAAATTTCCCCAAAACCAAAGCATATTTTCATTCTAGTTTAAGCGACTATCTATCACTAGCTTCTTTTGATAACAACTGCATCTCTACAAAAAAAAAAAAAAAAATATTTTCCTTTTTTCTTTATTTAAATACATTTGGGGCAAAAATTTCCCAAGTACTTCAGAATTCCCCCCCCCCCCCCCGAACCACGTTCATACGTTGAGACATATTCTGCACCCCTGGGCAAAGTGGGGCACTTCTCTTCCCCCCAAGAGATTTAGTATATTGTCTTATGATATAAACAAAAAGTGCCTCACAAAACAAAATGAGAACTCAAATTGTTTCAAGTGTGAAATTTGCCACCCTCTAGGAAAATGTTTTAAGGTTTGCCTCCCACCCTAAAAATATTTCTATGGGTGCCCATGCTTGTTCCTTTCCATTTCCTGTGATCTATCTAAACAATTTCGATTTTATTAGCAGTCATCAACAGAGAAGAGTTAAATTCGCATTCAGTTATCCCGAAATCTCCCAATTCATGCTCATTATTTTAAATTACGTTAACATATTTTGAAATGAATTGTTTTTAAAAAAAATAATATACGTGTTTTAAACTGATTTTTTTAAAATGTACCAAATGCTCTGTTATATAACGCATGTAGTTTTTAATTTATCATTTTATTCACTGAATGAAGCTGAATGATGTATGTTTATTTCTTAACTACATCATTCAGCTTCATTCATTGTCATGCAAAAATGCTACTATTTTAGCAACTGAAATTAAGAAAATGGCTGCTAAACTGGTGACTTTTTTAAGTTAGTGAGGCTACAAATGATGCTACCGTGTTTGCTCATGTAACAGTCACACTTTTCCTGCCAATATTTTATGGTGAAAGTCTAGGTGCGACTATTATGCGGGGAAAATTTACTTCTTAATATTGTAACTCTAAAGCTATTTTTTCTGCTTCAAAATGGGGATGCGACTATTATGCGAGGGTGACTATTACACGAATAAACATGGCATTTTTGTCTCCTGAGATTGGTGAATACCCTGTAAAGGGCCTCAACACCTCTAAATCCAGCACTGTATTATGTATTGCATCCTGTATAATGCATTGCATAATTATTATTCGGAAAAATAATGTCACTTTAAATTTAAACCATGCTGTCTTCTCATAACTGTGTTTTTTTTAAGATGAAGCCCGAGATCATATTTTAGTATTTTTACTTTGAACATTTGATTATGTTACAAACTTGTTAAAAATAAATTTATGCATAATTTTCTAACACCAGGGATCTGTCCAAGACTTTTCAGACAGGGTCCTGTTTTTGTGAAATTGTGAAAAATGTACTTAAAACTTTTGTGAATCTGAAATTAGCATTAAATCAGATTTTTTCAGCCAAGGTCCTTTTTTCTAAAAATAGGGTCCTCTTTTTATGAATTTGTTAAAAATATACAATTCTACAAGCTTGAATTTAAAAACTGTACATGCATGCATGTATATAAACATCGACAGATTTTTATAAATAAGCATATTAATGTTTTTCATGTGTATAGATTTATAAAACTACAATTTGAGTGGAATTGATTTAGAAAACGAACACAGATTTGTGAAGGATCTGCTCTACATAGAAAGAATTTTTTGAAGAGTCTGCTTTTAAAATGAAAAATATTGTGAAGGATCCATATTTAGAATGAAAAACATTGTGAAGGGTCCGTTAACAGACCCAAATTTCTCCTAAACAGACCCCTGAACGCACAAACTTGTTTTAGTTTATTAAATATTAAGCTATAGCTGATGAAGACAATCGGAGATAAAGCATAAAAATCTACATTTGCTTCCTGAGTTCATATTTTTACTGTAAATGTGTAGTTTGTGCTTTATTTCTGGATTAATAATGTTTAATTTGTGTTTTTTTAATAAAAAGTGCTGAATTTTTTTTCAGTTTGTATGGAAAGAAATAATTTAATTTTGTTGAAGTATTTTCACAGCAATTACCTGTTCTTAGGTTTTACCATCAGACGATGGGTCAAAGTAAACAACAACAAAAAAGAAATGTTGAAAACTCAAGCGAATATTGGGAAACAAAATGAACGAAACTCCAAAAAAAGTTATAGCTCTTTGAAAAATGCTCCATGCTGATTTGTTTCCATTTCAAAATGTTCTACAGCTATGAAGTTTGGGAACCCCTGCATTAGAATATGGGTTATTATAGTATGTGTTCTACAAATGTACAACATATGCTTTTAGAAGTGGAATAATAAATAAAATAAAAGTAAAATTATATAACTATAGAACTATAAGAATATATGAAGAGTAAAAATAAATATTCTTTGATTCCCCCCCCCCGGTCCCCTTCCTTACAGTAAATGAGTATATTTCGCATTTGTTTGGCGATATATATGCTTTTGCCTCGGCTATCATCACCACAAACCTAAGCATGTGATTAACTATACATGCTGTGATTTTTTTTTTTAAGTAAGACTTTCATCACTCTTAATTATACTGTAATAATTGTATATTTCATCATATCAACTATTTAAAATATTTGTAACATTTTATTGTTTAAAATCTGAACAATGTTTTGTAAGTACTGATTTACATATTAAAGTATTATATATATTTCTTTTTCATGCAGTCTTCTTTTTATTTACTTATTTAGTACATAAATTAAAATTTTGATTTTTTTAAGTTGGCTGCAATTCTTTGTATAATTAAAAAAAATTGATTTAATAAGCACAATTAAAACTGTGATGTTTTACATTACAAACAATATTTAATGAAAAAAAAATAATGCATTCAACTAGCAAGATTAAATTATATGTATGTGCTCTAGTAAAAATTGCATGATCATGACTGAACTGATAGTTATTCCCACTTCCCCTTGCTATTCCTTTTGCTGCAAAATTACTGACAATTGCTTTTCATTCGAATTTTTAAAACTTTTTTTTTTTTTTTTTTGTCCAACTAGGGATTGGCCGATTGCACAGTAATGCCTAAAAAAGCATGAGGCCAATACCTCATGCTTTTTTAGGCATTGATTCCTGTACTTTCAGATTTAAAGGTATCGACAAAGTATCTATTTCCGATACATCCATCCATTTTTACCAATTCTGTTCAACCAATACTTAGATCTAGAAGAAGAGCTATGCAGGCACAAAGACACACTAGAATCTTCATTTAGGTGATGAAAGCTGTCGTTTCATATAAACAATTTCTGTGCAGCTGTTGCTTCTGAGCTGAGATGCTAGTTTATTTTTCCCAAACAAGCTTTGTGTTCTTTTCTCCTCAAACAAGCACCACTAAGTTTTGAGCTCGTATAAAAATCAGTCAGAGTAATCTGTAAGAAAACCTTTATAGCTCTCATTCATATATATATATAGATATCGATTTTATGCTTTTAGACATGTTTTAAATTTTTATTAAAGAAATCTGAAGTGACTCCACTTGACTTTCTGAGTGCTGAATCTGAACAAAGCATTTAAATAAGTTTCATTCAACTCAATCGAATGTAGAGTTCAAGTGCTAGTGCACTTCAACTAATCTGAATGTATATGCTGCAATGTATAAGAATACTTTTTTGTAGCCCTGTAAAGAACAATAAACCGTACATATTCTAAATTCTGTACAGTATGTAAAACTGCAATCTATAATATGTACCTAGTTTGAGCCCAATCGAATGCACCATCTAGACACTAACTCACTTTAAATTGTTTACATCCATAGGCTGTAATGCAAAGGATTGTTTTTTGCAACTCTGTGAACAAACTATCAGCTCTATACACACCAAAATCTATTCAGGTCATGTGACCGTGACCTTTAAAATACATACCCGACTTGCTCTCAATTGAGAAATTTTAACGGATGCCTAGTGAAAATTTAACACAATTTTCACCAAACTTAATAAAACACTTTAAAATAAATTTGACGCCTGTTTAAGTTGAGTAATCACCTATCATGTTAACAAATGTAATTTTATTAGCTTCAATCACTTTTATGTGATGCTTGTTTTAAATTGATCGTTGCAAAATCTTAAAATGTATTCAAATATTTGTTAAAACTTAACATTTATTTTTATCGTTACCCATATATTACCGAATTTCATTTTACTTCTTTCGCCTGTAAGTCGACGCCTAAATTGAATAATCAATCTATCATATTGCCAAATTTAATTTCTTTTGCTTAGCCATTTTTACACAATACGGGCAAATAAATTCACACACATGCAAAAGTGTCAAAGATAGAACGACTCACAATCATACTTTGTGTGTATGTGTGTGTAGGTCATTTTGGGTTTCTAGGTGTTTGAAACGGACAGAAATTGCAAAATTTTTGAATTCCGAGTATGTGTAGACAAAAGGCTATAAAACGATTTTCATTTGTCGAATAACAATATTCAAAAAGTTTTGAAGGTTATTCAAAATCGCAATGTATAAACAGAATCTGAAATATTAAAAGAACAGTTATATATTTTAGATTTTTAGGAATAAGAGAAAATAAAAATAAAGGAAATAATATAATAATAAGATAAATATTGGAAAAGAAGGATATAGTTTAAAAAAAAAAATCTAACAAGAAAAATTATTTCATGTCAAAATCAATTATTATAAAATACAGTTGTCTTATTTGTACATAAATACTACTGCATAGTTAATAATTAAATCTGATAAATTGAGTGTAGGTTTTTCTTTCAACCACTACTCTTTGAAAATATTCCATTTGAGTTATTTTGTGGGCTTCAGTAAAACGCCACTAAAAATATTTGATATGCATTAATTATTTTACTATTTTTATTTGTAAATAAATATAAATAAATGTTATATCATATAATACTTAATTTAAAAAAACACGCAAAAAAGAAAATTGCAAGCAGGTAAATTTCCGTTGTAAATTTTAAAAAGTCAATTAACAAGCATACCTATCAATTTAACAGACTACTACTAAATATAACATAACAAACGTAGATAGAAATATTAAAAACCGAAAAGTGTTTCGCTGACGTTTGTTACAATTTCAGCCGTAAAATTCATTTTGGGTCAGCATTCTTATTTAAAGAGAAAATCGTGAAAGAAGTTGTGTGTCCACCTATGAAACGAGATTGAATTGACAAGCAAGCTTTCTTTGCCAAGTGAGTCTTTTGGCAGTAAAACTAGTTTTACAGTTAAGCAGGAATTTACAAGCGGTATTTTCCTTACTGAGTAAGTCTTTTGGCAGTAAAACTAGTTTTACAGTCAAACAAAAATTCACAGATGGTAGTCCGAGTACAGTGAAATTCCGTAACAGCAAACTTCAATTTTAGGAATACTTCAGAATAACGAATAAAATTTTTCTATTAAAAGTCATACAGTAAGGTAGGTTATATATGCAACATATCCATCGAAATGTTAAATTAAAAAAAAAAAAAAAAACTGTAAATTATAAAATTGTGCCCAAACGATGTGCATAAAGCTTATAATGTATTTTTCATGATTAATTTCAGGTTTTCAAAGGTACTATCTGAATTTTTTCTATATGTTCAAAGTTATTTGGCGCAAAGGAAAAATATTTCAGGCATGCTAATTCATATTAAAAAATTGTGTTTGTAATGTATTGAAGAGATTCTATCATGTTTTTCTTTTTTAACATAGTTAAATATTTTTAAACCCGTGGACATAATTATGCTTTTACGTTTTTTAAAAAGCGGGTTAATATGATCATGTGTGAAAACAGATCATATAGTAATAGTAAGTAAAGCCATTATAGTCCGTAATAGTAAGGAAAAACATATGTCTGTCTTATATCATTTAAAAAATACTAAGGAAAAATAATTTAAAATGTTTTACTTGCATGCACGGTGTGCAAAAATAATTTCAGGTGATCAGAGCCCTCTAGCGAATAAAGTACTGGACGAAACATAACCATATTTGATGGACAATTATAGGAGACCATGAGATTACGATTTCTAGAGAAAAAAAATTAGTACCAAAAGTCGCTACTAGGGAAATTGTTGACGCTGTTCACCTAGTAATATTTAATAATTTGCAAAATGATATTTTTTAAGGTTTGTGGTATAAGGAAAGGCTGGAAAAATTCTCATGTTCGGTCTTTTTTAATTCGTTATACCGAGGAAAGTGTAAGTCTCAGCAGTAAAAATAGTTTCATATAATTAAAAATTATAGAAGAATTTACAAAGTGTACTTTCTTTACTGTATAAATCTTTTGTCAGTAGAAGTATTTTAGTTATAAAAGCATTTATAAGCAGTACTTTCTTTGCCGAATAAGTTTTTTGGCAGAAAATCTTTTATTAAAGTGCTTGTTTAATACAGTATGCTTAAAACACGCAAATTAGTTTTTAAAAAATAGCAAATGGGGAAAAAATTTAGTTCCCAAAATTTCAAAACTTTGGGAAAGCATTCTTCGTGAGCGCAGTAATAAGAAATAGAAAAGTTGGCTATTCAAGGGGTGACGCATTCCCCCTTTGCATCTTCCCGAAGTCCACTTTTTTTTTTCAATTTTTAACAAAACGGTCCATTTTTCGATAATTAATTCCTAATTAATATAACAAAAATGTACCCAGTGAAATTAATTCTACACAAAAAAGTCCATTTAAGTCAAATTAACTTTTTCCGAGATATTGGAGTTGGAACACAATTATAAATCCATTAGCTTGTATTATTTGGTCTAATGTTTAAATTCATTCTTTCTTTTTGTCTCGTGTTTTCATCAGATTAAATATATTTTATGCATATTTAAATAAATAATTGTATATGATGAGAGGCATAGAGTCAGAAGAAGCACAAAGGGTGGGGAAATTGTCCCCTCCCCCACACATATAGTTTTAAAAAACATTTCGTTTTAAAACTTTTTTTTTAACTTGAAGACGTCGTGCGTCTCCTATCCTCCAAAATTTTCTGTCCTGTTACGCTTATGTGTACAGGCCAACCCGCTTAATGCAATATCTGTTAAAAGAATATCCCACTTATTGGAATAAATTTTCGTGACAAACTGGCTGTTCTATTAAACGGGTTCGACTGTATTTAGCACGTGAATGTTTCCTTATTGGAAAGAAAAAAATACTTTTGATTATTCGCAAAATTTTTATTATAGGAATAATTCTTTGGAAAAAAGGCTCGATTTTTCATAATTTTGTTAAAAACAGTACAAATTCGGGAAATCGAAGCACCTCCTCTTTTCATTTAAGAAAAGGAAAAAAATACTTTCAGACTGTCTCTTTTGTCGAAACTACCGCGCAAATATATTAACGCAGGGTTACTTATCTTTTAGATAGTTGTAAAGCGCCCTTTGAAAAATTATGACAATTTCAAACTTTTTGAATTTCACGAAATATTTATCAAGCTGTATTGTGTTTCTCTCTACTCTTAAAAAAAGTAACGTCCGCTGCCAAAAGCTTGTTCTGCTATCTCCTCCGAAACCGTGGGTATTTGAGTTTCGACGAAGGTGCACGCGGATTCGAAAAATTCCGTTGAATCCGATAAGCTCACTTAATTTCGAAATTTCAATTTTTTAGAAGGCATTAATAAAAAATTGAAAAAATAAGCATTATGGTTGCCAGGTTTCGCCAGCATAAAATCATTCATGCATTTGCAACAAAGCAATTCCAAGTATGTAGAATCGCGTGAAATCGACAAACATGAAGTAGAATTACAACAATTTTACGCCAAATTAAAAAGTATGCGAAATAAATAAGCCAAAGTCTATTACACAAAGTTGACAATTTCCAAATAGTAAGTTCGCTTAGATAATGAAAGTTTAGAATTACCGATTATTCGTTTTTCCAAAACAAAATGAGTAATTGTAACTGATTTAAAAAGCGCCATTTTGGAATCAGGTACGATCTGGTAAAAGTCTATCTCTCTGAGCAGCGTGAATCTAAACTGCGTGTTCCAAAATGTTAACATCCAGTATATTGAAAATGAAAAATTATTATAATGTAGATTATACTAAAGCTGGTTAGGATCAGCTTGAGTATTTGCTACCAGTAGAAATATTTTGCGACGTTAACTATGCTATTATAGTAGCAGTACAGCTTGAATATTTGTCAGGGCGGTAAGATGATGTATTTCGTAGTGCTAAATACGCCAATCTGCAAAGGATTATGCATATGAATATATGGATAATAGTTTTCTCTGTAACCTTACATGAGCAGTAATTATCGGTTATGAGCGTGTGTAAATCGCCAAATAATGAAAAGTCACCGTTGGTGGCAGCAAGCTATCCTAGCTGTGTGAAGTTTCAAATTTTATGTTCCAGGGATCATGCAATTACCAAGCAACTTGTAGCTCGGTAACATTCTATCTGATACAATCTTTGGGTTTTGTCTATTGAAATTATGCCTTTTTTTACGAATAAACTTTATTAGGGGCCTTGGCCCCTAGTTAATTAATATAATCGTAACACATCTCCTAAAACTATTTGTCACTTATACAGTAGCCCCTAGTTACATCGCGCTTGTCTGTAGACATGAAAAATGCGCGATATATCTGGGGATGCGATGTATCCACCGGAAGGGGGGAGGGCGATATGATAAAATTTTATTTTTATAAATGCATGTACATGAAGTAAAAAAAAAAAATAGTATATGTTTAAGCAATACTTATACTATTACTTTTTATACTTAATGTTCATGCATTTATAAATATTGATTAAACATAATCACTTAATCCTTTAACGCGAAGTTTTCCCACTCTGGGAACAGCAAACTCTGACGTTTTGACTGTTGCCAGTCACGAAGAATAGATTTTATTTCTATAAAAAAAGGTGCAGCTGACATAGCTCCACGAAAATCCTTCACTTTTCAGCACGTCATTTCCCGTAAAAAAATTGTCACGATTATTTTTAACAGCACTGACATCTGCTGAAAAATGGAAGAATGCGAGAGCAGCTGGATAGATTGCCCAATGCTGAAAAAAGGCAGCCGTTGTCATCGCTAGACTTAACTACCAGCAAGATGGCGGACGATCGAAACGTTCATCGTGTGCCACAGATCTAGAGACCCTTTTTTGACGACAGCTGGCTGTGCCCTTTTTTCAGCATTGGGAAAGGGTTGCGCCTCAAAGTGTTAACACAATAAGCATGTAAGTTTAATTTACCCTTTTCGATTTCTGTAGGAAATGGCAATATATAGTTAGATTAAAAGAGTTATAGGGGCGCTTATGAGCGTCTAAAATATTTGTATATATGTTTTGAAAGGTCCCAAACGCGAAATTTTCACTTACGCGAGGATTTTTGGAGCGCAACCCTTGCGTATGTCAAGACTCCGCTATATACAGGGTGTCCAGTGCTAACGGTGCCCAATGGTTTTTCCCTAAACTGTTAGCCAGAAACACATAGTTCCAGTTGCAAAAATGCTTAAAATTGTATAATCTATAGCAAACGATCGAAGTCAATATATCAATTCATATAAAAATTACGAAATTTAAATTTTTATACACGCCTCCCGGTCCTATCAGTTACATTTAGAAAAAATTTATTAATACCATTTCATGAAAACAACAACAACAACAACAAAAAAAAACTTCTTCCTTCTACGACCATAATTCTCTGAGTTACAGTTGCTTAGAGTACTTTTCGAGCCGAGAAATGGGGTTTTTATATAGAATGAATTTGAGAAAAACATGGCTTTGATCAATTATTCAAATCAAAATACCCCGGATAGATTTTTAAAGAGAGAGCCTGATTATACGCCTCTGTTAAAGGATTAATATTCTAAAAGTAGTTTTGCTTCATTCTCCGCATTATGACATAAAATTAAATCAAAACATATGATTTAAAATTTCAATATTTATATGGTCCTTTAACGGTTTACCGTAACGGTACATTTTTAAAAAAGTGACTTAAGTCAGTGCGGAAAAGTGACTTAAGTCAAAATGTTTGCTGCTTCATAACTCGGAGATTGTTTATCGTAGAAGGGCGATCTTTTTTTAATTTTGCATTAAATTATATAAGAAAAATATTTCTATAACTGATAGATGTAATCTCGAGACCGTATAAAAATTCCAATTTCGTAATTTTTATAGTAATTGATGTATTGACTTCGATTGTTTCTGATATAATAGATTATACAATTTAAAGCATTTTTGCAGTTGGAACTATGTCTCTGACTAACGGTTTAGGAAATAGCCATTGGGCACCGTTGCCACTGGACACCCTGTATACATATAAGGGTAGCATGGCCGAAAGTTTTGGGAATGGGGGGCGTCACACGACCTTTTAAGAATAGGAACAGCAAAGTTTCTTCAGGTTTAAAAAAAAAAAATAACGGCGGTTGCCAGCAGTTTCCGAGGGGCGGCAATATTCAGAAGTCCCTCACCTTCTGATGAGGATCAAAATTGTGTCGGGAAACTCCGGGAAGGACGTACGTAGCTCTAAACCGCATATTCAGTGACGTGAGCTGCTTTCTCCAGGCAAATAAATAAATAAATAAATAAAAAGAAACAAAAAATAAAATGAAAGTTTTTCTAAATAAAGGGGATAGGTACACCCCCCGTGTCCCTCCTGACGCTATGCCTATTTACACGTACGATTACTTACGTTACCGAGAAATAGACCGGTTTGTGTAAAAATTGAAAAAAAGAGGGGGAAATGCACATTGGGAGGGGCAAAGGGAGAGGGGACGTGAGACTCCTAAACAGGAAACATTTTTGAGTGTTACTCACTACTACATAAAAGTTTCGAAACTTTACAAAATCCTCCCCCTCCCCGTCTTTCCTAATTTGCCTGGACTAGTTATAAACAGTACTTCTTTTGCGGAGTATGTCTTTTGGCAGTAAAACTAGTTTTACAGTCAAACAAGAATTTAAGACCGTATTTTCTGTTCTATACTGTAATATTGACTTCATACTTCACTTTTATGAATATTTCAGATTCACGAATAATTTTTATTTTATTTTACTTGATTTTATTTTTGAAAATCATATTGTATAAATTCAATCATAATGATATTTTACTTTCATGAACGTTTCCGAATCACGAAATCCGCCATCACAATCCCTTTAAATTCCTTATAACGAGGTTGGCAGAACTTATCTTAAGCATTTATTTATTTATTTATTAAAAACTAGTTTTACAATCAATCACAGGTAAACAATTTGTTTGAGAGATACCCTCAGTTGACTTTCTCTTTCTAAGCCCGTTTCCGGAAATGTTATCTCAACTTTTGAAACGATGTTATATTTAAATTTCAACTGCTATGGGGTCTATAGAAGACTGTAGAAATTTTTACACGCGAAAAATGTGTCGCAGTTAGTGAAAGTGCTTTGTAAAATGAATGGACATATAAAACGAATAGAAATCCTTGAATGAAAAATAATTCCGATTATTTTTTTTTATATTTTTGATAATTCTTAATCGTCTTTTTTACTTTTTCTGCAAATTTTTATTGACTGGTGCACAGTTGAACTCTAAATGAAACTTATTCTTATTTACTCCTTTCTTGCACTCCATGTTTTATACTTTTCAAAATTTAAATTATATTTTTCTATTTATCCGTACTGTAACGTGTCGAAAGTCTGCAGCGATTGCCACAAATTTTATGTAGCATCTTTATACAGTGGAAACAAGCAATCCCTTAGTGAAACATGTTTAAACAGTGTAATTAATTACGCTCATAAAAACGGATGTGGTAAAAAGAACATTGATACGTCTGCAAGATTTTTAAATTCAGACAATTTACAGTTAAATTTATGTTGAGTAACACGATCAATTATTCAATTATATATGTATATATATATATATATTCATGAGACACACGATTTATAATGCATGCATAAATTTTAAAATTTCTTTTGTTGATTAAAAAAATTATTCACTCTCGGAAAAACTCATCTTTATGCGCTAATTTGCTCTTAATTTTTCGACAAATTATATCAGGACTCATTGAGAACGTTATATTTCCGTGAATTCTTCCCGAAAATCTGAAGAAGAGGGAAAAAATTCGTTGAATCTGAAGAAGTTTCTTCAATTGGCAGGATTTAAAAAAAAAAAGAAAAAAAAACGGATATTCGTCAAATAACGGAGACATTCCGGCAGCACTGCTGGCAGCAAAATTTCCGAAAATTGAAGAAATAATTTTTGAGAGTTTACTGTCGGTGGCAAAAATAATAATTTGTAGATATCGAAATGATATCTACAAATTATTTCCATAACTAATCTTCCATAACTAATATATTCCATAACAGTATATATTACTGTTATGGAAAAATTTCCATAACAGTAATATATACTGTTAGGGAAATTTTTCTGCGTATTATGTGCAAACCTATTTCGTTTCATTACTACCAATTAAGTAATCCAGCAGCAACAATAACAAAATATCACTGAATACAATAAATTACTAAATACTCCATCAATTATATTCATACGCGGAATAATTGCGGTCAACATTTCTAATTCACCTAAGCTCTACTTCGGTACAAAAAAAAAATGACTACCGCCTGTGTGGATTCAAATCAAACTGTACGTAACACCTCAAGTGTTATGTTTTCACGGAAAGTGTGTTTGCATAGTTGTAAGAATTCCGACGTTTGCGCTTCAGGATAACCGAGAGACGGGGATGGCGCTTGCGCTGCCCCACCCTCTTAAATGATACTTACTTGGCTGGTATTGCCATAGTGTGGCGAAATATCGCTGATCTATTTCCTTTGGCATATGAATGAGCTATCAGAATAGTTGATAAATAGAAGCATGCCGTAAAAAAATATTTTATTGAAAAGTTCCTTTACAGTTTCTTTAAATTTAATTTTGAGGATAATAACAGGAATTCTCACCGTACCGTATTTTGGTATCATACTAACGTTTTATTTTAAGTACATAATTTAAAAAAATCGAAAATAAAATGTTTTACTTGAATTTTGGCATTTTTATTTAAATTTTACTAAAATATAATACACTAGATTAAGCATACATATTTTAATATGGTAAAATGTATATCTATTTTTCGTAAAATTTTATTTGTAAACAAAAGTAAAGCAAAGTTTTATCGTATGCATCATAATAAAGCATGCAAAAGAATAATAAACCTAATGTCACGAAAAAAACTAAGATCTGAATGATACCCCAAATAATTTCATTTTTTCATGATTTTGTACCAGATGTTCGGAAATGTTAAGCTGTAATTTGAACTGGTGAAAGATAGTTTTATCCTTTTAGAAACGTTCTCATAAATATAAAATTACTTACAATTAACAGATAAAATGCTATATACAATCGTTCATAAAATAATGGAATAATATGACTGAAATAAATTGTGACATTATGCTTTAAATGTTTTAAAACCTTTTCATTAACGTCAGTTTAGGCAAATTTAACCATGCATTTTAATTTTATATAAATTCTATCATTATAAAAGCCGTCATGGCAAGCTGAATTATTAAGCAATAATAGTAAACAAATCGTTTTCAGAATTATAAACTTTGAGATTATGTATATTTACTTTAAAGTGGTATAATTAAATAAATCATACACCAATAGGAGCGTTGTCATTAACTTTAAATATACATCCATGAATCTCCGTGCCATTATGGGGATAGTAAATATCGGTTCAAGTTTTTAAGGTTTTATTTAGTCTGACTGAAAAAAATCTTGTTGGTTTTATAAAAATCTATCGGTTCTTATTAAATACATGGTTAACAAAACACACTCGAAAGAAACTGGTGTTTCAAAGATTAAATATTTAAATCTTTGTAAATTAACACACATAAAATGTATCTTTTTTGAGTTGTAAATTAACACACATAAAAGGTACCTTTTTTGAGTTTTATTTTACAAAGATTTAATTATTTTATGTGGTTGAGTTATTTTTCCATGTTTGTAAACGTAAAGCAATGTTTTTATGACACAAACTTTTTGCAGTCACTTAAGTCGCTTTAAAAAATAATTAAAAACCACTAAGAACTTCTAATTTATGCTAAAAGGCTATTTTAGCACAACATACTTGCATATTTAAAATAAATACCTACATTAAAAAAATTAAAATAAAATAAAGTATGAGGGTTTTCTCTTTGTTGGAAACAAACTATTCCACAAATCACACGAAGGTAGAAAAAATAGTTTTAAACACGAGTAAAAGAAAAACTGAGCAGAAAGTAAAAAGTAAATAAAATAATACTAAAAATGTGCTGTTTTCCCTTGGATATGTTTTATACGAAGTTGAATGAAAAAATATTTTAAAACTTTGCTTGGTTATTTTCAAGCTTTGTTGACTTGAAACAAGTCATATGAGGAACAGATATCAATAAACACAGAATGAATAAGGTTTAAAGTCCTTCTGCAAGGACCTAACCCAGTTACATGTCATTCAAAGATTCAAAAACTATATGAGAAATATTGAAAATTTTGTAATGTGATTAGGCTGGGTTGCTAAATTTGGAGAGATTGTTTAATTTTTTTTGCGTTATTCAAAATTCACAGATTTGATAAGTACAGCTGATACTAGTCTAACTTTTATTACAAAAACATGCACATTTATGTTCATGAGCATAGTGCTGATTAGAATCGTTAGTTAGAAATGGAATGATTAATTGACAAAAATTCGCAAAATTTATGTCTACAATGGAATTTGTGTAGGAAGAGCTTTCCATATTATTAAAAATGTTGCGACATTTTACTCCTGCTTATTTCTCATTTTAATTCAATAAATATTGAAGAATCAATATGTGAATCCAAATAGATACAATCTAATAATTACGTAACAGCTTGAAAAATCTCTTAATTTTTCTTTGCGGTGAGCGATAAACTTATAGAAGCGTTTCCTGTACTATCAAACAATGAAATGCAAAAGTATTAAAAAGAAAATAAAAATAAAAATCAATCACGACAGATCTTTTGGCGACTTATTACGCACTACTCAACTTTAATTGGCGTCTTTCATCCGATCTCCGAGATCCGTGTTCGTTACTTTCTTACAAATATACAGTAACCCCGCGCAGCCTTGGCACAGGGACGGCGTAGGTAGTTTAGATTGAAGAAAGGTCCTAGGAAACGGATAAATAAATGAATTAAAGCATCCGTTGTCCGAAATGAAATGCGAGTATAGCATGGGAAGAAGAATAATTTTTCGGGATAGTTCGCTAGATAGTGCGATCCCCGCAGTTCGAAAGCTACCGTTAGTCGAAGGTCTTTCTTCACTTAGCTGTAGATAGAATCAGTCGAGTAAGTAGATAATTTGTATTTTTTTTCCTTTTTATGCATTTCCTTTAGTCAAATGCATTTATGTTACTTATTAAAGCTCTACAATTAGTCAACTGTATGTTTATTTTTGCTTTTGTAATGCCTCTGGTGAATATAAAAGGCTTTACTCCTGTATTTGTAGAATTTAATGTGTTGTAGAAAATTCTTTTCTCAGAAAAAAAGGTTTCGATGAATTGAATAAAATTTTGTTGGCGTTATTTTAACAGGACAATTTTGATTCAACAAAATTTTGATTTGTTGATCCAATAAAATGTTTTGTTTAATTCAACAAAAGTTTGTTGATACTTTAAGCTATTAACCTTAATTGTTAAACCTTAATTTTTGTTGATTCAACAAAATGATTTGTTGAATTCAACAAACTTTTATTGCTAGTTTGATCTAATAATTTTACTTTAGCATAATTTTTGTTTATCCAACAAAATATATTGTTGGATTCAAAAACATTTTGTTGATATTTGAACCGAATACTTTTGTTTCAACATAATATTTGTTTCATTCTTTAAATTTTTTTGGCTCTAGCTTAACCTGATACATTTGTTTCAAAAAATATTTTGTTAAATTCAACCAAATTTTGTTATTTTAACCTAACAATTTTGTTCAATAAATTTTTCGTTGATCGAACAAAATGTTCTGTGGATCGAGAAAAATTTCGGTTAATTAGCAAAATATTTTGTTAATTGGATTAAATGATTCCAGTAAAATAATGCTGATTAAATTTTCATTGAGCATTTCGCTGCATTTAATGAGATGTTTTTAATAATAATTAAGAGTTAAATTTAACTCATGAGTTTTTAATATTAATGCTTTGACCAATTGCCAACCTTTAGCCAATTAATCAAGTAAAAAATAAGTAACCCTGTAATTTTTCTGTATAAATTTATGAAACTGCAAAAATAACAATTGATTTCCACAAATGCTAAGAAAAATAAATTTAATGTATCGAAAATTCTTTTCAAAAGCCTTTATATTGTAAAATGTTTTAACAATGTTTGCCTAATTTAAGCTCAAAATTGGGATAAGAAAAAAACAGTGAAGAAAGAGATAGAATGATAAAGGTATAAAACTTAATGACATGGTCTTGTCACTCAGGGAGTAAACAGATTCAATTGAAAAATTATGTTCCTGTTCATGTAAAAAAAAAACCTAAATATTGAAAACGTATTATCATACTGCGGAATCATTCTTTTATAATTTATGATGAAGAATAAAATTTTCTAATTACATAAAATAGGCAAAAAAGATTGACATTTAACAGAATTAAGAAATGTATGTTTATTTAGCGTTACATATTGCATTAGAATTAAAAAAAAAGTTTATTATAATGATAAAAAAGAGAATAACATTGAAGAATGAAACAGATAAAGAGACGAGAAACCAGAAGAGAAAGAATGACTTATGTTTCTGATGTGTTCTTTTATTAAACATGAAAACAAAAGTTGTAAAATTTCTGAAAATGTTATACCACGTAAAACTAATTGATCTGAGAAACTTTTAAAATTTCTATAAACATTCTTCTAAACGTAAAATGTTTAGAAGATAGAAATAAATGTTTAGAAGTTTAATTACTATTTGCTGAGTTTTTTTATGCTACAGGATATATTGTTTATAAGATTATCGAAATAGAAAAGCTCTTCCCCCCCCCCCTATTATTTCTAGTAAAAAAGAAAAGAACACTAATATAAATCTTGAATATGCAAAACGGAATATTTATGCTCAAGGTATTTTTAAAATTCCGTTTTCTAAAGTATTTATTTTCTATCGTTGATTTCACTTCATTTGTTATTGTTAATAAATCGACTAAACAAGCCAAAACACCACCTATATGATAACTTATTTTTTTTTTCTTTTAGTTTCGAGATATATATTCAATTAATAAAGCGTAGGAGATAGAAAAATTAGAATTTTTTTTTCTGTCAGGTGTGAATGATGTTTAAAGGGGTAAGATGTTTAAGGGATAGGGATGGACACGAGACAGAAAATAGGCGTCTCGCGTCTCGCAAAACAGGCTAAAAGCTTTATATTGTCTCGAAAATTTCGAACATCCAATTAACTTGAAATTTTTCAGATCTATAAAGAATCAATGAGAAAACAATAATATTGAAAATGGTGCACTGATCAGTTATAGTTATTTTAGAGGAGCACGCAAACTAATTCCAACACATTACTCTCGGGCAGTCGTTGTTTAAAGCTTAAAATAGAGATATTCATCTATTTCAAACAAAATAGAATTGATATACGTTGTTAAGGATTACAAAAGAAGGCCTTCAATCGAAATTAGTGCATGTAGCATTGATAGGTTTATTTTACAGGAGCATTCAAAAGAATTCTAACGCAATACAGATAATGGAAGATTAGAGACAATTATCTGTTTCAAGCACAGTACAATAAATATAAAGACTTTTATAAAGATTTACTTTTCATTTAAAGAATGGAAGTAATATTTGAAGTTTTTTACAAGGTCTCGTAAAACTACATTAGTAATGATGCACATTTTTAAATATGTTTTCATTACTTTCGTCTGTATATGTGTGCACAATTATAATGGAATATTGTGAATAAATTTACACACATTTCCAAACATCCAATTAACTTTTCCAGTGCATTACTCTGTATGGGTAGTGTATTTTAGAGTATTAAAGTGCATTTTAGACATTCATCTATTTCAAACAAAGCAGAATTGATATACGTTATTAAGGATTATAAAATAAGGCCTTGCGTCAGAAATAGTGTATGTAACATTTATAGTTTTTTTTTTTTTTTTGCAGAAACATTAAAGAGAATTCCAATACATTACGACCAAAAACAATTTAGATACATTGATCTGTTTCAAGAAATGTTTATACAGTTTATTTTTCAGTTAAAAGATGAAAATAACATTAAAAATTCATTTGCAGGGTTTCGCAAAATTGCATTACTAATTATATACAGCCTATTTAAAAGTATCCTCAAAATATCACTAAATTAAAGTAAAAATGTCAGTTGCGTGTGAAAGTGTTTTACAATTGATACGATTGGCATGAATTATCTGTTTCGCTCAATTTAGTATAGACAGTCTAATTTTTACATAGTTCAATTTTCTTAAGACTGAAAAATAAAAATAAATTATAGTTTAAAGAAACACACTTTTAAACCAATATGAAGTAAAAAGATCTTTAAATGTACAAATTTTGTTCAATAGCATTATGATGTCCCATATTTCGGTAAAATTTAACATTTTGAATTAAGTTTAAAATAAGAATAAAGTGACTGACCGAAAAATAACTTTACTATTAAAAAAAACGTGAGGTGCTTTTCACTTCCATTTTCATTACGAATAACTTGAAATAAATAAATAATAAGACAACTGATATCCAGTACCCCACGCTTTTTCTAACATTAGAGGTATTTTTCGCCCAATCACTTTATCCTTATTTTAAACTTACTTCAAAATGTTAAGGGGACAAGGGACGTTTAATATTCAAAATTTTCAATTTTGAATTTTTACTTATAATCATGTGTGAAGTTGTTTAACATGAAATCATAGTTGTTTAACATAATAGTTTGCATCTATGTTGAAACTAAAAATTAAAAAATAAATATTTTTTTAAACGAAAACGATATTTTTTTGAAAAATACGCCTTCTTTTTTTTTACTTAAAATATCCCATGCGCATTCCAAATTAATAAAAATCTATAATTTTTTAAATATGCACTTTCATTATATGTATGAACATATCTGCGCATTCATTTTTATGTGTGACAAGAGTAAGCTTTATAGAAAAATTAAAATGATGTGAGATGTAGCTTTTTTAAAAATTTACACCCTATTGTTACATTTAAATTCCTATATCTCTATTAATAAACTTTTGTTTGAACATTTAATGCGCAGTTATGTTCATATATGCATTACAAGTACACTCTAAAAAAGTTACAGCTTTTCATTAATTTGGAATGCGCATGGGGTATTTTGAAAAAAATATTGAATGCGCGTATTTTTCGCAAAGATATTAATATATTTTTTCAAATAAGATTTAATTTTTTATTTTTAGTATTACTGTAAATGTAAACCTTTGTGCTGAACAACTTTACGTATGATTTGAGAAATTGTGAGACATAATAATGCTGTGGAACAAAATCTGCACATTTAAAGATTTTTTTAAAAAAACTTTTTAGTTCATATGGCTTTAAAATAGTGTTCCTTCAGTTATTTTAAAACTGTAGATAAATCATTTAATTTCTTGGGCTTAAAAAATATTTTAATGCTTTATTTTTTAGAATACTTAAAAGTATTAATCAATATATACCCTAAAATTCTGTAATGTTTCCGATGTATAAAAATTTCTAATTTCCGAACAAAATAGTTTATATAATTAAAGTCCTGCCGCAATAAAGTAATCTGAATTTGTCAAAAGATATATCCCACTCAACCTTTTGCAGACCGAATTGAGATCCAGGCATATTTAATTTTTTTTTTTTTCATATTTTTTCTTGAAATGAGTTAGTTAAAGGATAATGGTAATTTAAATGGGTAAAAAATATTGTATATACAATTTTCATTGTGTTCCCAATTGGGAGGATGGGTAATTTCTAACTATACTTTTACATTGGTTTAAAAAAAGGAAGGTATACTGATGGGTAGTTTAAATAATAAGTGAAATATTAAGAATTAATGAAAGATTAATTTTTATAAATTTAAGTAAATATATGAATTAAGTTTGAAGGGGGTGGGGATGTATCAAGGTAGCTCTGTAAAAATTTATGAAAATGGCTTTTTTTCATGATTTTTTGTCCAGTTTCCTACTAATGATAGAAATGGAACTTCTATTCCAAAAATTCAAGTCACTTTTTAACTTTATCTATTAATTTTTTCAAGTCATTATTGATACAATTTCATTTTTGAATAAATTTTTAAATTGATGTTCCTATTTGGGAACATTGGCCTGTAAAAGGTTAATCCTTATAAATAAAAATGAAATTCTGTTTGTGGGTTTGTTTAGACCGCACACAAATCCACAAAAATGGACCTATATGCCCGAAATTTTGCATAGGTGTGTAAAATAATGTAGAATAAATGATAGTCCACACACACACTTTCAAACTTTGAAAGTCCACCGGTTCCCAGAGTTTAAGAGATATTTTATGTTTTCCACGCAGAAAGCTTTCCGATACCTGACTTTGTAGTAAACACTGTGAGATTTAGAAGCGAAATATACGTCACTTAGATGTCAAAAAACAGGTCACGATCGAAATAACTGTGAATTTTTTTTGTGTTATTTCGATTAGTTGGATTACACAGATTGATTTTATTATCTAAAATAAAAATGAACACTTAAGAACATAAGATGCTTTTACGAATTCAAATCCCAATTTGATTGACGTCATTTTCCTGTCACGTTTGAAATTGCTCCCAAAACTTAGTCATTAAAAGATAGTGGCGTCAGATTCAGATTGACTAGAAAGAACTTTTCTATTTATTTACTCATTTTGCGTTTGTGAACCATGTATATAAAAATTTATGTGAATAAACACGGTAAATGCAGAAAAAGGAGTTTTACGAACACATATCCATTGGCTCAGCCGAAACATGAGAATTTAAAATCGTCTGCTAATTAATATCTGGATTAGAAATAGTGAGCTGTTACATATTAAAGTAGTTTTTTTGCTTCACTTCGATTTATTCCCAGTACGTAGGACGGGTACTTCAGCTAGTATATATTTAAAAACTTGAAATTGTCGTTGTGAAATACGTTGAATATTTGTAATGCCCTCAGATTCAGACTGTTTTAGCTGTAGTTTTTCAAGTTATCAGTTTCCGATTTCAACGGCATATACCTTACAGACATCTTCAAAAAACATTATAATTATCTTGTTATGAGGTCTTGATCCAGGGTTCTTATATGTTGATTACTTATTTTTTCCTGCTCTTTCTAAAAGAATGAAAATTTTAGGTAATTTTTTTGAAGTTTTTATTTTGTATATGACTGAAATCTCATTCACGAAAGCACTTCACTGCAATTTAAAAAAATCTTTATGAAATCTTTATTTATTTATTTATCTATTTTTGAAATCAACTCAATATTCGAGTTTTGTTAATATAAAATATCTCTCTGAACACTTGTTTTAAATCTCTTTTGATAGTTAATATGTTTGAAGTTTTAGAAAAATCATTCTATTTTAGAATACAAATGCAATTTAAAAGCTTTTTTCTTGTTAAATAAAAATTTTGATATTTTTAAAAACATCCTCAAATGCGACAAATTTTTAAAGAAATATATTTTAAACTAAGCTTAAACATAAACAGAAATTGTGAAAATTAAAAGCAAGAGATCTGCTTGTGATAACTTCTTTATAATTAACACAAATAATATTTAAATATGTATTAACCCAAAACATAGAGGGAATTTCTTTTAAATGTTTAAGATTTTTAACTAAGTCATTGTCATCAGAGTGGTGGATGCAAAGAAAGGGAATAAAAGGCTTAACACCCCTTGTCCCTAGAAAAAATGATTGCTTAAGGGTGACATTTCATTTTATAATGCATTAAAGTTTAATAAACTCTTCTTAAAATGCAGTAGGGTTCACTTTTACTTTACTTTACTACTTAATTTGGAGTCCCTCGAGTTCAAAAAGGATATTTTTAAAAGTTCTTTGCAGCAGGAAAAAGCAAGAAACGATATAGAAAAAAAATTAAATATAATATATTTTGAAACTTATTTATATAAAGCAGGAAATTTGTTTGTCGATTTTTGTTTGTTTATAGTTTAAATCAACACTGTTAGAGATCGGCTTGAAATTTCGCACTGGTATGTATGTAGAAGAAGTATTTGTAAAAAATCACGAACACTTTTGAACTGTTTCTGAAAGTCATAAGTATGAATTAATGTATTCATCTATAACTGATGCCTAAAGATAATATTGTTTTAAAAAATTAGAAATTGGTGTCGCCCGTCTGAACTGTAACCATAAACACTTTTCAATTGTATCGGAAAGCTATGAATTAATATATTCATCTATCATTAATGCCTTAAAATAATGTTATTTAAAAAAAAAATAAAAACCGACGTCGCCCGTTTAAATGTATGATACCTGGATAAAATTGGGCGATTTTAAGTAATGCTTCAATGTCGCAAACTCTTTCCAAATGTTTGAACAATCAGATACCACGAGAGGGGTGCACTCATAAAGCTATCCCGTTTACTTCTCAGTATGTGTCGGAATCTCTCTTGCTCTTATCGATCATTATTCTTGAAAGCTCAACAGGTTACATTCGTCACTTCTGCTGTAAACCCCGACACACGTCTTTCGCACTCTCGTAGTCCGACCACTACATGCCATGATTGGCTTCTCGCGTGATACGTCCCCCCTGAATGATTTGCTCGAAAGAATTTATCGGGGGAGGGGGGAAGTCATTGATTCCTTAAAGAAAGCGTCAGGGATGAATTTAGTTATACTTCTTAAGTGTCTAAAAGCAAAAATAGTGTGTTCCTAAAGCTTAATTTTTTAAAGGGAGAAAGAATTAAATTTTAAAACAGTTTTTAAAATGAAATTAGTTTAAAACATTGTAAAATATCACACATAAAAAAGCTACTTAGCAGAAAAGGATGGCACAAAAGCTCCACCCTCCACCAGTTGCATAATAAATTCCACTAACAACACGCACAGAAAGTTCAGAACTAAAAAGTAAGCAACAAAGGTAGTTGCCATTCGGAAGAAGGAAAAAGCATGAGACCGGAGAGAACCCTACTATAAGTTACGCAGATCCTTGATTCACTGACTCTGTCACAATTCTGGTTCAACCACTCCAAAACAAAACCTTTACCGTCATAACCAAACAGATAAAAAGTTATTGTCTTGAAACGTAATAAAATTCACATCGTTAGTGCAATCGGCTTGAAATTTTCCATAATTATGCTACAAAATATAGAAAACAATCTGCGCTACTTTAAAAAGCTGAAAATCCACCCGTTCCCTAATTTTTAAGGCATTTTTTGCAATTCTCAGCTTTATTTTATTTCCAAAAGTTAAAAAAGTTAACCATTCGTGCGAAAAATTAGGCATCGCAATTGATAATGACGCTGTATTGAAATCACGGTTATCAGGCTGTGAAGGAAAATTGCGATTCCAATTCGTTAAAAATAGTTTTTCCTGATAACGCGGTTTAATTTTTTCATTAAAATGATCGTCTGCTTGAAGCATGGATATAAGAGGGGCTGTGTACACAAAACAAAATCGTTCGAATGCGAAAAATTACTGTATGCTTCCAGAAAAGCATGAAATTGTATTTGGGTATATAATAAAAATTGAATATGAAGTTATTTATTTTAAGTGGACAAAGATTAAATATGTTGAGTGTAGACAAATTTTTGTCGAATGTTTTTTCTAGCGCCCTATGTAATTGCCTCCACAACGGGCTTTTTCTGATAATAAAGAAATGAACGATAAGGTGTGTGTGTGTGTGTGGGGGGGGGGGTTAG
The DNA here is from genome assembly GCA_038373885.1 of Cheiracanthium punctorium. Lineage (NCBI taxonomy): Eukaryota > Metazoa > Arthropoda > Arachnida > Araneae > Cheiracanthiidae > Cheiracanthium > Cheiracanthium punctorium. The sequence continues at coordinate 309,709 of JAWZYV010013894.1, forward strand.
AAAGTAGCAAAAACAGGACAGAAGGTTGAAAATGTGAATAAATAAATAAAATAGAGCTTTAAAGTGTGAATAAAAATATAGAAATATAAAATAATAATAAGTAAAAAATCGATGTAGAACAATAAAAGCGCAACTCATTTTTTATACAACAGAGAAACAGATTACTACTATGTTTTAAATAATAGTTATACATGTAGTAAAATATTCACGATATTAATACTGACAAGTATTTCGCATCTTCAAGATGAGTCTATGAGAATAATAATATTAGATGCCCCTGAAAGTAATGTCCCTCTTTTACATAAAACTGACACGAAAAACTTTCAACAAGGACTGAATTACAAAAAAGCTGTGCCTAAGCATAACACTCATGTTTGTTAAATTTTAAAATGAAAATTATATCGATAATTTTTTTTCCAGAAAAATGGCAACTCTCCCAATTTTTTCCCCGTCTATGATCCTAGTAGGATTACATTCTAAATGTTCTGGAATCGATTTTTAGGTATTCGTGAATGTTGTATTTGACTTCAAGAATTTTATGGATATATTTTTCCTTCTTTGAGATCACGTAAGACATGTGAAAATGACGTTTTGGAGCCCCCCATGAGTTACGAATTTTAGAAAATACCCTCCAATATAGCACCTACAAAAAAAAAAAAAAAAAAAAAAAAAAAAAAAACCATGCGAGCCGAATTTGGTATTATTAGCTTCGGTAGCTTTGGCTAGGCAAAATGTAGACATACGAATAAATGGCATTACTTTCAGGTACTAATATCATTATTTTTAATAATAATGTTACTAAATTTTGTTGATTTTCTTAGATTAAAAGTATTTTTTACAACAGTTTCTAATAAAAGTTTCTAGAAAATACCTACAGGGTGTACCAAAAGTATGCGACAACTTATATGGGAAGTAGGGCACATCAAAGTTAATATGAATTGTAAAGTAATGTAACGTCAAACACGCTTTTACACACCGGTAATAATCACTCAACAAAAGGTGTTTTAATGTTATTGAAATTTCATATAATTTTTTGATACTTAACTAGTAAAAGCTTTCTTAGTAAAAAATATGGAAATAAACTAATCATTATAAATGGTTTTTAATTTGGAATGCTGCAATTATAGGAGAATGAACCATTTGTTACAAAACTTAGTAAGTTAACTACCACTTCGGCATATTTTGTGTTGCGATTATTATCCGGTGTATGAAAACAACATTTTAAATTCTCAATCTCTTTATATACTTTATCTCACCTAAAAGTTGGTTGCTAAATTTTTAAGACACTTTATATGCACATCTCATTTGTAAAATATTATAAGATGTGTGATGCAAATAATGTAAGCATTTATGGGAATAGAAGAATCTAAACAGTACTGGTCTTAGGTATTTTTCCAAAGTGGTGCGAATTGTAAAATGCTTTCCCTCACTCCCAGGGTACGAATTGATGGGGGGATGCCGGGGATCGTCCCCGGCTGAAGAATGTAATATCCCTGGATAGAAAAATATTAATTGAATCCTGACAGGGATACTATTTATCCCCTGATGGAGAAATGTTAAATTAAATCTCTGTTCCTACAAGTTCAACAGTACTTAACTATTGTAAGTATTGAGAATAGAGATACTTTTTTTGTTTACTAGAGAAAGGAGCAAGTACAAGGGTCTTTTTGAAATAGATATGCACATGCCTGATCCCACTTCTCATTCTGTAATTTGGGTCAGTTTTCAAAGGAAGACTGCAGAATGAAGGAACAAGCACTGTTTTGCCGCGTGCCGAATTTGAAGGTGGACGTAGAATTGACATAGGCAGGAATATATGTGCATAGAAAATCGGGGGTCGACTTTTGTTTGAATGTAAGTCACTTCGCAGATATGTTGGCGACTGCATTTGACATGTAATACCTAATATATTATGTGAGTGGAGCATTTAAACCTTCCCTCCTTTTTCTTTCATTACATTTTTTTTTTCAAATATTCCCTCCTAGAGAATCTTTTCCTTCAAATGCCCCCCTCCCCTGGAGATAATTTTCAATTCGTACCCTGCTTACTCCCCATACACATGCAGCAAAAGGAGTAAGGATGTGATTTTTTTTTAACATGCGCTTATTTTTGATGTAAAAACTGATTTGGAAGAACTGACTAAAAATATTAAATACTCGTGAACTAGTAATTAAACAATTTAAACTTGTAATAAATGAAATTGCTGGTAATATAAAGAGGGCGTTATGGGCACACGATATACATACAGTGAAACCTTTGAATAACAGCTTCTGGTGGGACTTTCCAAAAGTGACCGTTCTTCGAAGGTGACTATTGTTTAGAGGCTTAATACTAATAAAATTAATAAATAAATAAGCAATAGGGACACAAATACATCATTTTAGCTTTACCAAATCTAATTTATTTTAATTTACACTTAAAAAATCGGTTAGTCGAGATTGTCTTGTTTTGAAGACAAATGTTTTTTCCCAGAGAAATAATGATACACTTGGTTTTTTTTTTTTTTCGTACAATTCATTGTCATTATTTATTAAAACAAAATTTTGTGTCTCCTGAAAGCTTCTCAGAACATAGGATTACGTTTTGATATTTGCAGTACGTGTATCTTGGGATTATGGTGCCAAATAAACTTTGTTCACACTTTCGAATGAAATGCGAAAAGCGCATTTGGGTGGCTGTTACGATTTTTTTCGTGATGCCGACGTATAGCCGTTGTTCGGAATGCGTAGTTTAAAGGTTAACTCTAATCCTATGGAAGCCGGTCTTCGGTGGTTTTATGTGTTTCGGAGATGGCCGTCAAATGAGGTTTCACAGTATATGTATGTACAGGGTGGCCATAATTAAACTGCAAGTGTTCAAGGGGTGCTGGAGAGAAAACTACCTAGAATATTACAGTGAAATTTGGTATCTACACGTTTCAGAACATGCGCAAGACAAATATGCAAGAAAAAAAAATCGTCATTTTCACCATAGATGGCGCTGTACCGTATTTCAAAGCTCACCGGTGGTATATACAACTTCCATAACCGATAGACAGAGCATAGTGACATTCTAAGAGGCATATAAACAATATAAAACATCATTTACAGTTTATCAAAATTCCATACAATTCGCTCAAGTAATTAAATTTTTACAGTAACATGTAATCAAAAATTAACGTAAATTAAGATCACAAATTAAACTATTCATAAAGACGCTTTGGAAAACAATTAAACCTTTATTTATTCTCATTGACACTCATTGGACCTCTTCTTAATCGTTTCATACGCCGGTATTCTTTGAGTAGCTGAATAATTGCTACCATTCTGATAGACTATCTTCACTAACAATGCACGTTCCTTCTTATTCAGAGTCATGATTGACCATTACTCACTGTGCTCTTGTTTTTACACTGTTCTATGGGCTTAAAATTTGCATATATGACGTCCATAAGCATTGAAACACGATATAGCGCCATCTATCGGGTGAAAATGGCAATTTTTTAATTGCATATTTGACTTGCGCATGTTCTGAAACGTGTAGATACCAAGTTTTACAGGAATATTCCTGGTAGTTTTCTCTCCAGCACCCCCTGAACACTTGCAGTTTAATTATGGCCACCCTGTATATATTATATTATAGTATATTATGGGCATTTTGGAGCCTTCTTAGAGATTAATATAATATTACATACTTTAGACATTTTGGGGGCTCTCGTAAAGACAGCGCCCGGTGCGGCCGCACCGTTCCCTCCACCCTTGGACTGGCTTTGGTAAAAAAATCTTCAAGTCCATATATTTTTTTCCATTTCTTTTATTTATTTTAAACGGAAAAATGTCATCGTTTAATGTTTTTCAATAAAAGATTTAACGTGAAAATTAAACAAGCTAATTAACACCACAAATTGCAAGCAACACTTTTGTTAAACTATGGAACGAAGACCTAATCATACTTACATTCATAATATAGTATAATTTATTTAATTTACGAAAATGCATAAATATTGAATGAATTTTCATGTGTTCTCTTTTAAATCGTTTTTTTATGAGAGTTGTTTAAAATTCAGGTGAGATAAAAACAGCATAAAATATAATAATTATCAACAAATATTTGCAGTGCAATTATTTTTCATTTTATTTTTAAATGTTGATTTCATTTAGTAAACTGCAAAGACGAGCCTTATTAAAGAAAAAAAAGAAATCACTTTTATTAATGAGTTTGTTATTGTATGGAAACATTTTTTTCCCTAGAAGTGACTTTTTGCACTCCGGGACAATTTGAACTGACAACTTTTTTGATGGAGAAATATAGTCAATATTCGTTAACAACTCTCACAAATTCTTTTTTTTTTTGTTTTTTGAGATCTCATTAATTTCAAGTTGCAAGTTAGATTTTCTCTATTTTTACGACATTACTATAAAGCTTTAATGGATATCAGGGGAGTTTAATAAGCTGTCTAAGACAAAATTACCATTCGAACACCTTTATTGATCGTGAGTGTTGAAATTTGTCAGAATTTTTAATTTTTTTTTAGGCTTTGCAACTGCTCAAATTTTAATCCCGGTGAAAAGCTATGTATTATTCTCGTTTTGAACTGAATTCAGTATGCGAGTATAAATATCCGTGTATTTTTTGCAGAACAACTAAAACACACTTGTCGAATGTCTAAATGACGAAAAATCTACATTCGATACATCAGCAATTATAAATTTCACCGCCCAGATTGTGTATTAACCAACGTACTGTAATACGCCTTGGATCCGGGTTCGATACCCGGCTTGGGTTTGGCTGTTTCGTATGCTCTTTCATAAGAGGTAACGTTGGCTGTCTACTGGGTGCCCTCATAATAAAATGGCCCGTACTTCAGCCCTTTGTAGAGACGAATACTTGATCGGCCAAGTATCCGTCCTTGAGAAGAAAAAAAAAACCACTAGCAATTTCATAATCTGTATAATTTTCATATAAAAGCAGGAGGCTTGTAAATCTATAAGAATTTCAAGAGATGAAAGTGATTTTTTTTCTGAATGCATTTAATAATACAATAGTTATAAACTAAGAAAGTGACAAAAGTTTTATTACACTTGGGGTACCACTTGTATGCTATTAACGATCCCCTAGCTGGTTTCCATATCATGACACATTATCCAAACCTAGTGCATTTCCCCTCAGTAAATATTACCTTTCTTAACTGCGAAGATACAGCACACATTCAAAAAATTTTAAATATCATCAAATTTCTTAGTACAGTTTTAATACATCCTGTCTCCAGTATGCATCTCACATCCAAAATTCATTTCTCACCTCCTTCAGTACCTCACGACAATGCAATATGAAACAGAAAAGGAACTGTATCTCAAGAGTGGGTACTGACCTCGAAAAGTTATTGATCACCAAGGCACGACATCGAAAATGAAGTCGTTAATTATTTACGGAATTCAGGAGATTGTGGTATGGAGTTAACTTTTTAGATTTGTATTTTTTTCTCCTCTTCTTTAATGATTAAAACAATCCTTTCCGAAAGGCAAGTTCCTCACACAATCTTGAAATAATTTTAGCGGTCTGATATACAGGATGTCCGAAATTAAAATACTCTATTTTAAAGTTGTCTTCAGACGAAACTATTGTTGGGAAAGTTGTGCAATTTTCTGTGAGGCACAATGAAGATATGGGAATTTGTTTGAGCGAATAAAGAAAGAATTAGTTCAAATATTCACCACCAGGGTGCTTTCCATGGTTTTCCCGGTCCCCAGGCCTCAATCCCTGCGACTTTTAGCTTTGGGGAAGTTTGAAACATTTGGTAAGTTGTGATAATCCAAGAACTTTGTCTGATCTTAAAGACAGCACACATTTCACAACATGTTAGTAACATTTCCCCAAACACACTGCTGTCAGATGCGGAACATGCTCGCTTACTAATCCAGATGGTATCTGACAATGATGGCCGTCATGTTGAACATGTTTTGTTGTAATAATATTTGTAAACTATCATAAATGTATGCTAAATGTGTAATTCATTAAAGCACGCCCCCAGTCTCACCATGGCACAGTGGTTATATCACTGAAAATGGTAGACGGCCGAAGTGTGAAGCTCCTTGGTTCGGGCCTCATCGCGCGGTCGTCGATCTAACGGTCTGGAGTTTAGGTAGGTTTTCTACCGATGCAACGTGAATACGCGTTAGAACCCCTTAGAAAAACCTCCTACCAACGCATCGCTCATCTTAGACAGATACCCCTCGCGCAGGTTTGCCTTAATCAAACACAACATAAAACACGCCCCCCTCGTGGCGAACATTTGAACTAATTTTTTTATTCCCTCAAACAAATTACCATGTCTTCATTATGTCCAACACAAAATTTCATAACTTTAACAACAATAGTTTCGTCTATAGACAATTTTAACCCTACAAGGCACCTGGTACCATATGTGGAACCACTTCAATTTTTCCTCTACGTGTATAAAATACTAGTATAGACATAAATTGGTTTTCGAGAGTATTTATACATATGTAGATAGCAACGATATAATTCAGACTATTGTGTGTAAGATGTCATTGCTGTCCCCATTACAGTCAAAATTGATTAAAATTTAAATGGTAATCTTTCGTATGTCGTTTTGTTTATTTCAGAAAAATAACAAAAAATAATTAACAAAGAGTTTTGACAACGGAAAAAGCTGTGTGTTTTAATTCTACATTATAAGAAATAATTTCAATACTTAAAAAAAAAAAAGGAAAGAAAAGAAAAGAAAGCCATAAAGAATAGTTAAGTCTCAGTGCACTACATACGGAACTGAAAAAAAAAAAAAAAAATTGATTTTCTAGTAAAATATTTCGTTATTATTTTCCGCCAAATATTAATCACTAACACCATCCCATGTAAAAAACTCGGGTCTTGTAGAGTTAAAATAGGGTCGTTTAATTTCGGACACCCTGCATTTCGTAACGCGAACATTGCTTTTATTTGATGCAAACGATAATTCTTCTCGCGATTACCTTGTTAAATGAAGTACATTGTAGTATACTGCTGATGGAAAAAAAAGCCCATCCTACTTTTATCCCCACACTGAATTATTATTATTATTTTTTTCAATGCCCGGCCGCTGCCTTCGAAGGCTTTGGCCAACACAGGCGGGAATTGTTGGCCTCTTTATTATGGGGGCACCTGGACAACCACGCCCAATCGGGGATCGAACCACGACCGCCGGGAGTTGAACCCGAAACCGTAGTACGGTGCTTTACCGACCATATAGTCCGGTCGGCACTGAAACATAATAAAAATAGACAGATTTCTCATGATCCGGAGCATTTATGTTGGAAAAATTAGTAGGAGGTGTTGGTGAATACAGACAATCATTTTAATTAAAATGGACTGGCCGATTAACGTTTTATGTTAACCCATTAGCGCCCAGACTTTTAATCGAATTCTCTAATTTATGCTGATACCTGAAGTAATAAATAAATTCCCAATATTAATTCAGTATGATGAAATGTATTTCTTTTTCTAAAAAATAGGAATAAACAGTGAAAGATTCGCATTTCACTTTGTTGCATCTAATAATTTTGTGGAAATCACGTTTTTTATTAACAAAATTAAAATAAGTCCATGTTTATTTTTTTTGCGACTGACAGCAAAAATAGTAAAAGTTTAGCTTCCTCAAAAAAGGACGCTAAGAGCTAATTGATTAAGGGAAATAAAGAATTGATAAACAACGTTTAAATCAGCATAGATGAAAGAGTATTTCATTTTGTTGCAAAAGGGCTACTGCGCAAATACCAAGCATAAAGGAAATTTATATTAGTTTTAAAAATAACAGAATTACAGCTTCATGAGACTAAAAATAAGGGTGAGATGGTGTGCCTAACGCCACATGTATACAATTCGTTTTGAAATATAGTATGCTTTAAACATAAGTATCCTACATAAGTACAATTTATGTTTACTAGGTGCCTGGTGATTTGGCCTGTCGATTACTATAATAATTATGTCAAGGTACTCAGTTAGCTTTTAAAAATAAGATTTAACACCTGCTAACTGGTTTGTAAACATCACTAGAACATAGTTCCATCGCTGTACACGAACCAACTTCAAAGTTGTAAACAAATGAGCTAGTGCTCTGTACCAATCATTCTTCTCCTTACAGTTGTCTCGAGCTTTTCAGGCTTCATACAAATTAGCTCTTATAGCTAAAACAGTATTAACGATAGCGATCTGATACCTCTATCTTGAAATATATCCGGGAACAGTTTATGACGAGACAGCGCAATTTTGTTTTTAATCCCCCTTATGTATGCAGAAAAATGTTTCGTTTCTCGGCCTTAGCATCTTAAGGGTTGCTTACTTCGTAAAGGACAGAAAATAATGCACCTCATTTTTTCTTTTCTTTTTTTCAGGGCAATGGCTGAAGAGCCTGATGATGACGAGCTGGAAGCATACCTGCGGTCCAGCCTGAGTGACCGCCGGCGGAGCAGATGGGGTCGACAGTCCCTGAGGAGGGGGTCCTCCCCTTTCCTCACGGAGGCTATGGCCATCAAGCACGGCAGGAGGCTATCTTCATTCACTACCTCGTCTGGAGAGTGAGTACATTTACCGCACTCGGGCACTTTATGGTGGTATATACAATAGAGCGGCTTGGACGAACAAGGCAAATAATCACTCTGTCACAAAGTTCCACTCCTTTCGTTGAGATACCCCTCTATGCCTGGAGAACAGAGCCGGAGATGTCGCTGGGAGTTCGCTGGCGTTCTTTTTACTGCGAGATCAAAGAAATTTCTGTGTGCAAATAGAGGCGTCTCTCTCGTGTGTTCCGCATTCCAACACGCAAGTGTAGACGGCAGTGCGAGGTAGTGCCGCGCTGCCTCATGTTTGTTTTGCCGTACTAGTCTATACCTACCCTTAGGCAAAGGTGGGTATGCACTGCGCGATTAGAGGCAGCGGCGGACTGCTCGATATTTGTTCACCATTCCGTCTACACTTGCACGGCGGAGTGCGTCCCTGTTTGCACATAGGAATTCGTTTGATCTCGCAGAGAAAACCGACAATAACTGGATAGTGGACTGAGAAATCCCATTTTGTCATACGCAAAGGAGGAAATATCTACAAAGTGGCTGAGACTATTGTTGCAGGGACATTAGTTGCAAGGAATATATACCCACCTTTAGAGTTCGTTTCGGATAGTGTATTCAGTTTTAATCATTTGTTCTTGTCGAAAAAATATTTTTTAAATGCAAGTTTTTTTTAATTATTATTTTTATTATTATTACTTAGAAAGCTTTTATATATTAAATTGAATTTTCGATAACTCTTACACGGTGCCACACTTTTATGATTTAATGCATTTTATACTAAACTTTCGACAATAAAGAAGGATGCGAAACGAGACGATGCAGAGATTTTCAGTTACTGTGCGAGGCAAGACTGCCCTATGCTTCGCTTTTATCAAAGTTTGCTTTTATGTTGTTAAAATCTCCCGAAAATACCTACGTTCTACTAAGTCCATTCACGCCGAAGTCTGACGTCTAATATTGTATTTTGTGCAGTACGTATTGGTGGGCGTGTTAAAAAGGCATTCAGATAACTCTTGAATGGCTGTACACACGCAAGTACGCCATTGACTGTAAGATTAAAGTGGAAGGAACTATTTGTAAGGGCTGGGTGGGTCTTTGAACTTCCCTGTCATTGTTGTACAATCGTTTAGATGAGCACAGTCAAATTAAATTTGAATCCATGATACAGAGGGTGGCCATAATTAAAGTAGAGGTGTTTAGAGCCTGACTGTGAGAAAACTGTTGCGAAAATTGAACCAAATTTGCAGTGAATACTAATTAGACCATGGGGTTGTGATTAAAAATGCGGAAGTTCGAACTTCCGCCACCACAGGCTAAAGTGGCGCTGTCAGGTCCGGTTTTGGAGTAAAATAGGCGTAGAAAGTTACAAAAAGTTAACGAGGGCGTAAACCTTCTCCTGGTATCACTGGTAATGCATGTTAAAGTCCCAAAATTTTGAAAACACATAATTATTTTTCGCAAACCTATGATAATCTTTGGACCTTTCCTCAGGCCTTTCAACCTCCCATATTCTCGAAGGGTAGGAGAGCATTTTCACTTCTTTGGTAGTAAAGTTTTACTAGCAAAGCACGATCACGTAAAGTTAGAATAGCGAACTTTCAATAGCAAAGCACGATCGTCTAAATGTAGCGCATCATATTGACATCGAAACGTTCTATTCATTTCCTTATATTCTTAAACCGGGTACTAAGTAACAATCTCTTCTCAGTGAAAATTTGCATATTCATTTCAAGGCCATAAAAGAGTATATGCTAAAATGGTTGATAAAATGTAAAATGCAAAGATAAATGAAAATTGGGATGTTAGCATCAAAATAATGGTAAAATGTTAACTTTCTGTTCACCTTATGACTATTTTACTCTAAAAATGGATCTTATAGCGCTACTTGGTCCTTGGTGGCGAAAATCCGAACTTTTTTAAAAATCAAAATGCCATTGTCTAATGAGTACTCGTATTTAATGCAAATTTGGTTCAGTTTAGAACAACAGTTTTCCCACAATCGGGTTCCAAACACCTCTACTTTAATTAGGGCCACCCTGTACTTTGTTTATATTTGAAAAAAAAAATTACAGGTAAATTTTGCAGAAAAAAATGAAACAATTTCGACTAACGAGTGCTTTTAATCCGTAAACTGATGGATTTGATTAGTGTTTAAAATCTTTGTTTAAAAAAATTTCTAAATAACCTTAGGCAATTTCAAGGGAAAGTTCAAAATACCTTTAAATCAATATCAGATTAAAACTATTGTCTGTGCGGCATAATATTCTTTGGAATTTATTATTTTTGCGTAATGCAAACCAAGTATTCCTACAAAATTTACTGAAATGGATAATACAATTTTACGTAGCATTTAGGGTATGGTTCTTTAACCGCTTCTTTACAAAGACATACGAAGCGGCACACAACATGAGCGATTCTTTTTTAGTTCCCAAAGTTGCGAGTGCGCAAGCGCAACGCTGGGCTTCAGTGGAGCATTCAGAGATCCATGCTGTCTATATAGCAGCACTGGTCATTGAAGGTGAGTCTTTTCCGCTGTGTCTTTTGAAGGATGACTGAAGTGGTTAAACCTGGCTTCAAGATAAAAATCAATGAAAGTAAAGGGAATAATCTATTTATGATAAATTACTTCATTACACTAATCTCCCTCACCCCCGCACTCTTGAAAGTTTTCGGAAATCCGCTAATGATCATTAACTATAACATGCTTTATCTAAAATCAAATACATAAGATCAACTCGCAACCACTGTACTACGAGTCTGTACGGTAAATAAGTATTTTTATCGGTATCCCTAATAACAATGGTGTTCTCACGGGCCTAGCTGTAGCTTTCCCACTGGAGTGGATCCAGATAAATGGGAGGGGGGAGAGATATTTAATCATAAAATTTGATTGCCAGTAAATTTTACTGTAAATATCTGGGAAAAGTTTCCAATAGCACTAAAATTTTTTAAGTCTTATAGCAAATTGCGTTTGTTACTGATTAAATTGTAAAATTTACAAATTTAATATTTTTTTTTAAATTTTAAATAAATCTTTCAAAATTTATATGAAGTTTATTATTTTTTTAAACCGAGATTACTATTTTGAGCGATGGATTCAAAAGAATATTTGGCTATAATTAGAGTTTTTGTGTAAACTAAGGGAGGGGGTCCTCCCCTAACCTCCCCCCCCTTCCCTTTATATATGTCCGTGGCCGTTCCTATACTAAATAAAACGATTCGGGAAGAAAATTGACTAATCCTAAGTTCAATATTCCTACTCGTTCTCCAGAGCGAACGTAAGTCGATAACACTAATTTAATAGATTACTTTATAAATCTGTAATATTCTGAATTTCTCCCCCTCTCTCCCTTTCTCTTTTTCCTCATGTAGAAGAAGCATCATCCCTACCCTACGCATCTCCAAATTGAACTGCGGATTTTCCAAAGATGTGCGCTCCGTTTTGACGTTCTTCTTCCTTGGAGGGTGTGGTGCTCGTATAGAGAGAATGGGTGTGTCTTCAGCTCCCGCCAACTCTGAATTCGGTGCTCCCCCCCTCACTTCTCCCCCCTCCATCAACAATAATTCACTCCAAAGGACCTTGAGAACCTGGCACATATAAGCATACATACACACATGCACAAACGTCCAGGAACACCAAGAGTGCATCGCATTCTTTATACATTTTTTTTAACTGTTCAGAAATGGTTATTGTTTTAGAAGAGAGAATGTGGCGCAAGTTCCCGCATAGCCACTTTATAATCTATGCTTAAAACTCACAGAGGATTTACATAATAGCGCGTAACGAATTTTTATTTTGTGATATATATATTTTTTATATATTATTAACCCTTTGAGGCGCAACCCTTTCCCAATGCTGAAAAAAGAGCAGCCGTTGCCATCGCTCGACTTAACTACCAGCAAGATGGCGGACGATCGAAACGTTCATCGCGTGCCGCAGATCTAGAGACCCTGCCAGCACAGCCAGCTGCGTCAAAAAAGGGTTTCTAGATCTGCGGCACGCGATGAACGTTTCGATCGTCCGCCATCTTGCTGGTAGTTAAGTCGAGCGATGGCAACGGCCGCCCTTTTTTCAGCATTGGGCAATCTATCCAGCTGTTCTCGCATTCTTCCATTTTTCGGCAGATGTCAGTGCTGTTAAAAAGAATCGTGACCATTTTTTTACGGGAAATGACGTGCTAAAAAGTAAAGGATTCTCGTAGAGTTATGTCACCCGGAACTATTTTTATAGAAATCAAATCCATTCTTCGTGACTGGCAACAGTCAAAATGCCAGAGTTTGATGTTCCCAGAGCGGGAACATTGCGCGTTAAAGGGTTAAAACTCACAGAGGATTTACATAATAGCACGTAACGCATTTCTATATTTTGTGATATATATATTTTTTATATATTATTAACCACGGAAAAGAAATAGATGGAGTGAGCATGGTTCCGTTATCTCGAGGAGAAATTTGAAGCAAAGACCCCATAGCAGTAAGGGGGAGAAAAAGGGCCGTATTAGGATAGCTATCGCTTGCACTACATTTCGCAATGGAAACATCAAATTTCCCCTTTTTCCCATTGAAGCAACTCCACAATTTTGATTTTCGTTAAATTACCATTGGGATAATAATCCAGTTTTCCCATTAAATATGAAATTAGCGAAATCCCTAGAAGTTTGATGAAGTAATGAATTAATAATTTATAATTGTGTATATGTTGATTATTTCTCATTCCTAATTTTAAAAAAATGAGTTTTGTTTTGCGCATTATTATTTATGCAATTTTAACAATGTCAGAAAGAGCGGACCAGTATTATATAGAATGCCCCATTTTGTAGCGTAGTCGCCAAACCTAAATACGCTTTAAAGTGCGAAAAATGTTTGATAACTCCATTCCCATTGAAAACTATTGTGAACCTCGAGGAAATCCTCCCCTTATCTTCCACTCGTTACGTGGCAGATATGAATATTTCACTTAAATTTTATCTTCCTAACCCCACTTATTTCTTCTCTGTGGTATTAACCTCCTCAAGCAGGAGGGATAGCAGCTATTCCTTTAAATATTTCGAACTAAACGCCAGTTCTTAGGACAACAGTTGTCCCGAGAATTCTTTTACCAATTCCCGCACTTTCAAAACAAGTGTTTTTGCCGCAGGTCTTCCTCTTCATCAGTAATCTTTTGTTAGCAGGAGAATGGAAGAGCCCCAAAATTTGATAAGCCGTTCTTTTCCCATTGCCCCTGATAATCCAAACACCGGTACAAAAAGACTCCTTACAATGGTAAGCATGGGCGCCTATACGTATGGGAAGGTAGGGGCCATGCCCCCCAGCTCATAAGTATGGCGAGGACATGACCCCCTCTGCCCACCTCCCAAATTATCGTTATGATTTACGTACTATTATAACGTAGAAGTGGTTCAACCCCAAAATATAGTATATTACTGATGCAAGATCCTTGACCTGCTTCCCCCCTCCTACAAAAAATCATATGGGCTCTCATGACGGTACATTTTAAAAAAAGGAGGGGGGGGGGGTAAAAAATCTTGATTTTGTTAAATTATTTGCAGTAGTAGGTGTACATTTTTACTCTCAGAACGCCTAGATGGAAAGGTTAATTTCTTTCTCAGCTATCCTAAAGTGATGCTCTCTCTAGATAGTGGCAGATTCAAAGGAGAGGGGGATGGGACGATTGCCCCTCTCCCCATCCGTGTGCACACTTAAACCTAAAAACCTTACAAATTGTTAGAGATCTTACCCTCGTACTGAACTGATGTTTAACCTGTTTGCTAGCATCATTAAAAAGAAGCAATGGAGAAGACTCTGCTTCTTTGACCAGCGACGCTTGAAAAGATCTTTGAATGATCAGCTGGAACTCAGCGATTGCGCTTTCATAATCGCTGAGAATTCCTTTTCCCCCATGGGCCATAATAATGCTAAACAAAAGTAATTAAAATCTCTTTTAAAAAATTCATATTAAAGTAGTGCTTCCTGATTACTCGTATAACTAAATAATTTGGGGCGAGGAACATACAATAATTTTTTACTTTTCTTTTTAATCAACGCCAGACCTATACATTACCGCCGATGGTTAATACTCATTGCCGAATTTCGCAGGGGAACGTTGATAAACATGCCGAGCAAATGCTTTAACCCCTTGCTCACCAATTTATATATAAAAGGACCGTAATACCAGATTATTAAATTCTGTTTAATAAATCTGTTCACCCGTTATGGCTATTTAAATACAGTTAGTGAAAATAAAGGATAAAACTATCGAGATGTGAAAAAATAAAAAATCACGGCTTAGAATACCAGATAACAATTATGCACTGTGTTAAAGAATACCAGGTAGAAAGTCCACACAGTAATACCACGAACGTACTCAGGTACGTCCATGGTATTTATGTGAGACATCATAAAAACGCGCAACTGTTAAAAATGATCAAGTCTCGTTATTTTCCTTGCAGGCATGCAGAAAAATATTGAAATTTTTATCAGTGTTAAAGTAAAGTAATTATAATAAGGGCGTATATAGGATTGTCAAAATATTGTTAAATCTACTGTTTATTGTATTCACGGAGGATGCGAAGCAAAAGCTTTTGGAAGGATTTATTAGGTTTATATTGTTATATATATGTACTATATATTGTTGCGGAATTACTCTGCTACTCCTGGGGTTCGTCGCTCTAAAGTCCAGTTGGTGTAAAAAGTTCAAGTAAAAAGTCACTTGTCAGGATGGAACACAAACTTTATTGCTTCTAGAACTTCGTAGAACAAACAGCTGTACACAATTCACAAGCACAATCTAGCAGTAACGTGCTTTTAACAATCCGCTTAGATCAGAAGCTCTCACAAATGCTGTATTTCTCACACAAAATAAATCACTTTCACAGACAAAAATTCAGTGAAAATATTCAAGGGATATCGTACACAATCCTTTAAGGCACAGCAATGAAGAATTTACACACAGCACTTTAAAAACAGCTTCACAAAGCAAGCTAAAACACAGCTTCTATAGCACTATCAATTCACAAAGCAAACGTACTGAGAGCTCTTCACACATTGAGCGTTCAACTCGCACTGAACTGTCGGGGCAGCGCGCTGGTTGAATTTAAATATATCCGAGGCAGAAGCTGCGAGCAGTTTCTAGAAAAGTATATTCCTCGAAGATTCCAGATAAAGCGGGAGTTCTGATTACGTCATAGAAGAGAAATGTTAGGTTATTATGCGTTTTTAGTGGAGGAAAAACAACTTCCAGGCCCCATTGGGAAAATCGCGCCAAATGACCAAAATGTCGCCAAATTTGGCGCCAAAAATAAGTCCCCAAATGTGCAGAGAACGAGGCCCTAGGACCAATATTTCTCGAGATTTCTAGAAGCCCCATTGAAAAACAACGGCAAACCAGAACCTCCATATCTCCGGTTCTAATTGGCCGATTTTGATGCAATTAAAAGCAAAACTTATCTATTTGAAGCGTAGAATACGAATTTTAAACCATTTTAAGCCCCAGAGCAGCGGGTTGCCCCGAAAATTCGTAACAATATATACTGTATAGTATTCGTATGAGTTTTCATTCTTCATAAAATAAAAATACGATCGCATTTATTTATATTATAACAAGATTTATGGTCGTAGGTATAATTAAAAGCCATATTTTTTATGTTTGCATTGCTTACTGTTTAGTAATTGAAATTTATCAATTAATGTAATCAGAAATTTATGAAGAAAACTGAAAGCTATAAGCCAGTGGCGTAGCCAGAAATGTTTCATGGGGGTGGGTACGACTACTGCAACTCACATATATGTATACGTGTGTGTGATAAGGGAGTGAAGGATATACATTTTGTATGGCAAAAAATTCCCCATACGGGGTTGTGACCCCCTATCTCCCCCCTTGGCTACGCCACTGCTGTAAGCAGTCAATTCCAATTAAAGGCAGGATAGGTAATGCGATCATGCTGGTAAGCTTAATCAACCAATCTTTTATTTCCCAGTTGAAAAGCACATTGCTTCAAGTTTACTCTGTTTAACTGTCAATTCTCCCTTTAACAACATTATGTTGAAAACGTGAGTCAATACTGACTTACAGACAAAAGGAAGGTTAACTTTTGTCTTCATATTAAACTGACTGTTGTCTACCTATTAAACTGACTGAATATTTTGAATGTTTTATAAAGTTTCTTTTCTCTTCTTGTTTGTGTAATCAGGCAATGCTAAGGAGAAATTTCAAACTTTAAGAGGACTCAGCAACACTATAGTAAGATATTTGGATGAAAATATCGATTTTGAGATTTATGTACTAAAATATATTCTGTATACCTTAAAGTATACCTTAATAAAATTTTGTGAACCATATTTCAATTATAACTCCAATTACCAATTTTTATATGAACACCCTGTCCTCAATAAAGTGTAGCTGAATGAAATCTTATGTCAGTTTATAGTTGAAACCCTAACTGCAGTCCACCTTTGAAATGCTTTGTCAAATGTTGAGGAAATTATTTGGCAGTTTTACTTCTTGAGCCTTATAGTTACAAGTAAGATACTTAAGGATTGAATTGGCTATACGTTGATAAAGAAAAATACGTTATAAAAAAAAAATCAGATGTAGCATCACTTATGATTTTTCTCACTTTTCTATATATGATATCGTTCAACTTTTTTTCTCTCTTAAACTAATCAGTTAGACAATATTCCATTCTGAAATTTGTTCAAAATATTACCAATGACAGCATGAAAACTGTAAACAAAAATTCAGAAATTAAAAAAGGAGTAGCATTTTAAAATTGTGACTTTTTAAATTATTATTATTGTTATTATTATTATTATTTTGCGTGTTAGGTTAAATGTGCTTAACATTCGTGTAATAATAACCAAAAAATATTTTTCAAATGTTAATAATAATAATAATGAAGTGTAGGTGGCCTAGTCTCTTTAAACCAAAAATTCAAAATTAACAGGTAATTGCAATGTATTTAAAAATGTAATTGCAAAAAAGCCCCCCAAAACGGTATGCTTTCTTTTCACGTTAATTATTAAAAAGTATTTTTTCTAAAAAATTAGCAAAGAATCATGCGCAAGTTTTGTATTCATTGAACCCACAAAAAAACCCCACAAAAATTAGTTTTGGTTCTACTGGTTAAAGTAGTTTTACGAAAATATCAGTTAATATAATTAAAATCAAACCTCAAAGGATCGTACGTTAGACTGCACTATTCTTTGTATTGCTACAGTCAGGTTTCTAATAAATTTCGGTGCCGTAAATTTCTAAATTTTGGTACCATCCCCAATCCAATCTCTATCTCTTAACAGGTTATCTGGGGGGGGGGGGGAATCACAACAAATCAATCAGAAGTCAAAAATGAATATGTAGGGACACTCACAAAAAGTTAGAATTTATGCACGCAGGTCTAAGTATGACAATTAATTTAAATACCACTTGCGTTTGAAATTTTTTGAAAGGAAAGGAAGTCACCCAATAAAGGGTTAACAAATTTTTAAATAGTACGAAGGATTCAAGAAAATAATCTTGAAGCTCCGTTAAAATGTACCAAAAATCTGAATCTAAATCTTTGAATTTTGAAAATAATTCAAATGACCATGAAACAATTATTAATCTGAAAAATTGTTCTCAAAATAACAGTTTGAGACAAGAATAATTATTCCAAAAGAAAAAAAAGAGCTTTATTAAATAAGATAACATTCTTCTAGAAATAATCTCTTCTAGAAATAATCTTCTCTTCTAGAAATAATCTATTGTTTTAATGTAACAAAAACTTGCTGTGGTAACGAGTTTTAATGATTATGCTACACAATTTTATGAAATATATATATTTTAAAACAGGTTAAGTATTATCCAGTCGGAAAACCGTTTTAATAAAATAAAGTTTAAAAAAGATTTAAGGGATTTAAACAAGAAAGACACCAAAAGCAACAGTGAAAAGCGTACATCGATGAGAATTTTATATAAACATGATTTTCTCCAATTTTCTGAAAAACGATGTTCCGCGTGATAGAAAAATATATGGAATCACCCAGGACTCTTCTTGAATAGCATGCAGTGTAAGTTATCCAAATCGGTTAAACCGTTCCCGAGAAATCGGTAAACATAAATTTAAAAAATATAAAAGGTTTGAATTTAAATACTTCTCCTTTTTGAAGTCGATTAAAAGAAAAAAAAAATCTGCTCAACTAAAAAAAAAAAAAAAACAGTTAAACAATAAAATAAATAATTTTATATGTTGTAATGTATGTAGTGAACTTTTAAAAAGAGCTGCTTATTGTTTTGAACAGCTCAGTTTTTAGCAATACTATTCTTTTTGCTCCCTTTTCACAAAGTCATTCTTAATTTGTTAAACAAAGAGCCTTTGCAACAAAATTTGCTATGCAAACCTTCCCTGGTAAAGATACACGAACCAGTTGAAATTCGGAGATACATCGTAAATTAAGGCAATTAATTAAACAAAGTGGTCTGATCAAACGCAAACTTTCGTGGAACACTACAATATTTGCGTTAGACTAATGATTATAGGTTTGTCCAGTGTATGGTTAACGACTTTTTTCATTACCTGTCTCAGAGAAAGCTTTATACTAAGATTATTTATTTATATTTGCATCAACGAAATGCGTTTCATACTGTATTGGTGCGTCGATCGTTTGTTATATGTTAAATAATAACGTATTAAATGACAAATTTCGCTAGATTATATTTAATGTTAGACTTTTTCTAGATGACATAAGAAGTTTAATTGCTCGTAGCTGTATATGCTGCTGAAAAATGTATGCTAATTAAATGTATTGCTTGAATTATTAAATGCCGCATTATGTAACTTAAGGGAGATATTGTTCTCAATAATACTTGAATATTTTAGTTCATTGGAGAAACATGAACTATATATTTTAAGCTCGTATCTTCTGTGTCAGATATAAATTAAATTACTTTTTATCCTATATTTCACATAGATTTTTGCTCATTATTTGAAAATTATTTGGCTGTTTTTACAACAACATTAAGAATACTCATACTTATGATGCACCATCTAAAAATATTTTGAGGAACAATTTTCTTTAAATGAGTTTTAGATGAGTTTTCAATTCGGCCCTTACATCCTTTTTGTTTACGTTCACCGTGTTTTCTGATTTAAAAAAAATCCAAGATAATAGTTTTGACAAACAAAAATCAACATTATGTAACACTCCGCCCAACTTCATTTAATTTCGAAATGTCGGATTAAGTGACAATGACGCAATTCTATTGGTGCTGTCAAGACATACAAATGGCTAGACTTAACTCATCAGGGCTGCCGTATCGTCAGCAATAAGTTCTCGTTTCACTTCCTTGGAGACAATTTATTAGCTGTGTTTTCTTTGTGTTTACAAAATATATACATGTAGGTTTTTAAAGTGAGTTCCAATTGTTTACAAATTCCACCTCGTACGGTATAATGATGCTTATTTTACAGTCTCAACAAAAGAACTTGTAGAAAGATTATGCTTTTCTGGACATTGTTTCGCCCTTTCTGAAAGGTGTAGAAAGTGAGGTTTTCTTTCCATATACAACCAGCGAATTTACGCATCTGCATTGTTCCCTATTGGCCTTCCAGACCAACATTGTCTCTTGGTATTGCGAGTGCCATTTCGAAAATCTCACAACAGTGCACCGTAGTGATAAGTTCATCAGATAACTGGATTATAGCCTAGGTTTGGATTCTAAACTTATAAAAATATGCATGCGAAATCTATGGTACCCGAATACTATCACGATAATCGTTATCAATTTCTAGTAAGTGAAGATGTTCAGGAGTTCCTCCACTTTCTCATATTTCAATACTGCATGGATCATGTCGAGGGCGTTATAAGCTTACTATAGAAATCACACTCGATAACCTGATTAAGCATCAAGCAAGACTTAAACCACAACTTCTTAGTACTTCATCAGCCAATGTTATACGAAGCTGAATATACCTCAAAAGTTAATTCTTTATACCTTGCCAGCATTTGATATATATTCCGTATAGAAGTTTTAGAATAGAATCCCGAATCTTTAACCTAGGCGAATATCCAACATTTCGTCAATGTCGAATAACTATGCATCATATTATTTCTGGAAAAACCCAGTGTTTATTTTTAAAAAAGAGTATTACAACATAGAATCACATTTCAAAGCTTCTACGACGAAACATTTACCTTTTTCCGGTTAAAAAAAAAACAAAGATAAAAGGTTGGACATTTGGGGATGGATCATTACGACCCACCAAGCATCATTCGGAGAACGAACTGCGTCAAATGCTGTGTTATATTCTTGGTGCAGTGTGTCTTCGGCAGAATAAATAAGCAATATAAAAGGATATTCAATCCATTTAAGTGTCCTGGTAAAGCCACACCTTTTCGGATGTTGACAGGATGAGGTAAACGCCCATGGAGATTGTTATCAAAATTTGAGTCCTGTTTTTCGTTCAATGGGACAGTTTTTTTTTTCTTTCCTCTGATGGAGTAGATTCGAGTTTATTTTTGGAAGATGTCATATTGCACCGAATCGGACATTTTGCTCCCGGAATTGTTTTACACGAGTGGTTCTGAAAAGTTTAGAGTAGGTAGATTGACAAACGAACAAAGTAGCGGAGATAGAAATGATTATATAGAAAAAACTACTTCATTATTTAATATATTCAAGAGTCAAATAAATGTTACGAAAACTTTTGGCAGCTTTGTTATATGATGAGTTGTGGCAGCATGCATTTTTAAAAATAGATTGTTATGAATCTTATTGTGGTAAGGGGGAATAAGGCATATGAATGAGACACAATTTACAAATCTTTAAGCATGCATATTTTTTTGCTATCAGAATCTGCTAGTAAATCTGTCTAAATGCCATGCCTCTTTGTACAAAACAAAAGTAAAATGACTGCTGAAGTGATGGGGGGAAAAAAAAGAAAAAAAAAAGGATTTTGTGTTATCAACATTCAAACGTAAAAAATTCGTAATATTTAAAAATCGAAGTATTTATCTTTAAAAACTTGTTTGGTTTCATATATGCTGTCATTTTATGTACCATATATCCTCTTCTCTTCAGAGGTTCACAAATGAGTACCTCCATATTTTCACTGTTAACCCTTTGAGGCGCATCTTGCTGGTAGTTAAGTCGAGCGATGGCAACGGCTGCCCTTTTTTCAGCATTGGGCAATCTATCCATCTGTTGTCGCGTTCTTCCATTTTTCAGCAGATGCCAGTGATGTTAAAAAGAATCGTGACAATTTTTTTTACGGGAAATGACGTGCTAAAAAGTAAAGGATTCTCGTGGAGCTATGTCACCCGCAACTATTTTTATAGAAATCCAATCTATTCTTCGTGACTGTTAACAGTCAAAACGTCAGAGTTTGGTGATCCCAGAGCGGGACCACTGCGCGTTAAAGGGTTAAAATGATCCTTTACGATATTTTGCAGTTCTAAACTGACATACAAATCCTTGGATGCTTTAATTTTGAATAAAATAATTTTAACTCACGTAAATGTGTAAATTCTGCACACTGACACACAGAATTTATTTTTGTTTGCCGTTACACAAAATAATATTTGAATGTTATCAAAATTTCCTAAGTTGAAATTGTTAATGTTTGTTTTTTCAAAATGCATGTAGCTGAAAAGAACTCGAAGGACATCATTTATCTTTAAAAGTTTCTTGACAATCTTTATGGATGATAGCAACTTTTTACTACTGAAAGAGACTGTGAATTAGGCTTTTATTTGAAAAAATATTTGAAAATGCGTTTTCCGCTTACCCTTTTTAAGTCTAACAGGTTTTTTAAAAAGCTATTACGACATTGTTCTTTATTTGAGATGTGAGATTTATGTCTGGTCAAGAGGATATATTTAACTTTTTAAACTGCACTATTAAATTATAAAAATATAAAGTCATCATATTTTTGAATTTGATTTTATCACAACATAGGTTGAAGTAATGTATGGGAAACAAAACTGAACGACCGACGTATGGAACTTCCCCATTCATTACTAAGAATGATTTTGTAATCAAGAATACTTGTTTACTTCTTTTGAATGTGCTTTTAAGAGTAGAACTGACTGATATTTTAAAGCTTGAATCTTATGCATTTTTTAATGCGTTTTTGTGTATGTTTCCAGGAAAGCAAGATAGTGATGTTTATTTTCAAGTAATTCACATAAAATAACTTTGATAGATTTTTTTAAAAATGCAAATTGTGTCCTATCCATGGTGATTCTTTCTTACAATCCTAATAAGACTCTTATAAATTTACTTTCACTATTTAAAGTTTAAATAGCTTATAGAATGGGAAAACACTTAATTCTTTTTACTGTTAGGAGATGCATCCAAAACTCTATTCACATGCTAAATTTCCTGTGAAGGCGTTCTTGTAAAGAAGTAAGTGCGTAAAGAACGGCAAATGAAGTTAAATTAAGTAATGCTTATATATGCAATATCAAATTATAGGAAAGCCTAGAAGTTTAAAAAGTCATTGATGTGAGTCCTACCATTTTTAACTGTTTCGTTGTAAAGATTGTCTTAACTGTAAAAGACTTTAACAATTAAAAATACGAATATTGGAGAGCATTAACTTTTTTCTATTGACTTAAATAATCATTACTAATCGAAAGTTCAATGTATTTTTCTTGTATAAGTATTAAATGTAAAAAAGTAAATGATTTGTTTTTTAAAAAGACCCCAGTAAGATGGTCCTCAAAAACATTCTGAATTTTCAAAGTGACATATATAAAAAACAAAAATAAATCTAAGAAACGTTAGAGTACAAAATATGCAAGAAAAGGCCTTATATTATATTCTATCAGGTAAAACTGAAATTTTGAAATAAATTAAGAAAGTTTTATAAATTTAAAATCACGATAAATATGTAAATTATAAAAGTATTATTTGGATCGCCTAGAAGAAAACATTTTATGCGGAATTTCTTCACCATATCCTGCAAAAGCAAATGCGTGGTCATCTATTTTTATTTATAGTCCAGTCATTTGGTTAAAAAAAAAGGATTACCTGGAAAGTTTTCCGGGAGTTTTGAAAATGGGCAATTTTATAGATTTCGATATGCTCTTTCCGAATTTCAACTTTGCCCCCTCGTATCTTTGCCGCTCGCTGCGCCATATTTGAAAAATAGTGCTTAAAAGCAGTTTTTTGACAATGTAACAGCAGAGTTTATAGCGAAACAAAAACAGACGCGCTTGTGCGATCGTAATGTTGTGTACAGTGTTCGTAAATTATCTATGCAAAGCAGTATTTCAGAACTTGCTCGAGCTCGTAATGATGATTGAGGTCCAGAGATTGTTGAACTTCTCCAGCACGTAAATGATTTGGTCGCAGCCGATGTACAGTATCACAATTCGTGAATGAAAAAATTGTAGCAAGCACCACCGACTGAAGAAATAAAAGAAGAGGTCCGTATGCAATCGAGATCGATACTGCGATGCAGTACATTTATTCTTATGTCGAACAGAATTCTGAAGAATGTCAGTTTTCTCTGGACGAACTGATGGCAAAATTGAAGGAGATTATCGTCCACACATAAAATCGATGAAAGCGCAACTCCTCAAAAAATATGGTGATGATATTTTAATTGTCGTCGCAGCCAATAAGACTCCTGTGGTTTGTTTTCGAAATACAGGGTTTAAGTTATTGACGGAAGCCTGGTACAAACAAAAAAGTAACAACAAGACAGAAGAACGTCGTCGTATTGTAAAGACAGCAGCAGCAATTGTTAGAGAGGATATTGGCTGTAGGGTCTACGAGTCAAAATTTTGACTACTAAATGTACTACACAACTAAAGGATACTTTACAATTAGACGTTCCGACAAATTTTGGTGTAGTACGTGGCACACGGTTTTGGTGCACGTAGATTAAGCCTACTGGGGATACCACGATATTATCCTCCATCAGATATTTTTTTTCAAGGTGTTGAATCAGATATACCTGAAACTACGCAATATTTGAATGATGTGATTTTGAGAAATAAACGTGCGTATCTTGTGAAATGGAAGAAAGAAAGCATTGCTCTTGCACATTCTATAATTGCCGCAGAAAGGCCGAAATCTTTCATATCATCATTACAGGAAGGAGTAGGAGTAGCTGCATTTTTGTTTCAAAAGTATGGATCTCGGCGATTAATAGATACATTATCATCTCTCGGATTTTGCTCTTCGTACACCGAATCAATGCTGTTTGAAGTTTCAGCTATAATGTGCTTACCGTTGGATATCGATGATAAGTCATTTTCACAATTAGTTTTCGACATTGCTGATTTCAACACGTAGACATTAGATGGTCACAACACTTTTCATGCCATGGGCGGTATTCATTGTATAAACCTGGAAATTCTATTGCTCTCGATCAAAGTATTCAACAATCAAAGCAAATGCCATCTGCAAAAATCGTAGGTAGTTTTGGTACCGTTGCATTAAAAGCATTTACAAAGAGAAACAATATGGGATTGAGAACAATAAAGATTCAAAACCTCGGTAGCATTCGTGCGATTTTGGAAGTGATTATGCGGTCCGTTTCGGACTTATTGTGTCAGTGTGAAGCGTGTGCTGTTGTCTGACTGGTATCTGGTAAGGAGCCCTCATCCAGGTGTCTGGCTTACTTTTACCTACCTTTTACTCCTTCGCAGTTTGCTCATCTTTTTAGATTTTTCGGATTTTAGCTTTTAATAGTTTTATGATACCTTTTCACTTGTAAGTTTTTATCTATTATTATACATAGTCTGGCGCAGTATGTCCTTTTTGGACCTTGTGCCAATAAACTTCAACTAACCAATCAACCATCGGACTTATTGTGGCTATATGGAAAATAGGTTGACCTGCCTAACATACCTGGATGGAGTGGATTCATGGAACAAGCGACAGCGGAACTCCCCTGCGCAAAGTCATTTGTTGGATGCTTGCCCTTCATTAATGCTCCAACGAGTGATTACGACACAATTTTTAACTGCTCTCTTAACTGCTTCTGAAAAATGTGAGTCATTACACCAGCATACTTGTTTCGTTACATTTGACCAAGAGCGCATATGCTGGCTCATATTTCAACTGCTAATACTGTCCTACAATCAATTAATTTCACACCCGATCTCAGTGCAGAATTAGAAAGAATTATATATAATTTCGATAGGTCAGTGTTACTCGTGGTGGACCAGGAAGAATGCTGCAGAAAACTTTCTGAGAAATTTGAGAATGAACTGGTTAAATTGGAACAACGTGGCGCAACTGCGAAATTATAGGTGCTATATTTCCGAATGGTTACACTTGTGAAACAATTCATCGAGGGAAAAAGAATGGGCAACTGGAATTTACATCTTGACACTGTCCAGAAAATGATGCCTGAATTTCATGCCAGTGGCAAGTTCTTATATGCAAAATCTGGCCATTTATATTTGCAAGGCATGCTTGATTTGAAAGAAAGAATGACAGCTGAAGAATACGAACTTTTCACAACTAAAGGATACTTTACAATTAGACGTTCCGACAAATTTTGGTGTAGTACGTGGCACACGGTTTTGGTGCACGTAGATTAAGCCTACTGGGGATACCACGATTAAAAAAAAATAAAAATGATTAAAAAAAAAAAATAAATAAAACGCGCCGCTTACTCTACCTCAGAAGGGGGTGTGGAAATGAGTTTTTTGGCCAAAACGCAAACTTAACTCGACGCCCGTACGCCAAAGCTATTGATTTTACGAAAAAAAGTATTTACATAAATTCTAGAAAATTTTCTCTAGTTTCTTTTATTGTAATTGTTTTTTTCGTGAAATGAGTCGGAAAGGAGATATTGTCAAAAAATTGCTTTTAGGCGCCATTTTCGAATATAGTGGTGTGAGGGGCAAAGATACGAGGGGGCAAAGTTGAAATTCGGAAAGAGCGCATCGAAATCTATAAAATTGCCCATTTTCGAAACTCCCGGAAAACTTTCCAGGTAAGACTATCAAATGACTGGACTATTATGCGTAAAGCTTAACGGATTTAACGTAATTAAGTCATGGATATGATTTTTAAAATCCTCAAATAACTTAAGAGACTAGAAAAATAGCTTCATTCAAATCAAAAGGGCAAAACAGCACAGTTTATTCGATTCGTGTACACAAAAGAGAGCTCTTTTCTCAATACCTCCACTTAATCAATTTTCCAGATGCAAGGCAAAATGGCAAAATAATCTGCAGATATCAATCTTTTTTCATGTTTAAGTGTCCATATTTATCCTAGACGTTTCATATATTAGGTGTTTATGATACATATCGTTTTATTATTGGGCGTGGGGACATAAAACTTCAGATATCTGTCGCCGACTCCGTTGGGATTCTCCATTTGTGTTACTGCAAGCTAACTTTACTTTTCTTCTTTCTAGTTCCAGACTGGTTTAGATGTTCAATTCATGATTAAAAACTATTCCAAAATGAAGATTTAAAAAATAAAATACTGTGAATCAGCATTCATCTCATTTTCTTAATTGAAAATGGTTTAATCTTGGAGGACATCTTTCGAGTGCTTATCTGCTCTAGTCGTTTAATATTGTGGAACAGAAAGCTGATAATCAAATTTAGGATATTATGATTCTAAGCGCTGCTTGTTTCTACCCAATGACTCCATCCCACTCCACCCTTTCTGTATTGATGATGTAAAATCTATAAAAGTGAAGTTTCCATGTTAGTACAGAAATCGAAAAGCATTTGGTCTGGAAGAAGCAAGTCACGATTGGTTAGATCGTTTGTACAAGTAAGCCTGTGTCAACAAATTGTAGTGAGAAGACTATTTGGCAGTTACAATTTTATATAAGGATTCTCGCTTTAATTTTTTCTGTTTCAAGTTTGTGTTAATTTTAATTTACAATTTCTAGTCAATAAGCAATGGAATAATTCTTCACCTTGTGATCAAACTTCTTAACTTTGTATTGAAACTAATATATAGATGGACTACAATCGTGTAATATATCATGGATTATTTCTAGAATTTCATTACATTGATTTAATGAGTTACAATTAAATACTTGTATATATAATCTGCTAAAGATAAATGCTTATTTTATCGTCAATAATGAAGTATCGACATCCAAAACTCATCTATTCCTCCAAGTCAGTATTTCAATTTTTACTTTTGAAATCTTTTTCTATAAATATCATTGTGCTTTGTTTGTCATATAGCGTTTCGTGTTTATCTTCACGTATCATAAATATTGTAATATATTCGTTGTTAAATAATTTCATATCATAGTTTTAATATAGAATACAACATACACTTATTTTTTTATTTGAAATTTGTGAGAACATATACGTTTATTATTAATTATGTGATACAATTTTACTTTCATTCTGAGAAAAAAGAAACCACAAATTTTAATTGAATATAGTAAAATATTTATGAACTTTGTATTAGTGGTAAAAGAATTAGACGGGTAATGCGTTATCAAGATTTTAAACATAAATTTTTAATCGGTTTGTTTACTCTATAAAAAACTGATATTCATACAAAATTCCAAATTCAGTGTTTTGATACATTTTTAGCTGTTTATAAAATGAATAGGTCTTTAATAAAAAAATACAAGTAATTATAATGCTCATTTTTCTACTAGAGTATGGTGAAGTAAAATGTGTAGGTATATCTTTTTGATCAAAAATATAAATAGATTGTTTTTAAATATTATTTTTCAACCTATATTTTCAGACTCTTGTTGGCAAGATTTATACTCTTTAAAAATTTTATTATTTGCGTTTGGAAATAAATATTAGCATTTATCTGATTGTTAAATTCCTGTTCTTTTCTTTCGAAACCTTTCAAGAAACTAATACAGCCTGAAAAATTAGAGAAGTACTGACATTACTTTGAATTTTAGAAAAGATTTAAACATCTTATAATTGGAAAAGAGTAAGAATTTTCAAAAATATTTCCATTTTTGTTTGAGTGCGGTGGGAGTAAAATTTGTATACAGTTAGGTTTAGTTAATATTATGTTCCAATGACTTAATAAACAAATATGACTTAATAAACTTATGTCTATTAATGTCTGTCAGTATAGGGTAAAAATAATCATTTAGAAATAGACGATTTATATTTTTGATCAAAATACACACCCACTCATTTTACTCTATTTTACCCAGCAAAAATGAGATGTCAGACAATGTTAATCCAGCACCTGTGTCTAACAGCCTCGGCCAAATTTTTAAATTTGAATAATTTGAATAATTTGTTTAATTTGAATAATTTATTTTCTATAGCTCATCATAGAAAATAAATAGTTTGATAAAAGCTGTGCTTTTTGTGAATCTATTTCCCATTTTACTCATTTTGTCTACCTTTATGGAAAAAACAGCAATTAATAAAGTCTAATATGTTTGCATTTCGAATAGTACAACTATATAATTTTTGTACTGATTTTACCTCACTATACCCTAATCCATAAGAGAAGATAGAGAGAGAGGTGGAGAGACAGACAGACAGAAAGAGAGACGAATAATAATAATTATAATAATAATAAAGTGTTAAAGCTGTTATTGTTAATTATATAAATAATGTACATAGCTTAATTTTTAGAAGAATTAAAAAGAACTTTTTCATTAATAGTTTTGACAGTTTACTAGACGTAATGAATCTGATGAATCTAGAATAAATTTGTCGATTGATCGTAATGCTGATTAAATCGTAATAACAATATCGATTATATTACTTTACGATTAAATTTGTCGACAGGTACCGAAATAAATATTTAATTAAATGTTGCTTAGTTAGCTACGATTAAATGTATATATTTACAAAGAAAACTTGTCTTCAGGTCAACATTTTGTTTTTGTTGTTGTCCTCTTATTGAAATGTCCTCTCTAAATATTACACAGCAAATAATGTCATGCGAAGCTTTACCGTATTAAGAACTGTTGTGAACAGTTGTGACATCATTTATGGACTTGTAAAAATTTATCGAAACAGTGGAGCAGATGCATTAGCTATTTGTATTTCGAACCTGCACAGACTTTATTTACGTCATTGAGTTAATTGATATAAGGACCAAAATTGGAGAATGTCGACTTTCACCGGTGAATGTCAACACATGCCAAATACGACGGTGAAAGACCCAATATTTGATTATATTCTAGTATACTCGGACTACCACCGGTGTATGTCGATAAGCACCGATATGGTCTAGCGGAAGTCGAAAAGAGAATCCGAGGTAAACAAAAAAGCGAAAACGTAGCAAAAATATTTTTTATTCTGTTGGGCGAGGTTATTCCCCATGACTCCATAGTTATCCATGGTTATAGAAGAAAAATCCGTTACGGTATAAATGGTGAATTCTTTATTGGCCAAATGTAACACCAAAATCTTAATTGTTCATTTATCCAAATAAAACTTCCATCATTATTAAAAAGGCACGGAATATCGCGCATCCTTCCTTCTTCACAGGCTACACAATGTTATACAACACCCTTGGGGCGTTTTATCGCATCTGAAATACGGAGAAGAAAATGCAAATCTCCGACATAGTCTACATTCACCATTAGTGTATGGTGACATTTGCCGGTGCAAGTGAGAAATAAGAATATTTAGCGAATATTTCGTGCATAAACCAAGTGACGATGTGAATGTTGACATTCACCAGATTTCGTACTTTCACGGTAACACATACACCAACTGAGGATTTCTCAATAATTTGAATTGCAGCCTTGGTTTATTCAGCACTGCTTTAGTAGAGGAAGGTGGCCCAAAATGATCCTAGCGGGTAAAACGACCCACATATGTTTTCTTAGATACAGGTAGAGCCATCTACCCGGTAACACATAAACTAGTTGTGCCAAGTGACGAAGAAGCAGTAACAGCATTCAAGTGGTCACAGTATTCGTCTAAATAGAATTCTTCGAAAAATTGAGTTTTATAGCATTTGCTATAAGGTAAGCACTACCTTTCCTATTTATTTAGATATACTGTCTTTCATGTACAGAAATATGACTTAGTTTACTGAATAGAGTAAATTTTTAGATAAGAATTGCGCTTGCTAAGTTTGTTATGTTTCTCGGCGTTATCCAATTATATGACCTAAAGTGGGCAGCCGAATTGCCAGGTAAAATGATCCATCGACTAAAGAAGCACAGGGTCGTAGTAATCATGTCAGCCGCTCAACCGTTCTCAAAATGCGTGACTCCACATTACTTAAGTAATGAGTGTAAAATATCAGTGTAAATATGGAGTGTAAAATATGGTAGCAAAAGACCAAAGTTTTATTTAACATTTATGTTATTTTATTCAAGCTTTCCCCTTAACCCTTTAACGCGCAGTGTTCCCGCTCTGGGAACACAAAATTCTGACGTTTTCACAGTTGCCAGTCACGAAGAATAGATTTGATTTCTATAAAAATAGTTGCGGGTGACATAGCTCCACGAGAATCCTTTACTTTTTAGCACGTCATTTCCCGTAAAAAAAATTCTCACGATTCTTTTTAACGGTGTTATTCGAAAAAATCATGTGATTTTGGTACATAATTACAAATAAACTAATTATGCCAGGCACTTCAAAATTTTGAAACGGTCTCTTTACAAGCTGTATTACATACTGCGAAGACAGGCCAATCTGTATCAGTTTCAATACTTTGAGAAAAAATTCTTAAAAATCGGAAATTTTCGCAAAGCGTGTCACTGTTCGAAAAATCTTGCAGCTCAGATCCATGTTTAAGAATTTTTTCTGAAAATTTCACAAAAGCCACAGCGTTTTCGCTTATCGTAGTGTGTAGAACGGCTTATGAAGAACCATCTGGAATTTTTTGGAGACCATGGTGCTATTAGTTTATTTCAATTTGTGTACCAAGACTAAAAACAGAGTTCTTTTTTTTCGAAGAACAGCCTTAACAGCACTGACATCTGCTGAAAAATGGAAGAACGCCAGAACAGATGGATAGATTGCCCAATGCTGAAAAAAAGGGCAGCCGTTGCCATCGCTCGATTTAACTACCAGCAAGATGGCGGACGATCGGAACGTTCATCGCGTGCCACAGATTTAGAGACCCCTTTTTTGACAACAACTGGCTGTGCGCAGTTGCCATCGCTCGACTTAACTACCAGCAAGATGGCGGACGATCGAAACGTTCATCGCGTGCCTCAGATCTAGAGACCCCTTTTTTGACGACAGCTGGCTGTGCGTGCACAGCCAGCTCTCGTCAAAAAAGGGGTCTCTAGATCTGTGGCACGCGATGAACGTTTCGATTGTCCGCCATCTTGCTGGTAGTTAAGTCGAGCGATGACAACGGCTGCCCTTTTTTCAGCATTGGGAAAGGGTTGCGCCTCAAAGGGTTAAGGGGATAACTTTAGGCCACCTTCCCCTACATCAGTTATTATTCTTTTTCCAGTGAAACCGCTATTTCTATTGAAGAAGAGGAAACACCCGAAGAAATTAAGGAAAACATGCGTCTCAATAAACAAATCATTGAAACCATCAAATTGCAACCTTGGCGCATGAAGAAGAAATATAAGATTCTAAGGTACTTCGGATTTTTCTTTTTACTGTCATTTTTACTGGTAATTTCAGTGTTATTTCTCGTAATGTTTTCGTGATTTATAATGTCTTTTGAATGAATTGTATTTCACATTATATATGAAAATTTTTAGTAGTTAATGCTTGCAAGAAGAAGTAAATATATACTTTTTTTCTTTCTGATTAGAAAAGTATAGGAAATCTTCATAAATTAAATAGATCCTTAGTGTGACATGTTATATATTGTGATCGGGTTGTACTAAAAGAAAATAAATCAGTAAATAATCATTAAACAATAGTATTTCGTTAATGCTTTCCTTTACCAGAGTGATATTTTCTGGATATGGCGGTTGTTATTATATAAATGATAAATAGCTATTTTTAATGAAGTTATATTTTCAGGAAAGCAAAGGCATATGTTAAAAAACACGAAGGAGAATTGGCTCAAAGTAAACGATCAAAGGATGTCTTCGCAAAGTACAGACTTTTATGGAGTAAAGTAAGTCATATAATCAAAATGTAACTGCTATGCCTGCTTTCCACGATATAATGTAGATGGCAACATCCAAACTTACGAACTATCCATGAACCAGAACTTAACATGGCGTCATTTGTTTACACTCTTCCAACTGTACATGTTCTAACGAACAGTGTATTGGCGCGTTCTCATAATATGTGTTTATGAGTAAATTAAACTACTTAATACTGAAAATATGCCTTATTAATCTGCTACCTCCTACACCCTAGAAAAATAACGAATTTCATTTTGTTTTAAAACTTGGATTTAATGTGTTTCATTGGTATCTGATGTACCAAATTTTTTTGAGTATTTTTCGATTCTCCTTTTTAAGGACATCATTGTTTATTTAAATCTCATAAAAAATCTTAATTATCAGTTTGGCATAATATTGAGTCTTGCAGCATTTCAAGACATAAAATGAAGTAAACGTGGTCATGATAATACTTGCAGATACGACCCTTTTTCGACTTTAAAAAGTCATGATGAGTAATAGCTAAAAAGGGAATATCTGAAATATTTACATTTGATTTATTTTGAGTAGCTTTTTAAAGACAAAGCTTTTATTTCTGACAAAATATGGAACTAATGTATGTTTTGAAAGTAAAAGGAAAACAGATAAACATAGGAACTTGTGGAATTTTGACACAGGCTGATCTCGTGTTCTAGACATTTTAAGTTCTTTTGGGATATTTTGCACATTTATGTAAAACGGTACTTATTCAACTAAAAATAATGAAGTGTAAATTAATAATAAATGAAGTGTAAATTAATAATACTAAAAATAGGAGTGAAGCAAGACTGAGACTATCGGGGTAGCCCGCTTGTATTTGTAGGAGAGGCAGAAGCTACAAGGAGCTTCCAGAAGAATCTATTTCTCGAAGATCCCACATAAAGCGGGAATTTTGATTACGTCATAGAAGACAGATATTAGAGAAATATTATGCATGTTAATGCAGAAAAACTAATTAGCCCCATTCGGAAAAACGTGCCAAATGACCAAAATGACACCAAGCTTCGCGACTTTTGGTGAAATATCGACAAATTTGGCGCCAAAAATAAGTCCCCAAAAGTGAAGTTACCGAAGACCTAGGACCAATATTTCTCGAGATTTCTAGAAATTACTATAGAAATTAATGGGAAAACCTAAGACTCCGTATCTCGCGTTCAGGTGACCGATTTTGATGCAACAAAAAGCAAAATTTAACTATTTCACTCTTAGAATACGAATTTTGAACTATTTTAAACCCCAGAACAGCAGGTTGCTCCGAAAACTCGTAACAATATATATATACTTATTATAAAAGAAGATTCTGCTTGTGTGTTTGTCGGTGGCGTTACGGACAGACGGCTGCACGTAGAATTACCAAATTTGGTACATAAGAAGTTCTAAACATGAAGTTATGCACCTGGAAGTGCTTTTTTTCAAAATTCGAATTCGATTTTTTTAATTTTACGTTTTATGCGATTTTTCGCATTCTTTCTCATCTAATGCGTGATAACGACAGTAATTACGGTCGCAGCAAAACGGCATTTGCATCATCGGATAGAGGAGGAAATTTTCTTTCAAAAACAGTTTGTTCTGAATATGTAACATAATTCGCAGATTTTAAAGAATTTTTTAACTAAAGGTCCCTTTTGTCTAAAATTTTCGTAAAATAATTTTAAAACTGTCGCATCTTTAATTCTATTTTTCATAGTTTCTTGATGTTTTGACAAATCGTGAAACATTCATTTCGCCCTCCTTTAAAATAAAAACGAAAAAATTATATAAATTAGGTGATTTTTTAAGAATTTCTCAATGTAACATAATGTTTAGAATTTAATAGAATCTACACAGACAGTTTACGCCATTATATAAATCAATCATGGCACGAGAATTTATATTGGGTTGCTACAGGAAGGATTAGAAAATCTGCGTTTTTTCAACCCATCGATAGAGTTTTTAAATGGGGTACTAGATTTTCAAATCGCAAGTGAGGATCTACTCTGATCTACTACTGTGATTTGTTGTGCTTTAAGATACGTAAAAATACTCCACGGTCTTAACGAAATTTATTCCCACTCTTTTTTTAACACATGAGGCGATATTTTCACTAAAACTTAGGATAGAAATAAACTAAGAAATTAACGATTATTATTATAAATGGAATTTTAATCCGTTGCATATTTAAAATTGAAATGCTTTAACGTGCTGAAAATGTTCTTAATTTTAAAAGTTACAAAGTTCATTTTAAAGTGTGATATATTAAAAATTTTCTATTTACCTTTTTATTTTGGGCATTGATTTATGCAGCAGCCATATATGTTTCCTAAAATATGCATGTTGCGATTATAGTTTTATTTCAACGTTGGATTACTTGCCTCCATAGCGGCTCTATATAAAGCAAAAAAATTTTCTACATCATTGTAAATTTCATTATTACACCGTTTGAAAACTACTGAGCGAAATAACCAGATCAACTCCCTCAAATACCTGGGGTATCTTTTACTGCAGTTAAAGGGTGACATCATAAATAATTTTTTTAAAATCGTGAGTTTTGTAAGCTCTGCAACACTAACATCCTGTCACAATTAAAGCTATTCTAAATAGCTACTCGAGATGTTTATCACGAGACATGAAGGATTTATAAGGCATCGTTATATTGGATATTTAAATTGGTACCCCTTGGATATTTCCCATCACGGCGAGATGAAATGTTTTGCGGTGCTAAATACGCAAATCTGACAAGAATCATGCATAAAATAAATATATATGGAGAGCTTCCTTAATGGCAGCTATAATGTGAAATAATTAATGTTTATGCTAATGCGCAAATTGAAAAGAATCACCATAGAATACGAAGGTCTCATATGTGCCAAATAATCTAAGCTGTTTCTTTAAATTTAACAATTACAGTGGGAGAAGCGAAGATCGATAGTATTAATATACGTATGTGTATACTATACGTATGTGATAGTATAATATACGTTGTGTATTAGTAGATTTGTGAGCATTATATGAATAAATCACAACATACAACGTTAATAAAAATTTCATGAAGTTAAAAGTATTCTGTTCATCTTTTTTCGACGGTTGTCTTACAGCCATTGTTAGCTGTAAGACAATCCCAACCGTCAATATATCCCAACCGTCGAGAATTAACGATAATTAATTCTAATTTGCGTTAATATATCCCGCAGTAATTTCAACGGAGGAGATTACATGAACTTTTTTAAAACTGAAATTCTGTTTTTTCACATGCAGCTATGAGCAGATTTTAGAAAAATACTAGCTGCTACCCGCGACTTCGTCCGCGTCGGTTTTAGAATTACGTCCCGAGAGAAATGTAGCATGTGTGAATAGCAAATA
Organism: Cheiracanthium punctorium; assembly: GCA_038373885.1. NCBI lineage: Eukaryota > Metazoa > Arthropoda > Arachnida > Araneae > Cheiracanthiidae > Cheiracanthium > Cheiracanthium punctorium. The sequence goes on from JAWZYV010013894.1 coordinate 345,584, forward strand.
TTGTTGCTACAAAAGAAACTACATTTAAATATTATTTGCTTTTTACCTGTTCCAAATGAAGTACAATGCATGGTAGTATACTTCATTTAAAATAAGAGAATATGCAGAGTTACTAAATTTAGATTTTTTTCAGGCATTTGGCGAATAGAGACAGTTATGACAGTATTTGCTAACTGTTTTGTAAAAGAAATATTTATGCTATATGCATGAATTTTAGTCTATGTTAATCAGGAATAGAGCAGCTTTCTATTAGTGAAAAAGTTTTAGAATCGGTTTTGTAGTTACAGAGATACCCAGAGAGTGTAATGTATTAGAATTACTTTGAGCGTTCCTGTAAAGGAACTATTTACGCTACATGCATGAATTTTAGCCTATAATACTCAAGAATAGTGTAGCTTACTATCAGTAAAAAAAGTTTAGGAATTGGTTCAGTACTTACAGAGATGCACATAGAGCGTAATGTAATTCTTATTAGTATCCCTGTAAGAGAACTATCTGTGATATATGCATTAAAGGTAGCCTATAACACTTAGGATGCCACCAGTGTCTAAGAAGTTTTGCTCTCAAAACTGCAAGGCGAGAGGTGCCAGGTTCAAACCCCGGTCGCGCCTGTCGACCTAACTGCTCCCAGTTTTCCGTGGTTTTCTAAAAAACCTCGCGTAAATACGGGCTAGGATCCCTTAGAAAGTAATCGGTCTTAAGAAGACAAAAACAAACAAACAATAATACTCAGGAATAATGTAGCTTTCAATCAGTGAAAAAAGTTTTAGAATCGGTTTAGTAGCTACAAAATTTCCATAGAGCGCAATTCATTAGAATTATTTTAAGTGTCTTTGTAAAAGAATTATTTATGCTATATGCTTGAAAGGCTGCCTGTATGTTAATCCAGGCATAAGCTATTTTCATTACGAATTTTTCCAAATCCGTTCAACCATTTTTGTGTGATTCAGTCAAAAACATCCAAACACACAAACGTACACATTTATACACTGCTCAAAACAATTAAAGGATATTGCGGTTTTAGGTGGATCTTGTGGCTGGGAAACTTTTTAGCTGATTGATACATGGTCGACAGACGTAGTAGGTTATGTGAGAATAAATTACACATGTTTGGCAGAAGAAAAAAATGCATTTTATGGCGCATTTGTGTAGAAAAGGAAAGAAACACAATTTGTGCATATGAGAAAAAAAGAATAAGAAAAGGTGTTTTCTTCAAAGGAAATCATTTCCAGTAGGGGGTATGGTTTCCACGGACGGCCAGCAACGTTGAACACCTTTGAGGCATGGAGTCAATGAGGCTATTAATCACAAGTTGGGGTATTCTGTCGGACTCTTCCAGAAGAGCTCTTTCCAGTTCTTGGAGATTTTGTGGGGTTGGTTGGCGGCCAGAAACTCGTCTTCCTAGAGCGTCCCAAACGTGCTCTATTGGATTCATATCTGGAGAACACGCTGGCCATTCCAGTCGTACGATTCCTTCCTCGAAAAGGAAATCCTCCACCAGGTTAGCACGATGTGGCCTGCAGTTATCGTCCATTAAAATGAAGTCATCTCCGACTGCTGCAGCGTAAGGGACTGCAATAGGTTTGAGGATCTCATCCCTATATCGGCGACCAGTCAGAGGTCCATCTCGAATGATGTAGAGGTCTGTGCGCCCGTCAATGGAGATGCCACCATACACCAACACTCCCCCACCGCCAAAGCTGACACTTTCGTGCACGAACGCAGGATTATTCCTACTGCCACGGTCCCTCCAGATGAAAATACGCCTATTATCAGGATGAACTGAAAAACGGGACTCGTCAGAAAAAAGAACATTGCTCCATTCATTTCTCCTCCAGTTCACATGCTCTGTTGCCCACTCCCTGCGGTCGCGACGATGCCTTGATGTTAGTCTAACACATACCATCGGTCGGCGAGCATACAGACCTACACCATGGAGCCGGTTTCGGACAGTCCGAGTTGAAACCGTGGTGCCAGTAGCCGAGCGAAGGTGTTGTTGGAGAAGAGTAGCGTTCATATTCCGGTGTCTCCGAGCCGTTAACACTAAATAAGATCTTCATTGGGTGCTGTTGCCCGTCTACGACCTTGCCCTGGTCTTCGGCCTGCAATTCCAGTCGCCAAAAACCGGTTCCAGATCCCGGAAATCACACTTTATGACACTCCAATGGATTGCGCTACTTCGGCTTGAGTTTGGCCCCATTCTAACCTACCGACAACTCTCCAAGCTTCTGAATCGGTTAAATGATTTCGCTGAGACATCGTACTCATCGAAACAAAGCAGTCACTGAATGCCGATCATTCTTGTCTTCATTGTATTTTATTCAGTTGAAAGTCCAATTTCATTCGCTGCCGCTGAAGCGACGTTTTTGACGTCGAACTCAAAATTAGCATACTCCACAGTTTGAAAATCAGAAAAATTTGCATTTGTGATTCTCTTCTTCCATTTTCGGCAAAAAAAAAAAAAAAAAATCGCTTATATCTTTATTTTATATAAAACTTACAATATCCTTTATTTGTTTTGAGCAGTGTATTATTGGTAGGATTTGGAAATTTATGAACTTTAACCCATTTATGCCTAGTGTCCCTTTTTTGGGACGGCATTTTCGCTATTAGTCGAAAACTTTATTTATTTTTCCTAGCCTTCATTCATGAGTATGGAGCCTCCACTGTACAAAATATTTTAACATGACCACGTAGGATGTTGATATTTCGATTTTTATGCATAATGATTTTAAAAGAAATCATCCGTTGTTCAAGAAATTGACATCAGAAGTTTATCTATTATTTATGTTATCAGTAAAAATCGAAGAAAGTCGCAAAAATATCCAGGCACAAATGTGTTAAGAAACACGTCTGGACTTTTTTTGGTGCTTACTTATTATCCCGGCGGTCATTCCCGCCAAACTGTTTTTTCGTCAAATGAGTTGCCAAGTTGTTGCCAATCGTATTCAAAACCATTAATAATTTTATGTGCCCGGCATTTATTTCGGCAAAAAATCGCTTGTCTTGGAGGACCGCCGGGATAATACGTAAGTACCCTTTTCTTTACTTATACTTTTTAATTTGGCGTAAAATCAACATAATTTCCATGTTTTTCAAATGCATGTGATTTTGCAAATAGAATTTCTGCTTTATTTCAAAAGCATGAATCAGTTTGTGCGGTCGATAAAACGGCTTTTAATTAATAGTCAGAAAAGTAGTTAAAATTTCAAAATTCTGAGCCTCAGGTGCACTTTACCGAAGTTATGGGCTCAGTCATGCTCAAATTTTCAAAGCTCTGCTTTCTCGCGTAACATTCATTTTTATTATTACAGATAGATAGATTTGGCATAAAACTGGCTTAATTTCCGTGGTATTTAATGTTTTTCAGATGCACGCGCTTCTTTATTGAATTAATAGCATTCTTGTTAGCTCAAAACATGAATCATTTTATACGGACGAAACTCGCCAAACATGGCAACGTAAAAACGGTTTTTAATTAATAATTTAAAAAGTAATTAAAAATCTAAAATTCTAAGTAACCTATAACCATCTAGATATAGGGTCCCATCTATATCTAAACCAAAATGCATCCTAATCGATTCAGCGGTTTAGGCGTGAAAGCGTCATAAACAAACAAACAAACAAACTCACTTTCGCATTTATAATATTAGTTAGGATACACTTCTTCTCATATGAAGAGCGGGTGCGCAGCTATTTGAAAATAAAACGGTTGTCCATTTCATGTAGTGTCTGAGGTATTTAAAGCTACAACGTGAACCTCAGTATGATGTAGAAATAAGACATTTTGAAAGTGAGAAGCTCTCTGCAAATCGTCAAGCTTTTCACTTTTTTTTATCGTGAATGACTAGCATAGTCTTTTGTATTGTTATATTTCAATGATTTCAGGTTACTATTCATGACGCAACCGTTGCATCAAGAGTCAAATAATTCTGCTTTTTTAAGATTCCACATCACTGGAATTAATTTGAATTACACATGTAAGGAAAATTTTCGTTTCCTACCGTGCGAAGAACGGGCACGCAGGTAGTATATATATATATATATGTATGCACGTATGTATGTATGTATGTATGTGTGTGTATGTATGTATGTATGTAAATTTAACATTGCATAGATTTACTGCAACACACGTGTCGCTATATCAGATGATCATTCATAAAAGGTTAATTGTAACTATTTTATAGTACTATGACTATATCTCATCCCCCTTTTTAGGATATTGAAGTTGTGTAAGCTCTTAACATATTTCTAAACTTTGAATCATTTATGTGTTTATATAGCTTCATCATTAAAAAAAATCCATTTAATTTCAGGGTTTGAACCGTTTCAAGAGAGAAATTGCCAATTTTATGGTTATGCTAACACCTTGGGAAATGAGAATCAAGAGAATTGAAAGTAATTTCTTTGATAATCTACGTGCTTTGCTGTTTTCCTAAAGTTGGAATATAAGGCATGGCTTATATTATTAAACTAACTTAACTGTTTCAGTCAAATATTTTGCACTTTTATTAAATAAATTTATTCAACATTTTTTTTACGCGAATAGTCTTTGAATCAGCGATTGTAAAAGCAAAAATTCATGACAAATAGAAATTTAAATTAAATTGAATGGAAAGTTTTTTACCCTAAACCGTTGTTGTTAAACTAAGAACTGAGTTAATGTTATGTTGCATCATTTGTAAGAGATATTGTGCTAAAGAAGGACAACGTATCCAAGTTTGTGTAAGATAGGGAATGCAGTCTCGCACTGTTTTTCGTTCTGCGGAATTTCGGGATTGAGATTCATTGATCCTTCAGGATTTATATTTCATTTAGCTAGGACTTCATTTCAACAGTAGAAAAAAGTAAGATTTTAAGCACTATGAAGTTTAAATTTAATAATAATAATTAATCTTATGAGATAATTAATACAATATTTTACAGAAATATGAAAATATAACCATGATGTTCAGAATAATATACTAAGTTATGTCTTAGGTTAGTTGCTAACAATGAGGAATTTACAGAAATATACAATTTATAGATATGTTCACATATTTACGTTATTTTCTTAGTTGATGAGAAAAGAATGGACAAAATCGAACAAATCCAATGAATCATTTCCTTGTCTAGATTTAATTTTAGTAAAATAATTAAAAGTGTGGATTATATAAAAAAAATAAAAACTAAAATGAAAACTTTTTTTAATTAATTGCTGACTTTTCGCTAAGAGATAAATTACTATGAAATATTTCAGTTCATTTGGAGAATGGGAATTTTGCGAAAAATTTATATTACAATGCTTAGATTTAGATGTTCGATCCAAACTCCCATTGAAGATAATAAAAAATAAATAAAACTTTGAATTAAAATTTGTAATTATTGATTCATTTTTTGTTAGATAAGAGACATAAATGTGCAAAACTTTTCGGCCTATTGATTCGGAAAGCAGCGTGAAATTGTAATTAAAAGTAATTTTTTTCTCAGTGTCAATCCCGCGGGATTAGGATCGTAATCCCTCGGGACTAGTGCCGCAAACATTTGTGCAGAGTCCCGCAGGATCCCGTTCCCTCGGGATCGGGATTGCATTTCCTAGCGTAAGATACAATCAACGATTACAAGATAGGATGTAAGTCTATAGCCTGCTAAAAATTTGCATTCCAAATGAACTAATGATGAAGCCTTTCAGTGAAAATGTATATTTCCTGTATATTTTTCAGGTAGCAATTTAAAAGTTTAATTTTTATTTAAATTTATAAATAGACACTAAGCCAATCAAATTTTTAGAACTAGTGTTTGACATTTAATAACATGTCAAAACTCTAAAATTGATTTAATGTATACATCTTTTAGCTACTTAAAGCTAGCATTTGTTTATGTTTTAGCAACACACGTGATACGTACGTTGATACTAATGTTTTAAAAGTGGTTGCTTATCCAGAATAAAAATTTAACTAGCTATTTTTTTTTTAATTTTTAAAAAAGACAACAGCTTTTATTTTTTCCTTCTTTGCTACCTGTGGTATGTCGCAGCGCCGCGGTTAATTCGTCCGTAAAACGGAAACTTGGCGACGCCAGGAATTCAAATAAAAAAAGTCGCTTTGATGATTTGGCTGCAATTTTAAACAAAAAGCATTTTTTTATTCTTTCTTTATTATTTAGGACTAGAAAGTCTGTGATGATTTACTTAACTATTAATTTTTAAATAGTGGAACTTGAAGATTATTATTTATTTTTTTATTATTTCATTTAGAGAAAGGGACTCGACGAAATTTTTTGACTGTTTTATTAGTTGAAGGATATATATATATATTTTTTATTTAGCAGATATTTAGGAACTGCGTCACGTACAATGTTTGAAGAATTTCATACATTTGAAAATCATATTCACTTTGCACATTAGTGGTTGTTAAAACATAAGAAACGGGAATAAATCAGCGAAATCCGAGAGTAATTTTCTTCGCCAAGTTATGCCCTAATACCTAGGACTACACAGCCGGCTTAAAATATAAGTGTGTATGCATAATATTTCATTTAAGAGTGTAGTTCGAAGAAACAAAATCTCCCTTAAGGTCTAGGCACACAAATTGCAATAAACTAATTGTCCCCGGGACTCGAAACAATTCAGGATATTTCTTTGTGAGCTATGAAACAGTGGGGCCTTTTATAAAACTTTCAGTAAAATTTCTGTAACATTGAATTGCACAGGAAAACATTTTCGGAAAGTGACACATCCTACCAAATTGTCGATTTTTAAAAATATTTTCTGAAAGTCTCGCAACTGATTCGGGTTTATCGCTAAAATTTTTAAGTGCATGAAGTAATTAGTTTATTTGTATTTATGTACCAAAATCACATAGTTTTTTCGAACTACACCGTTAAACAAAATATGTCTCTTTTTAGGTCATTTCGGATCCGTTGTGGCATCTTATTTCACTTTTCTACGTTGGGTATTTTGGATTAACTGTTTTATATCAGCTTTCGTGTGCTGTTTTTTGATGGTGCCTGAGGTAAGATAATAGCAAGAGTATGAATTCCTATAAACGATGTCCAAGTTGTATTTGTAATTAGAAAGTTATTACATGTTGGAGCACAGATTATGAGCTACAAGAAATAAATGAAAACTTATTGAAAAAGAAATATTAGATAACCAACATATTGTTATTTCAGACGATTTCTGCAAAAAAAAAAAAACATCTATAACTTAATGCAAACATACATTAAATTATATATACAGGGTGACTATTAATTCATGGTACAAACTTTGAGGGCTGGTATAGGACATTGTAACAATCACATTTTGTATAGGAATTGCGATGCAGATCATCACATTCTTATTTTAATTCTTAATTACTTAAATGTTAATTATATTTACATGTAATCCGTATTCAAAATTTATTCTTTGCACTTTCGATTCGTTTTTCTTCGCTTCGCCAGTAAAGGTTTATTTTTGCGCCTGCCTTGCTTAAAAGCAATCTTCCGTTTTCATTTATTTTTTCTTTTTTTTATTTCACTTTTGCATTTGTAAAGCCTAGCGTATTCTGTGGCGAGGCGACGCTAGTCTGTTACTGTATTTACAGGTTAATACATTTTCTTACATCACGCCACTTTCCGACAGGTCAGGGCAGCCAATTTTACACCTTTAGCTTGCTGGCGCGTCTGGATTAAAAAATTAATATATAAAAATATGTTAAACTGTCTCTAGCGTCACACCTTTTGGCGCTTTGTTTGGCGTGCCCTTTTGGTGAATTTTTGTTCCCGTTACCTCTCTTTTGGCTCGTGTTTGTCGTCACAGATTAGCCATTTGTCTTGCCTGAGAAAAGACTTTTTTTCGCTGGGGAGGGGGCTTCTCCCAGCCACCGCCAGAAAAGTATTTTTTAAAAAGTATTCTACGTTTTCTATGATGTGTTAATAAATGCTAAGATAACCACAAACTGTGTCTTGCTGTTAACTCCCTTTTTGTGAAACATCACTACTCCCGGCCTGTTCTGACTTTATGATACGACAGGGCCGGCCCAAGGGGGGTGCGAATCGCCTAAGGCCCCGCGCTTATAGAGGCCCCGCTCCTGGGCCATTTTATTGCTATCTCATAAGACATGATAGAGAAGAGGCCCCGCTCTTGCGCTTCGCCTGGGGCCCCGCACGCCACTTGGGCCGTCTCTGGATACGAACCTGGCAAGACTTCCTGACAGGAATGAATGGTCAAAAGTGAAGTGTCGAAGTACAAACACAGAAAAGAACAAATGATAGGGAAAGTGCTTTATTTTCATAACCTCGTTTACAAGTGGAAATTAATTTACAATAAGTGTTAAAAATTGCGTCCATCAGCATTGATGCGTGCTTGAGAGCGTCGGTGCAGCGATTGATGAACTCTTTCAAAGATACCAGGAATTTCACGCACACGTGCAGTAATCACAGATACTCGAGCAACGAGATCTTCATCGGAGTCTTCTGCAGTGGTATAAACGTCATTCTTCAAATGCCCCCCAAAAAAGAAATCAAGGGCCGTCAAATCGGGAGACCGGGTTGCCCAATAGGGTGGAGTGAAAATGGCCCAAAAAAATTTTTTTTGATTTTAATATTGCCTGACTCAACTTGCTGTATGGCAAAAAAGTCACAGAAAAAAAATTCTAGTCCATTCACTGATTGTCTTCAGGTTCCACACTGGGCTCAAAGAATGGAATGTTAACGTAAAATGTAAAATATTCAATTTTTTAATTTTAATGTTTACAATAACTTTATTTTCTGACTCAAAAACAGTACTAACTACTAAAAAGAAACAGTACGGCAATGTTTTATTGCCGTTAACAAACAACAAAAAAAAAAAAAAAAAGAAAGAAAGAAAGAAGAAAAAAAAAAGTCACTAACTTGCAACCAAGCGTCATAAGTTTTGGGGTATATTTTGAATACATTAAATATTTACATATTATTTCATTTTTAAAGACAATTAATATTTAGAAAGCCCACAAATACAGAAAAGGAAATGATACCAAATTTACCTTTCGAGTATTATTGACTAATAAAACACCTTACTTTAATCAGTCTTCAATTTTGGAGTCCACATGCCGGGCAAAATAATGAGCTTTGGTAGTTCCTTTCGTGATTTGATTCCACAACGAATGCATCCATCTCTGGCTTTTGCTCCACATGTTACCAATGATGCTTGCGTTAGTAGTCTTACATGCCTTTCTACTGCTTGAGAAGGGCAAGGGAGCTTCTCTATTTCAAATTCTGAACCGTTTCTGATCATACTTGCTACGTCTTCGTCACTGAGGTTCATGGTAGCTGGTGGTTCCAAAGGATTGTCCCAGTGAATCATCTGAAAATACTACTCTGCTTCGAAATTTATATTTAGAAGATCAAATTGGCATATTTTTCCCTTCCAGTCAGTTTTTCTTGCTTTCAATATTCTTTTTAGGTCAAATCAAACAGCATTGCCAACAGAAAATTTTCAGAATGAGCAAAATAAGAGTTCCTCTGAATAACTTCATGAATCATTCACTTAAAATCTTCTGGGAAGAATGAACTTCTTTTCATTATTCCGTGCTCCATGAGTAGCTCCTGGGAGTTTCTTTATTTCAAACCAGGATGGCACGTACACTTTCATCACATAGTCTACTAGGAGTTTAAAGCATTCTGTTGGTTCGGCAGTCGACACGGCGCAGTATTCAGTTCGCTGTAGTGAGTCAGCTTGAATGAGACATCCTTCCTGGACTTCTGTTTCCCAAATCTGGATGGCACTGTCCCGAGCATACTTCCCTAGAAATATCGAAGAGGTACTTTTAGTCTGTACTGAATTCTTTTTTATCAATTTCAGGCAGAACAACAGGAATAGAAACAAAATTTGTCACAGCAAACGTTTCATACGTTTCCAGAAATTTTCCTATTGTTCCTGAAAACTGGTGTGGCCCAGATGTCTTTCCGTCAATCTTATGGAAAAGGTGGCGAAGAGGTAGTTCATTAGTATGCAATAAGCATACAAACCAGTGCAATTTATGGCCAACAAGATTTCAAGCTGTCTAACTACGCCATTTTTCTTCCCATTGTTGACTTTCGGTGCATCTCACCCAACAAGATCCTAAAGTGCAATCTCTTTCTGCGTAACAAAGTTGATGATGCTGCAGGTAATATCAGTACTAGAGCCTGAATGCGGAGTCACATGTCCTATGTGAACAGAACCAGGTTCTGACAACATAACAATATGCTCTTCCACAGATACAGTAGTATATAAAGAGCTTCACTTCTTACATAATAGTTGTGTCCTTTCTTCCATCGAAGTATATGGTGTACAAAGACTGTGCTACTTGTATAGAATTAAGTTGTGATCGTATCTTTCATTATAATTTTTAATAAGGGGAATTACTTCTTGGTGACTTACCACAGGCAAGGAGGCTTTCTTCCAAATTCTTTCAACGTCCAAAGAAATAATTTTGATGATCTCTTTTACTAAAGGATCCTTTTTGTTCCCCTTATTCCACAGTATATCATTTTTTGTGATTAAGAAATGCTTCATTAAATCAGAATACGTTGGTGGTAACACTGTCTCTTTCAATAGTACTGGAATTCCGAAAACACTACAAAACGTTTCACTTCTAGTTGTGGTCATATTTAAATTCAAAACTCCGTATTATTTTTTTGTCAAATATAAATCAAAATTAATAAAACGTATTGCTTCAATCTTACAAAGGAGAAACAAGTGGTTGAAACAAAGGCAATCGCAAAAACGAATCATTCCACACAATAAAAGTGACGTGCCTTATTAGGTTATGATATAATAGTTAGATTAGAACACGCGCTGCCATCTAGTAGATTTTAGAGTATAATTTGCTTTTTTTATGTACAAAAAGCCATTTCTGGATCTGATATATGGCAGTAACGTTTCAATAAAACAATTTATTAATGAGAAAGTAATCCATTAATATTATTTTATAAATTAAAGAATTATTTAGTAAAATATTAAATTTAAAAAAATATTTTTTACATAAAAATCATTAAAAACTTGAAAAAAAGCCAATATAAACATTCACTTGAGGTGTGGAACCTCAAGATGTCAACATTTTAAGCTGAAATTTGGAGACAGTTGGTTTGAGCTAGTTTGGCACCATATAATGACTCAGGCAATGTGAATTTCGAAAAAAAGTTTTTTCGATCCACCCTATTGCCCAAGAGATGCATCCACCACGTCCAATCCATCGCATGCCAAATGTCGCATCCAAGTACTGACGAACATCTAGGGTGAAGTGGGCTGACACCTCATCATGCTGAAACCCGTGTAGTCTTCATTTCGCCGAATAGACCTTTTGACCCTACTTTTTGACAGTCCCCACTTCGCTCTCCTCCGAAGTGAGGGATCCTGTAAAAATTACTTCTCTGTTATCAGTCTTTCGAAATATCTAAAAACGGATCGGATGGGGACAGAGTCCCCTCTCGTTCGAAGCAGAACTTTCCTCTCCCCCCCCCCCTTGCAATGAAAAACTCCTCTCGGGAAGTTCTTGTCTGTCGTGCCCCCATGCACGTGTTGGGAAATCTTGACCTGTGACCTCCAGCTACATCCTACATGGTCAGAGGGAAAAGTCCAGTGGTAAAAAAATAGTTCTCAATCCAGTGAATGAGAGTACTATTATAATACTAAAATCAGTGACGTATATAGATTCGCTTAAACGTTCCAAAGTTACGGTTTATTTAAAATCTCATTGTTAATGGCGTAAATATAAAATTTTTGAACTGGCCATTTTTTAATGATTGTTTTAAAATTTCGGGAGGTGCCCGGCCGCCCTCGGCCCGTGACTTGATTCGCTTATAACGCTCCAAATTAGCGGTTTTTAAAAAAATCTCATTGTTAATGGCGTTAATATTAATTTTTTAAACTGGCAGTTTTTTAATGATTGTTTCACAGTTTCGGGAGGGGTCCGCCCCCCCTGGGAACACTCGTTAAGTACGCCACTGACACTAATTATGGATTTACTTGTCAAATTAATTCAAATTTAAATAAATATCAGAATACTGTGATAAATTATAGATGGAATAAATTTTCATTTTTAAGGACAATTACATTTTATAAAGTGTTATTAAAAATAAAAATTTTACAATAAAACTTTGAAGAGCATAAAAGAAATGTCACTTTGTAATTATTTGAAGGTTGTGTGTGTGTGATTAAGGCAAACCTGCGCGAGGGGTATCTGCCTAAGATGAGAGGTGCCTTGGTTAGGAGGACTTTCTAAGGGGTTCTAACGCGTATTCACGTTACATCTGGAGAAAACCTGCCAAAACTCCAGACCGTTAGATCGACGACCGCGCGATGGGACCGGAACCCAGAACCTTCACACTTCGGCCGTCTACCTCAACCATTTTCAGTGATATAGCCATTGTGCCATGGTGAGGCTAATTATTTGAAGGAGTGGCGTAAAAATGATAACTTTCTGAAACTTTCATAAATAATTGTTTTAAAGTCTAAGCTTTGAAAAACAAACTTGGCCAGAAAAAAATGTGATTTTAAGTTCAAAATACATTTATTTTAATATTAGTAAAATTGAAAGAAAAAAATTTACTAAATTAAAAATAATAGATCCCCCTACCTCAATTTAACTCCCAATTTCCGAAAGAAAATTTTTATTTTGTGCTTGACAAAGGCAAAACTTGAAATTTTTGCACTTCTACCTCATCAGGGAGCTTAGCTGGAGGTTTTAAACAGATATTTATACGGAAGAGGAGGTATAGCTGCCTAAAGATCTCCATTTATCATTGTAGCAATAGATAATCTACCTTATTTAGAAGATACAAAAATCTTTTTAGGGAAGCCCTCCCAATAAAATTAAGTCTAATCCTTACAATACAACGCAAAAAAAAAAGCGCCCAATATCCAGTTATATACCATCTTCACATGCATTACAAAACAAATTTATGTCTATCTATAATAATAAAAATCTGGAGTGACTCCACTCGACTTTCCGAACACTTGATACCAAGCGTTTAAATAAATTTCATTCAATTCAATCAGATCTAGTGTTCAGGCACTAGAGCACTTAAAATGATTTGAGTGTAAAGGCCGCAATCTATAAGAATACTTTTTTGTAGCTCTGCAAAAAACTGTACTGCGTGAACTCGCTAAAATTTAAGCAATATGTAAGACAGTGACCTATAACATGCGTACCTAATTGGATGTCAATCGAATAAACCATTTGGACACTAGCTCACTTTAAATGATTGCTTCCTTAAGCCGTAATATATAAAATTTACCTCTTGCAAGTCTGTGAGCAAACTATTAGCTCCAAACATACAAAAATCTATGCAGATCATGAGACCGTCGTACTATACATACCCAATTTGAGCTCAACCGAATGCAGCCTAGACACTAGCGCACTTTCAGGAATTTATGTACATGGGCCGTAATGTAAAAGAACACCAATTTGTTGCCCTGTCAAAAAACTATAAGTCCTATACACAGCAAAATCTATACATGCTGTGTGACGATGACCTACAATATACATACCCAATTTGAACTTCTTCGAATGCTCCCTTTTAGACACTAGCTCATTTTAAACGATTTGCTTCTATAGGCCGTAATGTATAAGAATTATTTTTTGCAATCACGTGAACAAACTATAGTGTTGCAGAAAACTCTGCTACATTCTTGGGTTCGTTGCTCTAAAATCCAGTATGTGTAGAAAGTTCTAATAAAAAGTCCGTTTGACAGGATGGAACTCTTAACTTCATTGCTTCTAGAACTTGGTCGAACAGTCAGCTGTACAAAATTCACGGGCAGTGAGGGCCAGTAACGCAGTGGCGGATTTCCCAATAGGCGCCTGAGGCGGTAGGAAAATAATGATAACTCTTTCACTCAGGGGCCGTGGTAGCCCAGTGGTTAAGGCGTTGGACTCGTAACCGGAAGGTTGCGGGTTCGATACCGGCGCACAACTAAAGACCACCGTGTACATGCGGTGTACGTGCACGTTAAATCCGTGGTTCCGGAAGTCCTCTCGGCGGTCGCTAGCAGTTTCCGAGGGGTGCCAATTAGGGATGGACGCGAGACGAAAAATTGGCGTCTCGCAAAACAGCCGAAAAGCTTGTCTCGTCTCGCAAAAATCCCTATATCATAATGTTAAAAATGTTTGTCTCGTCTCGCAAAAAAGCTGTAAATCTCTGTCTCGTCTCGCAAAAAGTCGTCTCGCGTCCATCCCTAGTGCCAATATTCAGAAGTCCCACACCTTCTGATGAGGTTCCAAATTGTGGCGGGAAAATCCGGGAAGGATGTACATGTAGCTCAAAGCGACACATTCAGTGACGCGAGCTGTAATCTCCTGGCAAACAAACAAACAAACTCTTTAACTCGTGAGCGCTGCTCTGAATTTTCTCCTCAGTTGTACGTGAAAATAAACAGCAATTCACAAATCCTGTCACACAGATGTACTTTTCTCCGTCGTTGTCCTCCAAGACACGGTGTTTAAAAAATGTGAATGTTGGGAATGTTGATGAAAATATAATGTCAACTAAGACATTAAAACTGTTTTTGATGAGTTGCGGGTGAAGATGGTGATAAATAAGATAATAATGATGAAACTGATCTTTCTGTTCCATCTTATGCTACTGCTTTAGGGGCCCTACAAAAACTGAGACGTTATCTGTAACATTAAGACTTAATTTACAATAGAATAACATATTTTAATGAGTTAGAAAATATTGTATTGCAAACGATGCCTAAAAAAATAAACTACAGTACTGATGACATTCTGATAAAGGAATGGTAGTACAATTAAAGTTTCTCCTATGTAAACTGAAATTATACGTACGTACACTCTATTTTTGAATTAAAAGTTAAACTAAATTGTATAGTTAAATATTTTAAAGTATAATATTACTCTTTTTAATTGAAAAAATATTAAGCATTTTTTTTTTCAAATGTTTTGTCTCTCATAATTTAGAATAGTTAGAAAATAAGACCCTTTCAGTTATACGCGATTTTAAACCGCTCCCTTAAAACGCGTAAAAGTGAGAGGTCACAGTATATTATTTAATATTCAATCGTTTATTTCATTCCGCATTTTTCAAGTAACACGTTCCATAATATTTTTGAATTTAATTTTTCTAATTCATATATCAGGGCATTTATTGTCAGCGGGATAGATTTTCACTTTACTCTACTTAGGAAGTCATTTCCTTTTATATATTCCGATTGAAATCAGCTCTATGGTTTCCTCGCCATCAGCATATATCTCTACATAGGCCACGCCTGAACGATAAGTTTGCGCTGAATTATTACCCGAGACTATAACATTTAGCTAAAAAAAAGGGGTGTGGATATAATGCTAAGGGCAATGAAATAGTTACAGATTCATAAAACAAATATTATTTTTCATAAAATTAGTTTCTCTCTTATTTTAAATTAAAATCAAAGCTTACAAATTTTTAAATTAAAAAACCATTTTGGGGGCCGGGGCGCTGGCCCGGAATGCCCAGCCGGAAATCAGACTCTGCCTGTGTCCCGTTGCTTGCTCCCACTGAGACCCACAGCATACACAAAGACCTGTTCTGGGAAGCAACGATGGACTCAGAAGGAAATTGCTCAGTTCACCAAATTTACTCCGTATCCGACGAACAGTGTAGGCGCCTCTTGCGAATAAACATGCATACAAACTGATAGACAGGAAAATTCTCATTCTTTTATATATTTAGATTATTGCTGTATTTGGATGGCTTCATTAATACTGATTTTACTTAATATTATTTTGAGGTAGAATCAGGCCATTGATAGGGAATAGAATTAAGGATTTAAGAAAAATATATACACACGACGAATGTACACGTTAAATCTGCAGGGCCGATTCAGGATTATCAATTATGGTTGTTCAAAAGAATAACCTAATTAAAGAATAAACAAATTCTAATGAATTAAGTTATGAAAAGTATTTAATTATTTCTTTAATTTATTATTTTCAAGAGGAAGTACTTGTTTATGTAAAAATCCAAAAGAAATTATTTTAATAACTAATCTACAACAGAACATGTATTATTTGTATGAATTATTTTACACTGTAAAATTTTGTTGTATGTTGATACCAATAGAAATAATTGTGACAAAACTATAGTTCAGAAAAGTTTTTTTTAAACTTTAATTATTTATTTATTTGTGTGTGTGTGTGTTGGGGGGGGGGGTCATGCAGAAACGGAAAAGCATGATGATTTATCTGAAAGCTCTTAAAATGTAGAAAGATAAAATAAAAAAGAAGCATAGGATATTTAAAAAACATTTAAAATGATACACAACACTTCAAAATAATTTTCACATTTAATTTTACAGCTGAGCCGAAGTACTTTTTAGAAAAATAAAAATATCTAAAAGATTAGTTTTTTTTAATCAAAAATTTTTTGAGCTTGTAATGTTACTATGAAAGTGAATAATGTGAATGTGACGAAATTTATATAAGGTGATGTAAGTCATTAAGAACTGACCGGGGACAAACTAAAAGAAGTACTTTTACACTTCCAATAACATTTGTTTTTTATGTTTTGTCATGGGGAATAAAAAATCATTCAAAGTATTATAGGTGGTACTTTGAATGATTTTTTAATTAAGTAGATTTAATTAAGAATGATTTTTTAATTAAGTAGACATTTTTGTTTTGTTTTGATAAAACTGATTTCATCCATTCTGTAGTTACAGAGAAACAACCATCGACAAAAAGTATATTTCCTGAATGCAGACTACGGTTGTGGAGTGTCTTTTACAGAAAAAACAGGGGGGGGGGGAACCCTCCACTCGCACAAAGAGAAGGGACAACTTAATGACGTTTTCTCACCCTCAAAACACCCAAGGTTATACGAAAACGATCCCATTGACCTCTGTAATGCAGCAGTCACCGTACGTGGTACGTACAAGCCAGAAACCAGACCCCCGGATCAGACCACAAGGCACACCTTGATATTTTATAGACAACCCCCGTTTTAACCCCGATTTTTAGTGACCGGGTCCCTAATAAATCATTCTCTAGCCCACCTTCTACTTCCGGGTTTTCGGCAAAATAATACCTAAACCGCTGAAACCACCTGAAGTTTCTAATAGTGAATGGACGAAAACTAAAACTAGAATAGCTTCTCCTCGCCAAATCAACGCCTACTGGCCATCTACCGGCAATGGAAGCAACTACTAACTCCTTTTCTCTTCTGTCTCCTGCATTTGTTCTTTCCTGTGTTTGTGCTTCGACGCTTCACTTTTGACCATACATCCCTATACAAAATGTGACTGTTACAGTGTCCTGTACTAGCTCTCAAAGTTTGTACCATGAATTTGCAGTCCCCCTATATATGTGTGTGTGTGTGTGTGTGTGTGTGTCATGTACCTACAAACATCCTGAATGTTAATTATAATCTATGTTCTGTAATTTTGAATGTTGTACACCATTCTCTTGAATGTTATAAAACCTTGAATTATAATGATTTGGTTCTTTCTTTAAATTTAAAAATGAGTTCTGTATTAGTTTAAATAAATCCTATTATTGTGGATAAGATGAACCTTCTTGCTTCGGAGATTAGTTCAGCAAAAACTTCGAATTTAGATTTAGAAATTGAATTATAATGATTTGGGTTTTTTTAAATTTAAAAACGAGTTCTGTATTAGTTTAAATAAACCTATTATTGTCGATAAGATGAACCTTTCTTGCTTCGGAGACTAGTTCAAGTAAAACTTCGAATTTAGATTTAGAAAGGCTGTATTTATGCTACGACAAAAAATTACAAAAACTTGTTCGAAATCAGAGAAAGTAAAAAAAAAAAAAAGCATCATTTTAATCAGTTTTATGCACATGATAAAAATATCATAAATTTTCAAAAGTGCTATGCACTTTAGAGGTGGAAAAATATATTAAAATACAGTAAAGAAGATCAGCTGTTGAAACTATTTGACAAAGCTCATTTTATCAAAGCTATAATCAAAAATAATCAAAATAATCAAAATCGTCATCTTCTTAACCAGTTAACTTTTAATTAACAAACTAAAAAAAAATCAATATTTTTTAAAATTTCATATTAATATATTTTTTTCTTAAAGTAAAATGTGAAAATGTTAATTTATTCAAGGTTCTTTATGAAAATAAAAAAAATTTTGGATTGTAAAATTTGTGAACTGTATACGTCAAATTGTCCTGTAGGTCTTGAGAGGAGCTGACGATCCTACTGGAATGCGCAAAGAAATTGAAAGTGACGAAAAAGAAAGTGCCCTTAATTTAAAAAATATCTGGGATTTTGAAGTAAGTAAAACCACATAATCAGTTAGCTTAAACATGTTATCGGTTATTTATAGTGAAAATAACTTCTGTGTCTGTGAGAGTATCCAAGTTTTAACCTGGATGTCCAGAAGAGAATTTCTGTTAGTTAAGTAGAGTGACTGATAGTATTGCCATGGTTACTTATTTAGTTTACTTGCTTAAAGATTGTAAAAATTATCGAGAAGCAAACAACTTTCACGAGATTTTTTCTATATGTTAGTAGTAATAGTTTCAAAGTCATTAATTTAAAGCATTTGTATATTCCATATAGTAAATATGCTGTAGAAGCTTCACAATGTTTATGCAAATGTTAAATGTTAATTTATTTTTAAATTTGATCATAAAAGTATTTATTTTTATTTACAGGGCTATTTAAAGTACTCGCCAATTTTTTATGGCTATTATAGCAATCGAGAAAAGACAGAAGAAGGTTATAGAGTCCCTTTAGCATATTTTCTTACATCCCTTTGTGTTTACATATTTAGTTTCTTTGCTATTTTAAGAAGGTAAGCTTATGGCCGTTAATAAATTTAAAATGTAACTTAAGATCAATATAACAGAAAATTTTCATACAGTTTAATGTAAAAATTTCAGACAGATTTAATATATCAGCTTACTAACTTAAATTAGTAAAAACATTATTATTATTATTATTATTATTATTATTATCGTCAATTTTTTTTCAATCTTCTTTTTTTTTTCTTTCTTTCTATTCCCCCCCCCTTCAAAAGCGATGACATACTTTTAGTACCATAGTTTAGTAACACACATTTGTTAAGTAAACGAAAATTTAAAAAAAGTACCACTTGTATTTTTAACTATCTTGATAAGTTATGTTTATTTTGAATTTTTAAGTCATAAAAATAAATTATTACATTCAATTCATTTTCTAACAAATGAAATTTATAAAAGTTGAACCTGTATTTTTAACTATTATGATATGTTATTTTTATTTTTTGTTTTTCAGTCATTAAAATGAATTATAACTACCTATTAAGACATATAAAAAGAGATACTGACTTGAAAATACGTAATAAATATTCTGAAAAATATTTAATAAACTGTAAAAAAGAAACAAAAGAAGTTAAGTTAAAACAAAAAAAGTGATTAATTTAAATGATTTGTACTTAGGAAAATGCATAAATTATTCTAAGAATTAGATATCATTTATAATTACTGTACAACTGAAATTAGAATTTATATAAGCTAAGTAATGACATTAATAGGAAATTTCAAATTTCAAAAATAGGTAAAACTTTATTTTTAAATGTTTGCTATGACAAGACATTGTATTCTACAAAATTTGCTTGAATTGAAACATGTATGTAAATTTTTGTGTTTTAATGTTATTGTAACTTTTATTTTTTCTGATTTTACTCAAAGAATGGCAGAAAACTCCCGAATGAGCAAACTGTCCGAAAAAGATGATGAATGTATATTTGCATGGAAACTTTTTACTGGTTGGGATTATATGATTGGAAATCCGGAGACTGCATACAACAAAGTCGCCTCACTGGTCATGGGATTTAAAGTATGAAGAATATAAATTCTTACATTTGAGACTAATGCATATTAACAGCTTGCCGCTATCAACTATTTAATCTAGGGGTGGCCAAATCGTGGCCCATGCGTTAAATTTGGCGCATTGAATGATTTCAAGGGGATGATTGCATAATTGTGTACACTTATTGCTTTGAGACAGATCGGAGACTTTTGAAGTAGTTTCGTTGTCGGAAATGCTTTATTTCTATTAAT